>CM021110.1:301308162-301685958 GCA_007115665.2 Sequoiadendron giganteum | reverse complement strand
TCAGTACCACAAGATATAATAAATGTGAATGTAAACCAAAGCCATAATACTATCCATAGGTAAAGTAGTGAATTCCAAAACATGAATAGACCAAGAGTAAATTGAGCTTGAATCAAGTATCACAATGTTAATGCCAAAATGCCATACCTAAACCAATGAAATTTCAAGACCCAAGAGTCAAGATCAAAGTGCCATAATATCAATTTTGACATCAATGACAAAATATCAAGACAAGTGAGTACTGAAAAAATTCAAACAATGTCATTCCTACCATAGATAACACACCACATGATTGAAAGTGAAAAAGGTGATGGTAGGAAGTCGATGTTGTCATAATTCCCACTCATTTAATCTATTAAATGTCAACCCAAGGGTGTCTAAAGCTATTTGCAGTAAGAGTTGGATCAGCTTTTTGGGGTTTTTTTTGTTCTAACTCAATTAGGAGCGTTTAAGAGTTATTTTTGCCCGATCAGGAGCATTTCTGTACTATACCTATTTCATCAAAAGTGATTCTATTCTATTCCTATTTTCTGATCTATTATAAATAACCTTTAAAATAGATGTAAAATAGAGAGGTTTTATTATGAGACAATTCAAAGTATGAAAGAATGGGAGATTAATCTTATCTACTTTGCTAAATTTGGAGATCTATGTAAAAACTAAACTAATTGCTTTAACTATTCAATTCCACACTTCACTAAATTGACAAGTAATTGTTCCTCTTTGAACATACTCCATTAAAATGATAATTCAAGATATTTCAGATCTGTAAATGATTCTTAACTAAGAAATAAATCATGTAAAATACAAATAAACCTCTGATCTAAGATTCTTTCCAATCCATATCAAATGCAATGATTCTAACTTTAAATAATGCATGAAATGAAACATAGAAATAATAAATGAATTGAACAACTAACAAGATCACCTCATTTAGAAAACATGTTGAAACAAATCCAACGAAGATTTGAGATCTTCTTTTTTTAATATTTCCATAGAATCTGCATAGATAGGGATGAAGTACAAGGAAAATAATTCTAACTTTTTAAAAAAAAAAAAATTAAAGGAAAAGGATCAAAAACATGATACAATCTAACATCCAACTGTGTTGGGACTGGATATAAATATCCATCTTTATTTCAAAAATAAAAGATAAGTAGGAAACTAATCTAATCCTATTCTATAAAGATATCTTGGCGCGCAGGAACAAAATTGGCAAGGACCCTTGTAAATGCCTTTCGTTGCATTGATTTCCATATTTTTGAAGTAGATGTGCTTTGTTGGAGCTTTGGTTGCAATTGGAAGAATCTTCATTCAGTATGATGAGTCCAAAAGGAGATCAACTGATAATAACTCATTTGAGGATGAGTCACAAACAATCCATCCATTTATCACTTTTAAATAGAAATAGTTATCATTTGAGCTGAGAAATAAATATCAACTCTAGTTGCATAATAAAGGTGCACATATCATAAAGAATTCATACATTAATTACCACATTAATCATGCACTTAACAAAAATTAGCATTACTATTTACCAATCATATTCTAAGTCTTAATACCTCATTAAGTTCATAAATGCATACATAAAGAAAAATATTATGAGTTTTAAAGAAAAATTATAAAGTATTAAAAAGGTAAAAACTTAGTGATTATGAGGTCTTTACTAGGCCTCATCATTCTCCTCCTCTTGCATTTAACCATGCCCTCATGGTTTATCTAGATGGAATATGAATTCCCCTATTGAGTGATTACATTCTAAGGGCATAGTCAAAAAATCCTCCTATGTATCCCATTGTTCTTCGCCAACTTGGCATACCATGGTTTGAGGACCTCAGCTGGTATCTATGAAGGTGCATTAATCTTAAGTTCATGCATGATAATGATAGGAATTCTGAATCTCATAACAATCTAAAACTCTTGTTGTTGATTAATCATATTCATCACATGCCTCACCCATGTTAAGCTCCAACTGATATTGTTTGGTGATATTGGCTCTCTCCTTTTTAATGGGTCTAGAAGTGATATGAATGTCTCTTCACATGCATGCATAGTTATAGGAGGAAGAATCCCTTCAATATCCTAAAAATTTGTAATGCTTTTTAAAAAATTATTGACATAAAGTGGAGTTACATCATTCAATCTTGTAATGGACCTGAATCTTTTGATGTAATGAATTGATTCTGGATATTTAGGTCTCATTGGCAGCCCACATGTCTATTGATTTTTTTTGTATTCCTCCATTTTGGCTTACCATTCAACGTGATTTTTCAATAATGAAACAAAGGATTTGATTTGAACTTCACCAATATAAACATTAAGTAGTGAATCATCATTGTTACCCATGAGAAATCCATGTTGGAAGAACTCACACACTTGATTTTGAAGGTCTGGGTAACTATTAGAATAACAATCCATGAAGTCATAATCTATCTAGAAGTCAATAAGTATTTTTAGCACAATCTGATTCAACTTCCATTTCAAGAACAACTCTCTCAGAAACAATCCATACACTCTAGAAGGTTTTATGGTGCAAACTAAGGCAAATGCAATATCTAGAGTCTTGATTACCCTTTCCTTTACTTCTTCCTTTTCCTTTGTAACTTTATCCAATTTTTTTTGGATTTGTTTATTAATCTATTTGTATTTCATAGTTGTTAAGGAAAGGTATCTAAGTCCTATTGTTTTATGTTGACACAAGATTTTGCAAGGGGCGGCAATCTTATGGGAAACTTAGCTACTTGGGGACATTGTGCGCTTAACTAAGTGACCTCTAGATTTTATCGAAGAAGACTTCATATTTTAGTGGGGAATGTAAAGGGTTAGAAAGATAACAAGAAATATTAAAATCTAGACTAAAGGCAATGCACCAAATCATGAATGAAAATACTTGAGCATGGTGCCAAAATCAAAGGCTCAAATAATAAACTGTTGTCTATCAAATAAATTATCCAAAAGCACTTCAAACATAAGAATATCCTTTAATTGCATAGAATAATCTAATACAACTTTGGTCAACATAGAAGAGTCATACATGATGTGTATTTTTTAAGCTGTAGAAGATTACAAAAGCTGAAGAATAGACAATCATATGCTATAGGAAAATAAAAGCACAATCTAAATATCTTATCCAATGCATGAAAAATAGAAAAGGCTAAATTAATTGGCATAGTCTACAAACTTCAAGTTCAATAAAAATATTACAAAGGCTATTCCAAGTGCTCGAGAAGTTTTTTGTCTATCTAACAACAAACTCAATAAAGAGAAAAAGGGCTTCTTAAATAAGCCATCCCACCACTTGAAAGCCATAGAGTGAAAGATGCCTGGTCCAAACATCGACATCCCAGATCTCCTCAAGCCATCACTAAATAGGAAGATCACCCATTAGTGCACTAGAAAACCTATTCTTCGAGAAAACAAAGCCATGCAGCAAAGAACACACGACAACAAAAGAGGAAAAATTGGCACAGGCGACAACTCCTAGATAACTAGCACACAGAAATACGCCATGCGTTGAACACGCGGATCCTAGCGAAAGAAAGAGGGATGCCCTAATGAAAATCTCTAAGAGGAAGCCACATGGAAGATGTTGAGCAAAAGGAAATGTTGAGTGGGCCCGACTAAGAAAGTAGCAAGAGATAGCCACACATTGAACACACGAAACTCAACAGAGGCAAAGCAATATAGAATGACAGGAAGCTCTGATAGGAGGCCACGTGGAAGACCCCAAAAAGCTGCTAGCAATAACGATCAAGGCGAAGCCGTGAAAGAAAAGATAACTACAAAGGATAGTGGTTCATGAATAAAATTTCACAGTTGATGCAAGATTTTGCAGGGGCAACAGTCTTATGAGAAACCTAGCTACTAGGGGACATTGTGCACTTAACTTAGTGACCTCTGGATTTTATCAAAGCCGGCTCTTCATTTTTTAGTGGGGGAGGTAAAGGGTTAGAAAGATAATAGGAAATATTAAAATCTTGACTAAAGGTGATGTGCCAAATCATGACTAAAACTACTTGAGCACAGTGTCAAAAGAAAAGGCTCGAACAATAAACTGTTGTCTATCAAATAGATTATCTAGAAGCACTTCAAACATAAGAATATCCTTTATTTGCATAACATAATCTAATACAACCTCGGCCAACATAGAATATTCAAACATGATATGTATTTATTAAGTTGTAGAAGATTACAAAAGCTAAAGAATAGGCATTCATATGCTATAGGAAAATAAAAGCCTAGTCTAAATATCTTATCAAATACATGAAAAATAGAAAAGGCCGAATTGATTGGCATAGTTTGCAAACTTCAAGTTCAATAAAAATATTACAAAGGCTATTCCTAGTGCTCGAGAAGTTTTTTATCTATCTAACAACAACCTCAATAAAGAGAAAAAGGGTTGCTTAAATAAGCCTGCCCACCACCTGAAAGCCATAGAGAGAAAGATGCCTGGGCCAAAAATCGACATCCCAAATCTCCTTGAGCCATAACTAAATAGGAAGATCACCCAGTAGCATGCTAGTAAACCCGTACTTCGAGAAAAAAAAGCCATGCAGCAGCAGCAAAGAACACGCTATGGAAAAAGAGGAAAAAATAGCACAGGCGACAACTCCCAGATAACCGGTGCATAGAAACACGCTACGCGTTGAACACACAAAGCCTAGGAAAAGAAAGAGGGATGCCCCAATGAAAATATCTAAGAGGAAGCCACTTGGAAGACATCGAGCAAAAGGAAACGTTGAGTGGCCCAACTCGGAAAGTAGCAAGAGACAACCATGCATTGAACATACAGAACTCGACAGAGGCAAAGCAATATAGAACAGTAGAAAGCTCCAATAGGAGGCCATGTGGCATATGTCAAAAATTTTCCAATGATAACAATCAAGGTGAAGCCGTGAAAGAAAACATAACCATGAAGGATAGCGGTTCATGAATAAAATTTCATAGTTTGGTGACTCATAGGGACATTTCACCTGTGGAATGAAGAACTCCAGAAACCTTGGTTCAACAATGCCATTATCACTCAGAGCTGAGAGAGGGTAGCTTGAAGGATGTCTCAGAACTCATTTTATGGTGTGAAGAGGGCTTGTATATTTTTCATGCACCAACTTGAGATCGATGATTGCCTTGAAAGGCAATCCGCCAGATACCTTTGCCTCTCATTCAAGCTAGAAAATGGGTTGCGGCAGTTGATGTACAATACCTTCAATATTTTTAGCAGTTGGAGACTGATCAAAATATCAAAAAATAGAAAAATCCTATTTCTTCTACTCGATCCTTGCAATTATGTGCTTGACATGTGCTACCGCATGATCTATGATGAAGGGTGAAGGGAGGCCTCACTGAGTTAAGTGGGAAAATTTCACCCGCATGTCACTAGTAATTTGATTCAATCTAGCTCTGCAATCTGCTACATGTTGGATGACTTCATGCATGGAAATGAGAATTTTTATGCCCATATCCACCATTGTTCGATCTTCAATACCTATCCCACTCAAAGCCTCATCAGAAGCAATATAAAATTTACCCAACAACTACCTAGCCTCCAAAACTTTATTGGAAGTCATCTCCTGCACTTGATGCATTGTTTCACTAACCATCTCACATAACCTGGTCGCTTGCACCATAAAATTTAGGGTGGGCTACAAATTAAGGCATAATGCCTTGAGCTTATCCTAGTACGATGCGTATAACTCCTTGGCAATTTCCAATGAGCTTAGTTGTGGTGCTGGAGGCTGGGCTCTCAAAAGATCTAACTCCGCAACTCTGCTTCCAAGGTCTACCCTCAGCTCCGATAAGCTTTCGTCCAAAATGGATAGTTGACTCCTTAGAGTATAGATTTCCTTCTCTTTCTCTTCCAAGGCCAATTCAGCCTATTTATTCTTTTCAATTTCCAACTCTAGAGCGGCATTCATCTCATTTAATTCATCATTTTCTCTCTGTCAGAGCTACTTCATATCATCATCTCTCTGCTTCAAATCAACATAGAGAGTTACCTCGTTCACTCAATATTGCTCAATTTCATTTTATAGGGCCAGAATGACATCTGTACCCAAAGCCTGAAGCTCACTCCCTTTTCCCTCCAAGGCATTCTTCTTGGCCAGTAAGCAATTAATTTTTTTTTCTTGGGCCTTATACTTGTTTGACCAAATATCAACCTTACCTTTCAGCTCCTTCAATTGCTCCTCCTTTATTTTGTTTGGTGACCGAGCTTGAGGAAGTCGATGGTCACTACCCTCTGAGTCTCTTCCATCAGCTCAATTTTATCCTACATACAAGCTTAATGCAAGTCTAGCCCAATGGCATTGACCGAATAGTCACTCGACAACATTTCTCTAGCCTGTTTGATCACGTTGGGGGTGATCTTTGTAAACATCAGTGAATTATGATTCTCATGGAATATCATTTGCAAAAGAGGCTCTGCCTATCTACCCACATCCTTTTCTCTTGTTTTTTGAATTTGGCTTGTGCGAGCGCTTTTGTTTGCATCCATCTACAAAAATATTCTTGGGAAGAAATACCCAATCCACTAGTAAAAGAAAACTCCTGAGGGATTGCTAGTGACAAGGAAATTCTGCTCAATGCATCGGTGGACTTGCTAGGCCTTGTAATAACTATTGGGGAGAAGGGTGGAATAAACTAGCCACTCAGAGATGACGAAAACATGGTATGAGGAAAAGGTCAAGGAAGCACCAATTGAAAGGTTGGGCCTCAGTAATGAAAATTGTTGGCTTGTAAGGCCAGGACCAGTGACCAATTGTGTCCCAAGGGTGGAATGAGAAACAAGGGATGGAAATGGAAAACTGGGAGGGAACATATTTCACTTCCCTGGATATCTAGCAATTAGAATAGCTGGTGCGGATGAAATAGCAAGGGAAAATAAGGAGGAGACTAAAGACATAGAAGAGAGGGAAGAGGGAGGAAATAATACCTGAGGTTCCTAAAGAACTGCAGTCGATACCACTGCTTCTACATGTTGCAACTCCTCTCCTCTAGTAGACTCTCTCATTCATGGTCATTTCTCATCTAGAGAATCCTTAGGGTCTACAATAACCTTCAGCCTATGACCAAAACTCCTTGGCCTCTTCCTTCCTGATTTAGAGGAGCTGGAAGGCTCTGACGTTTGTGTGTTTGAAGAGTCCTCCTACTATGCATGTTTTCCACTAATATTTTCCCCATGTGTTTGATATTTTTCAGTGACAAGGGGTCTTTTGGTTACCTCCTCATCGGGTTTTGTGGCAACACTTCCCCTCTTAAAGAACTTCTCAGACTCCAAAGGGTTTGAGGATTTCTCATTGTTTGAATGCTCATGCATATAGATGTCGTCAAACTGGTTGTCTGACTCTACTTCCTAGAAAATCTTGTTTGTTGTCTTCATCTCTTGCCTGTATGTCCAAAAATCTCTAATTCTTTCAGGGTTCCATCCGAGCTTACCTAACTGGTTGCACATGTACGCGCTCATCTTCTGATTTTTGTTGTGCCTCCCCACAATATGGTAAAAGTGCATCCATGGTGGTCGAACCTCTTTTGTAGGAAAATATTCAAGGCCTACATAAAATTTCAAATTCCCCTCTTCAACGTTTCTCTGAGGGTCCCAGAATGACGGAGGCTAGTGTGGAATTTTTATGTCAACCTCTGACAGATTATTTTTCAGGTTGTATCACCATGTGTCATTGATTATCACTGACCCAAGATTACCCAACTTAGATTACAATATCTCTGAGCTATTAACCTTCAAGCCCTTCTTCTTTACTAGTGATACCAAGCTAAACATGACCGACAATGTCAAATAGTAAATCAAATGTCATCCTCCCCAGTAATAATTCTCAACATTACAAATTTGTCGTAATGCCTTCAGGGATAGCACTCTATCAGAAACAATGTGCGGGAGTTGGAAGGGTTCACGGACAAAACCCTACATACAGAGCATAGTGAAATTTGTACCAAAGAACCAATCACAAGGCAGCAAGAGGCATCTCAACCATGAATTCTATCTTGGTGAAAATCACACGGACATGCTACTCCTAGATCTATCCAAATCCTGCAAAGTCAAAGCTAGGAATGAATCCAAAAATGCATAATAATCGAATATTTTCTATAGGAAAAGAGCCCATGTAAAAATTGGCTTCCTCATGCCACTTTCGTCGAAAACGGCTAGGGCCATGAATTGCTTGAAATAATCAGGATTCTGATGCAAAATCATGTAGACTAGGAAAAGAAGAATACTTGAATCTAGAACCAACTGCGAATTCATGTAGTTGTTGGATCATCCCATCAATTATAACCTTCACGAAGGCCATAAGCAGAGGCGTGTTGTTCTTGCTTAGCATACAACTGAGACTCATTTGGAATTTGAAAACCCCCTTGTCTGTATCCAACCAACAAACTAGTGCCAACATAAAACAAATGGAAGAAGACCCTGATTTTAAAGCACCTAGAGTAATTGGGAATCTGGGAGGTGTTGAAACATTTTTCGGCTGAGCAGTATCAGTGTGATAATACTGTTGCACCAACTAGAGCATTCTCTAGTACTCCTGCATCCTTTGAATGCCAAAATTTTCAACATTGTTGAGTGAGGGGAATGGGATGCATACAATATCTTACAGGGCTTGGGGGTTGATAACAACTCTCAAATTAGGGCCACTTATAACTCCAGTCTAAGGGTCAAACTTTGCTGCACATTCCACCACAATTTCTAGGCAATAATGCACTAGAGGAACCATGTACCGGGGAAGCCCATAGCTCCATAAACATTTGTGGAAAGGGTCTGACATTTTCTTCATCCTTTCACATGCAGCCTCCCTTAGGATCCAAAACATTATCCCAATCCACTGATACTAGGGCTTGTTTTCTAGGAGAAACCATGCCAATTGTTATTTGGTCTACATGACTGGTAAAAGGCCAGGATGAATTTGTTGGGATGCCTGGAGTAGCATAAGACTCTTGGCCATATATGTTTACACAGGGCACCGTCAATCTTCACTCATGAATATTCTTTGGGACTAGGGCTTGTGTTGAACTTCCTGCAATTTCAGCTATTTCTTTGTATCCGCAAGAGGCTTCACAAACTTTCCAAATGACTTAGATTTTGAAAATTCTTTCTCTCTTTGTGAATGACTTACCCATTTTCACTCTTTGATAAATTCTCACAATAAATGCCTTTCATGTTTCTAACCTTCTTTTTTATTTTCATGAAAAATGACTTAGAAAGTCTATGTGCTAGCCTTTTACATTTAGTTGCTACATGCACCACCAACTTTTTTGTGTGTGCGAAGAGATCGCCCACCTGCCAAAATACTCTTCATATTTAAGGGACATGAATTTTCATGAGGAGGCACTTAATTTTTTCTTGGACAATGCACCAATACAACCTTGCCATATCTTTCAAAATCTCCTTTGCATTTATTGATTTCTTGATTATACTTGGGTGCATCATCCAACGACTTTATCAAAAGATTTGCCTTGACTCAATCGAGATGATAGCTCATCATGCAGACACCTAACCTATTTTCATTTAATTCAGCAACTTGAATAGAGCAAGTTGCAACTGTACGTGATCATTCACATCACTTCACGCACTATGACACTGAAACATAGCTTGCCTCATCGAGCGAACCCCGATCAATCTATAAATAGGGCCCTTGGCAACATTGCTAATCAAAATTACTTTCAACATTCTTACTTAGTAGGCCCTAGTTAATCTTATAAATTTCATCCTCTAGCTAGAGTAGCAAGAAATTATGGAGACACCAATTAGACTAGTTTGGAAAAAGAATGAGGCCACATTTCTAGGAAAGGTTAGGTGCAGGTGCTTAAAGCGCATAACATGCATAAAAAACCTGTTATATGTAAAGGTGATCAAATGGGTCCTAGGAAAAGGTTGCATAGAATACAAGGACCAATACAAGGTAAACACCAACATCTACTCTCACTTTGTTGCTTCGCTCCTACACATCAATTTTTCCAAAGGAAAAATTTAGAAGCTAACCAAGCAAGTCTTCCCTCGGAGTTACCTTGGAGGATTGAAGCAAGTAGTGTAGGCTACCGAATTTGATCGTGGGGTCCCTTCTGTTCACAACTTGCATCGGTTGCTGTTGCATGGAGGACCCATGCCAACCAGGCCCTTTCTGTTTAGCTTTGAGCTAGAGACCTATGAAGAATATCACTCCAAGGTTCGTGTTGGTTGCTACTTCCTGATGTGGATGCATCATATTGAACCCTTCTGAAACATGCACTGGTATGAGGATTTCAATAGAATGGTGTTTCCTTACCTTGCACCACTTGTTGTTGTTGTTGCTGGTCCTTCCTCTATTTGAGAATTAAGAAAAGATAATCCTAATTTTTCTTTTTTCCTTTTTGACAGCCTCTGCCTCCCTATAGCAGATATATATGTATATTTTGATACATGGCCACTGGCCTCCACTGTATATAGTGTAAATGTTCCAAAAATAATATAATACATATTTTTTTCATATCTTGGCTCACTTTCAATGTATCTCAATTTCTTGCAATACTATTGTCATTTTCAAAAGCACTGAGAAACCCAAAAAATTAAAGCAGGAAAAATAATAACATATTTACAATTTACATATCCACTACATAAGAAAAACTAATTAAACTTTTTAAGGTGTATTCCATTAACTAGAATACCCAAGGCATTACCTTCCATGTTTTCTAACTTGAAATAGTTAAACTGTTTGTGCTGGATGATTTTAAAAGGCCCTTCCCAGATACTATTAAACTTTCTATGTTGGTTGGGCTTTGCCTCGCGCTTGTTGAACTTGAGCACCAAGTCCATGCATTGTAGCTCTTGGTCAGATTTTTTTTATCAAACTTCTTCACCACCTATTGGTGGTTGTTCATGGCCTTGAGAGCATGCTCTCTTTTCTCTTGTACTTCTAGTAACTCAAAGAACCATACCTCCATAGCTCCCTTCTGCTCGATTTCAAGATATTTGAGTAATTGGAGAGTAGGGATTTCCATAGCAATAGGCAACAATGCCTCCTTCCCGTACACCATCTCGTAAGGGGATGTCTTTAATATTTGCTTGGGCATGATACGGTCTACCCATAACATTGTTCAGAGTTTTTTATGCCACTCCCTCTGGTGTTCCGAGCCTATCCATTTGATTAACCTGATGAGGTTTTTGTTTGTGGATTCCTTGAGGCCATTCCCTTGAGGGTAATAATTAGAAGAGGTTTTCAAGAAAACCCCATATTTCAATGCAAATTGGCTCATCTTAGAGCTGAGGAAAGCTTTAGTATTGTTGGAAATAATTGTTTTCGGTGGGCCAAATCTGGCTACTAATTCCTCTTAGAAGTTAACAATTTCTACTTCCGTTGCATTTTTTAATGGCACTGCCTCTGCCCGTCTAGTGAAGTAGTTAGTTGTTTTCGATATCCACCTATGTCCAACTGATGAAAAAGGGTTAATCATACCAATGAATTCCAAACCTCATTGAGAAAAAGGTTCCTCTACTACTATGGGTCTTAGTGGCATAGCAACATTCTCCCTTTTCTGACAAAAAGTTGACACTCATTACATGACTTTACCAATGAAAATGAGTCATTGAATAAAGTTGGCCAGAAATAACCAACACATATGATTTTAATTACAGTAGTTCTTGAAGAAAAATTCCCTCCAGCAGGGCCACTATGATATTGATCTAATATCCTTTTGGCTTGTTCCTCATTCACACATCTTAACAAGACATCGTTAAAATTTATTTTGAAAAGTACTCCTTCTATGAGAACATAACTGCTACTTTGTAATCAATAAAAATGTCTCTTAAACAAAGGGAGATTGGTCGCATACCTTCCTATTTTCATGAATTTTATCCTTTCCTTGAGCCAATCATCCTTGAAGCTTTCTTCATTAAATAACATAGGTTCTGAGACTTTGAGCTCTGCCACTGGTTCATTATTTTTGGCGAGGTAATCACACAGTCCTTTTCCCTTAACAATTCTGATAGGCCTAATCTCAATATCATATTCTAATATTTTGGTAATCCAGTTAGCTCTTTTCTTGGTGATCTCTCCTTCCATAATATATTCCCACACACTAGGATGTGGTACACAAAAAATCACCCTATTGCATAATATCAGGTGTCAAAACTTCTTAAGCCCTTTAACAATAGCAAAGGCTTTCTTTTCTACAAAATTGTACTTCACCTCATACTCCTTTAAGGTGCACGAGTAGAAAGCAACAAGAGATTATTTTTATCTTCACCATCCTTTTGCATAAGCATAGTGGCAATATTGTTTCCACCACCAAAAAAATACATGATAAAGTCCTTCGATAGGTCCGGGTTGATTAATATAGGGGCTAAAGAAATAGCCTTTTTTATAAGCTCAAAATCTTTTCTAGGCTCCATCGTCCACTTGAAGTTCTGGTCCTTTTTCAGCAACAAGGTAATCATCTAAATGATCCCTGCAAAGTCTGCAATGAATCAACTGATGAAATTGACCTTACCTAGAAAAGATTGCACTCCTTTCTTCTTCACAGGTAAAAGGTGAGTTCCTTGATTGCATCAACTCGTTCTAGATCAATAGAAATTCCCTCCTTCAAGACAACATATCCCAATATCTTCCCCTGAGGGACTCCAAACACACATTTCTTCAGATTTAAAGAAATCCCAAATTCCTGGCATTTCTGGAAGACAAGCTTGAGGTGATCAAAGTGATCATCAGTAGATTTGGAAAACATTGTTAAGTCATCCAGATAGATAAGTATAATTTTATGTATTAAATCCTTAAAGGAAATATCCATATCTCTTTGAAAGGTAGCTTCAAAATTTGAAATTCCAAAGGGCATCTTAGCATATGCATATGTTCCCCACTTTGTGGTGAACGTTGTTTTGTGCTGGTCTTCCTCCTTTACACAAATCTGATTGTAGCCAAAAAAACCATCCAACATTCAAAAAAATTTAGAACCAACAATGGTTTTTAGAATTACCTCCATAGAAGGTAGGGGGTAATAATCCTTCAAGGAATCCCTATTCAAGTCTCAGAATTCTACACACAACCGTATATCACCATTCTTCTTTCAGACTGGCACCAGGTTAGACACCCAAGTGCTATGCTTGATTGGGAATACTATTTGGGATACAATTAATTTATTCAACTTCTGTGACATGAGTGACTTAATCTTTGGGTTCACAGGCCTCTGTCTCTAACAAATGAACTTCGCTCCTTCCAGTAGGTTAATTTCATGTTGAATAATCCTGCCATCATATCCCTTAAGATCATCATATGACAAAGCTACTACACTTGGATATTCCTCACAGAAGTGCTTTAGCCTATCTTTATTCTTCTGAGATACTCCCTTACTGACCTTGAGCTTTTTTTCTTCTCCAATATGCAAATTGGTGTAGTCACCTTTGTCAGCTACAAGCTTCCTTTTATCTTTCCTTGCATCATCGGAATCAAAAAGACTCTCTAGAGTAACTAGGCCTCTAGGAAGCTTATTGGATTTCGACTAGATTACTTGATCTCCATAGGCTTCAGTGATCTTTGGTTGCAATTGGTCAAAAAATTTCTAGATGACTAGAGAAATGACACAATATGAGCATCACTATTAGACACTTATGAGTATTGATCATTGTTCAGAATAGCAAGTTGTACAATTAGTCTCATTGCATGTTTATTTTTTAACAACTTGGAGGCTGGCTCAAATTGAGCCCTGACAGTTGCCATCCGGTCAGCTTGAGAGTTTTGCTCTCTTGGTATAGCTTGAAATTTGAATGCCTTGAATCCTTCAATAAGATCCCAGACCCTATGCCGATATGATCGCATACGGACATTCTTCGCAGCAAATAGCCCTCAAATTTGGTTGACCACCAATTTTGAATCTCTGAAGGCCCTTATTTGCTTTGCACCCATTTGTTTTGCAAGGCTCAATCCATGGAGAAGGCCTTCATATTTTGCTTCGTTATTCGAGCATACGAACTGGAAGTGATAAGACCTAAAGGTCTTTTCTTCAGACGGAGATGTCAAACATATTTCTATGCCAGCTCCTACTCTGCATCTTGCGCTAGGCATAATTTGTCCTTCCTCATGTATGACATAGGTTCTGAGCCCATTTGCATGATAATTTCAAAAAGGGTTTGTGTCTATAAACTCGTTCAACAAAGCTTCTTCACTCTCCATCTATGAGCTAGTTGCTTCTTCTTCCTCCAAAAATTCAACATTGAACCTTTCTTCCTAGGTAATTGAAGTATGTTCCACTTCAAAGTTGATCAAGGCCTCATCAACAACATGTTTGGAATGAAAAATTTTCGACAATAGTTTCATCTTAGCTCCATGCTTGGTTCTTAAGATCAGGTGTGACCAGTCCAGTGCTAGATATCCTCCAACATTTATTGTGAACTCTCAAGACAAACATATCCCGAACAGAGGAGGGACATCAATCAGTATGGTATCCTAGTTCATAGTAATACTGGGGCAGGAAAACAATGTCATAGGCAATCCCTTGATTATCCCGATGGTATCAACTTTATTTTTGTCTAGCAGCATGACTCCCTTGTTAAGAGGCTCATATTTCAGCCCCAAAGCATTAGCTACTTGCTTAGGCATGACAGTGGTGCTAGCACCAGAGTCGATCATACAATTATGCAATTAAGTTGTCATCAATGATAAGCGTTAGAAAGAAAGGCTTAGGGTTAGGCTTACTCTCTTTTTTGGCTTTGAGCTTTTCTTTTGGTTGATTCATTAGCACTTTATCTAGGTCCAGCTTGGATGTCTTTTCTTCACTAGGTTGACTGGGAATCTTCACATCTTCTTCTCCCGATAATGTTCTCTATAATAGCACCTTTTTCTCTAGAATAGCTAGGATATCCCACAAAGAAACATTAGCAGAGGATTTATTTAGTTGTTCCACCACATTGAACTACATTCGTGACTGGTGAGTCATGGTTGCTTGCTCCTTCAGCTTAGTATCTGGTGCATCCAGTTGTTTGACAACAGTCGGGGTGATCATGGGAGATTTTTCTTTTGGAGGAGGTGGATTCAGAGAACTGGGAGTAGCCACCTTAGACTGTGGTGGAATTGAGGGAAGATTTGCTGAAGGATTGGGCGTTGAATTAGATGGTCCATTATTTGGTAGATATATGAATTCTTTGGTGAGTCTTTGCTTTGAACGCATGTTGTAGTCTGATTATACTCGAGGCACTTGCATTACATGAATATCATTCAAAAATGATGACTCTTCTCCTTCCATCCATAAAAAGAGCGCTTGGTCTGGAACTATATCTAGCTCTTGTTCTATGGACATCCCTTGCATTTGAGTAGTGAGGATTGCATTATCCATCTATTGAGAGGCATATGACTGGCTTCCAAGATTAGGTACGTTGCCTTGGCTACGTTGCTTCGCAATCTTCTATTGAAAATTCTCTCACAGGAAATTTCAGGGCATGCGTACATCATTACAAGAGAAGCACCATGAATTATTATCTTTGATAAGGTTATTTTGTCCTACTACTAACTCCTTGCTTGAACTAGGATGGATGGTCTGCATTGGCAGGGTCACTCGAACAACTTGGTCATTCGACTGAGCTTGAGTATTGCCACATGGTCTATCCTACCACTGATTTGACTGGTAAGGAGTTTTTCTGCCTTGATAATTTTGGTAAGTCAGCTTCTGGTATGTATACTGCTTTCGCTTCATAATTTTCAATTAATTTGTCATGGTTTGCATCTGCTCTTTCATCTCATTCATTTTAGTCATTAGGCAGTTGGGCACTTGAGCTACACTCGGTCTCATTCTCGGGTAGATGTACATAGACTGGGGAGGAGTTGCAGGAGCACTGGTTGAAGCTTCTTCAGCTTCCGCAACATTGAATTCCGAGAACAAAGGCATGATGGGTCTTGGTGCCAACTTTCCAGTAGCAATAAGGTTATTCTCTGTAGTGACAATAAGACCATAAGCATCAGGTAGAGTATTTATGCCAAGAGCCTGTAGCATCATGGAAATATTATGATTAATGGATTTCAAATATAACATGAATGCCAAATCTGGAGGCGGCCAACTACCAACAGGAACTCTCTACCAAATCAAATGAAACCATGCATTGAAATCAGGCAGAGCTTCATGAGGAGCTCACTTTATACTAGCTAGCTGATGATATAGTGAAGACCTGTCACCAACATTTGAAAAATGCTCGTAGAACGGGTCTCCAAGGCCATCACGAGTAGCAATTGAATTAGTCAAAAGAGTGTGATACCAGTTCAAAGCCTTGCCTCGGAAAGAGGCGACGATAAATCTTAGAGCTACATTTTCATTAGTAACACCATGCACTAGACATACATCCACCACATCTTGCAAGTGCATTGTCAATGTCTTAGATTCATCCCCAGAAAACTTAGGGATAGCTTTTAAAGCAGAAGTCAAAATCGGAGCCCATACTGCAGGAGGCACAAATAGTACTAAAGGACTACCAGTGTCCCAGGCTACATAATTTCTAGGGGCCATTGGCACAGGAGAGGAAGGAGAAGGAGGAAGTGAAGGACTATGTTACTGACCTCTTGGATGCACAGAAACTAACAATCGTATGAGTAGGCCAGGGAATCTTCTAGTTTGTGACCTAGTTACGGGCCTATGGCTCATACACTCTTATATCAAGTGAAGGTGCTAGTTTGCGTCCCACTAGGCATGCTAGAAAAATAACTTGATGCAAGATTTTGTAGGGGCAGTAGTCTTATGGGAAACTTAGCTAATGGGGGACATTGTGCACTTAACTAAGTGACCTCCAAATTTTATCAAAGTCGGCTCTTTTTTTTTAGTGGGGGAGGTAAATGGTTAGAAAGATAATAGGAAATATTAAAATCTAGACTAAAGGTGTGCCAAATAATGAATGAAACTACTTGAGCATAGTGCCGAAAGCAAAGGCTCGAACAATAAACTGTTGTCTATCAAATAGATTATCCAGAAGTACTTCAAACATAAGAATATCCTTTAATTGCATAGCATAATCTAATACAACTTTGGCCAACATAGAAGAGTCAAACATGATCTGCATTTATTAATTTGTAGAAGATTACAAAAGTTGAAGAACAGGCATTCATATGCTATAGGAAAATAAAATCATAGTCTAAATATCTTATCAAATACATGAAAAA
Organism: Sequoiadendron giganteum; assembly: GCA_007115665.2. Lineage (NCBI taxonomy): Eukaryota > Viridiplantae > Streptophyta > Pinopsida > Cupressales > Cupressaceae > Sequoiadendron > Sequoiadendron giganteum. The sequence continues at coordinate 301,668,844 of CM021110.1, read as the reverse complement.
TAGAAAAGGCCGAATTGATTGGCACAATCTGCAAACTTTAAGTTAAATAAATAGATAACTAAGGCTATTACCAGTGCTCAAAATGTTTTTGTCTATCTAACAACAACCTCAATAAAGAGAAAAAAGGCTTCTTAAATAAGCCAGCCCACTACCTAAAAGCCACAGAGAGAAATATTCTTGGGCCAAAAATCGATGTCACAGATCTCCTTGATTCGTCACTAAATAGGAAGATCACTGAGAAGCACACCAATAAACCTATCCTTTGAGAAAACAAAGGCATGCAACAGTAAAAGAGAACACACGGTGGCAAAAGAGGAAAAAATGGCATAGGCAGCAACTCCCAGATAACCGATGCACATAAACATGCCACGTGTTGAACACATAGAGCCTAGCAAAAGAAAGAGGGAAGCCCCAACAAAAAGCTCCGAGAGGAAGCCACATGGAAGACATCGAGCAAAAGGAAACATTGGGTAGGCCCGACTCAGAAAGCAATGAGAGACAACCACACATTGAACGCACAGAACTCAGGAAAGGTAAAGCAATACAGAATGATAGGAAGCTCTAATAGGAGGCCATGTGGCAGAAGCTAAAAAGCTACTAGAGATAATGGTCAAGGTGAAGCCGTAAAAGAAAAGATAACCACAAAGGATAGAGGTTCATGAATAAAAGTTCACATTTTCTCCTTATGCTCTTCCTTAGGTGGAGGCAGAAGTAGTAACATGTTGTTAATTAGTTGTGGCTATACCTTTTATTTTGTATCAATCTTTATTTCCAACTCTGTTTTCATCCTTTGGATCTCCTTATCTTTCTGTTTATTCTGAATGGTCATTTGGGTCAAATCTTCCTCTATTTCATTTAACTGTGAAAAAAACTAACTAACTTTCTTTCAACTCATTTGTTTCTGTTTAAAATTTTAATGTCTCATCATCTCTTTGCCTCGATTTTTCCTCTAATAAAAAATTCTGCATGTTAACTCTTCTAATTCTTTTTCTAACCTAGATATCCTAAGCGCAGTTTGAATCTATTCTTCTTCTTTTTTCTCTAAATTTTCACTATCATAAAGTTCTTCTTCCTCTTCTATGGGTTTCTTCCCTTCGCTATGGATGAATTCCTCTTCATTGTGTTGAGTCATTTGTTCATGTTGAACTTCTACATTTGGAACTTCACTTTCCAAAAAAATTTCTACATTTGGGATTTCAACTTCATGTTCAGTTTACATATTTGACACATCAACATCCTGAAAAGGAGAATTAGGAGCTATCAAATTAACATCCAGAAAAGGGAAATTATGAGGTGACAAATGCTCTTCTGGGGGAGTACATTATGAACTTTGCATTGGAGGTTTTGACCGTCCTTCCTTTTCTAACTCATCTTTTTCAAGCTTCATTTCTTTTAACACATCCCTTTTAGGCTCTCCTTTTTCATGTTCATTTTTCTCAAAATCATCTTTTTCAATTTCTTCTCCCCCAGACTCATCAAGATTGATGGTGGGAGGAGTCTTTTCATAATCAAACTTCTCTTTCTCTATCCTCTATGTTTCTAACCTTGTTTTTCTTTTTGGTCTTTCAATTTTTACATTTTTTTTAATTTTGGAGCTTCTCCTCTTAGTATTAGAACCCTCTAGGGTATTCTTTTCCTCGATTTTTCTCTTTTTCACAAAAATAGAACTTCCTAATTTTTGCATCCTAGTTCTATCTATTGGTTTAGCTAGGTTTTCTATCAAAACCCCTATCTTTCTTTTCTTTGTAGGGGTAGAACTCTCTTGTTTTTTCTTTTTAGGTCTCCCAATAGGTTTAATTAGGGTTTTTGATAAAACCTCAGTTTTCTCTATTTTAAGTGTTCTGTCTTTAGATCTTTTATATTTTTCTTTTTCCTTATGAATATTCAACAAAAATTTCCTCCATTCCTCTTCCCAATTAGGTTTTTGCATGAAATGATGTTTAACTATTAAATGCATTAGACCATGATGAGTCACTCTGTTCTTTTTTTCCTTACATTTAACACCCATTTAAGTAAGTTCAGAAAAGAGAAAAGTAGGTAAATTAACCCTTACTTTAGGTTTAGTTGAACCATGTCTTGCATGACTCAACAATCTGAGTGGCAGCCATAGAATAGTTGCAAACTAGCCTTTGTAGGTGAAGAACTTCATAATGCAAAGTGCAATGGATGACCAGGGTTCCTGCAAACTTTTATGCTCAATGCCCTTATTATTTCCTTTATGTATGTGAAAAAATGACAAAGGCTCAAGAGGTACATGGAATATTTCAAGAAATTCTTTCAAATTTGAAATCCTAGGTTGAATAATATCACCTTCCACCTAAATTCAAGATAAAGCACTGATCACAGTGACAGATACCTCAATGGGTTCTCCCTTGATGACAATGAAATTGATGTGGAAGTTTTTAATGAGCTCCAACACCATATCCCACTCATAGCCCTCATATTTAAGTATGAAATATAACCATCTAGCTTGCTATAAATACCTCCTTGATTCATCATCTAAGGTCATTCCCTTTGGATCCACCATTATTTTGTACCCCATTTCCAAAATATTCTAAAACTTTAAAAAGAACTTGAAATTTCCAAAAGACTCTGAAAATTTCAGAAGCTCGAGAATTTACCAACAATGTCAACAACCAATTTTTTGAAATGGCAGTAATAATTATTTTCAAATGAATGATGAGATATAATCAATGAATGCAATATTAATTGATTATCCTTGCATGACTATTATGTATCATCAAGGTACTGAAAACAACGTGTCCCATACGTATCAACTTTATTGCTGATCATTTTTCCTCTGGAAACCATCTTATCATATTTATTACCCAATTAAGTAATGAGGCATTTGTTTGTATGTTTAAAATAAATTATATTTGTCTTATCAAAAAATCATAATTTAATCCTTTAGGCAACTTTATAAACTATAATTAACGTACTTCAGACTTTGAAAAATTTCTAGTGATATAAATCCTTACCTATTAATGATGACAAATTCAAATGATGGTGAATAATGCTAATGCATTCTCGCTTAATCTATACAATCCACAACAAAGTTTGATCTTTAATAAAATCAGCATTCATTAATGCAAGACATGTTGAGCTCTACCCTTATGGGAGCCCACTTGTTTCCATGTTCTATGTCATTAATTTCAAATTTTTCATTTAACCCTGTTTGTGCATATTTACGCAAATGAATTAGTAATAAATGAAGCTAAAAGCTTCTAATAGTACATGATCATTTCTTCGTGCTCTTGTTTTTCATGAATTAATACAACCTTCATTTGAATTTTTTTTCTTTACTGACTCATCAAGAACAATTGATTAGAAGAGATCAGGAGCGATCAGGAGTTACTTGATAAAAAAATCAATCATTGGAACTTCCATCAAATCAGGTGTGATCAAGAGCTATTATAAGCTTTAAGTGCTCAAATTTTTATTCTGATCAAACATGATAAGAATTGTTTTGTGTCCCTTTAAATCATTTCAATTCCTCCTTGATCAGGCATGATCAAGAGTTATTTATGAACTATTAAGAACCAGTGCTTTTGTTTCCATTCTAATCAAGCATGATCAGGAGCCATTATGAGTTATCACACCTAATCAGGCTCTATCAAAACTATTCATATTTATTCCTAGGAGTGGAGTAATTTTTCCTATCTTTTTCCCTCTCTCTTTTTTTTTCTTTATCTTTTTTCTAGAGTAAACCACCATTTCTGGTTTTCAATTTACTCTGTTTATTTATGGCCATCTAAAAATGGGTCTTAGAACTAACCACTTTACCAAGAGAAGAAAAATATTCCTTATTAAAATTCTCAATTCTTGCTTGAATCTTTGTAACAAATTCCTCCTTCGATGTTGGCTTGTGATTTATTACCCTACAAAGCCATTCTTCAAAGGAATTCAGCTACAACATTATCTCTACTTGGTTTATCAATGATGGTTATAACAAAATATTGTAGTAATGACAACCATCTAATTATATGTCCTCTCACACCAACCTTGTTCATAAGATAACAAATTGTTGCATGGTTAGTATGCACAAAATTCTTATATTCGGTGATGTAATGTCAGAATGTATTTATAAAGAAACCACCAAGAATTCCTTCTTAGTAATAGTGTAATTTAGTTTTGTTGGATTGAGGTTTTTTCTTACATAATATATAGCATGCATTGCTCCAAATTCATCCTTTTTCCCTAGAACTGCTTCGATTGCAAAGTTGGAGGCATCTATAGTGATATGAAATGGTTCACCCCAAATTGGACTAGCAATAACCGGTGAAGTTGTTAAAGCTTGTTTGATTTGTTTAAATGACTCATGACATGATGAAGTCCACAAAAAATTAGAGTCTTTCTTCAACAAGGTAAAGAGTGGACTTGCAATTTTAATGAATCACTCAATAAACCTTTTCTAATAACCAAAGGGTCTTAAGAAACTCCTTACATATGTTTGACTCTGAGGTATGGGTATTTGTAAAATTATTTCAACATTCTTTGGGTCTACTTTAATTCCTTCTTTTGACACGTGATGACCTAAGACAATTACTTTCATCATCATTATCAACCTATTCTCATGGTTTAAATACATCCTATGTTCTTTACATCTATTTAGGAATTTTTCCAAATTTTCTTAAGAATCTTCATAGGTTTTTCCATGGACTTTGAAATCATCCATATAAACTTCCACACATGTTGTTAGGTCTGCAAAAATAGAAAGAACAACATGTTGAAAGGTTGTAGGAGAATTACATAATCCAAAAGGTAGAATGCTATAATCGAAGGTACCCCATGGATATTTAAATGTCATTTTATCTTGATCCTCTAAAGCTACCTAAATCTAGTTGTAGCCACTAAACCCATCAAGAAAGGAAAAATAACTACTTCCAAACAAATTTTCCAATACCTGATCTATGAAGGGTAATGGAAAATAATCCATTTTTGTAGCTTTATTTAGCTCTTTGTAGTCCACACAGACCCTCTATTTACTATTTTTCTTAAGTATAATGACTAATGGAGAAACCCATTTTCTATCAAAAATAGGATAAATAAATCCTACCTGGAGTAATTTCTCTATCTATAGTTTCACAAAATCTCTTAGTGTGGGGTTGATTCTTCTCTTTGATTGTCTTATGGGTTTGAAATCCTCAGTATAGATGTGGTGCATACATATATGTCGATGGATTCCTCTCATATCCTTATAATCCCAAGTGAAGGCTTCTGTATTTTTCTCCAAAATTCCTTTTAAACCTTCCTCTTGTTTTGTTGTTAAGGCACTATTAATAAGTAGACATTTATTAGCTTGAACTATAATTTGTTTTGTCTTTTCCTAAAGACTAGAGGGATCACCAATTAAAGTGTTCAAAGGAAAAGGATGCAGTAGAAGTTGATGAAGTATCTGACTCTCATCACATTTTATGTTTCTAGTAAAAGGACAACATGGTAGAGTTTCAAAGTCACAACAACCTTCCAAGTCTTCCTCTTTTATGTCCAATGCTTCTTGGTATTCCTCAGCATGCTCTGCCAAGGTCATCATTACAAGGCCCCTTATTTCCTCATCTTCAAAATTAGGATCATCAATCTAGATTTGATTATCAGATGTTAAAGAAGGTTTTTCTAGTGGATACAGAGTTAATCCCTTTTGTCTAATCCCATTACAAAATTTCATACTACCAGATCTACAATCAATAAGTGCAACATTTATTGCTAACCAAGGTCTCCCTAAAATAATAGGATAACACATCTTTCTCTACTTAGTTTATAAAACAAGGAGGTCAACAAGATAATCCCAGGTGTCAATAGTGATAATGACATCCTCAAGAATGCCTTAGGGTTTTGCAATTGATTGATCAACTAATTGTAGAATGGTAGTTGTTGTTTTGACATTCATAATTCCTATCTTTTTTGTTGTTTCAGTACTAATAACATTAATGGTGACTCCTAAGTCAATAAGAACGTTCTAAATTTCAACACCATTAATGGAAAGAGTAACTATATGACTTCCTGGATCACCATACTTTTGTGGAATTAACTTCCCTGATAAGACATAAGATAACTTCTCTCCTACTTGAATTGTAGGGGGCAATTTATTTTTCCTTCCTGGTGTCTTAACACTCAAAGTTCTAACCATCTGATTGATTTTTGGAATGTCACAGATAGCTCTTAAAAGGGGAATTTCAATTTTTATTTTCTTCAGCTCATCAATAATCTGAGGATCAACCAGATCATCCTTTTTATCAAATTTTTTAACTACTGGTTCCTAATGAAATCATGAAGGAAATGGTGCTTATTTAGAATGAACTTACTTGATTTATTTTTCTATCTCCTTAACTAAATTTTGTTGTTGATCTTCCTTATGTTCATCAAGTTTTGATGGTATAACTCTATTCCTTAAATTAATATCCTTTATTTCAATGTTATTAAGGTTAGTTTTGTTCAGATCAGCATTACATGTGGGTTGTGTTGGTTTAACATTCTTAGGATTAGGAACTGGTGGAGAAGGTATCTGAGGCTAATTGACTTGTTTATAACTTGAAGGTTGGTTTTGTCCAGTTATTTGATTCTGATTCTAGGGTTTCGTTTTCCCTTGATTTTTCCATTGGTTATTTCCTTGATTAAGCTACCACTGGTTAGGCTGCCATTGGGTCTAATTATGCTACCGTTGAGATTGGTTTTGCTTCCATTAAGGTTGGTTCCATTATGGATATTCAGGTTGTCCCCATGATGGTACACAGGGGTTTGTCATAGGTGGATGTGGATTTTTCATTTTTTGAAGGTTCCACTACAATAGGGGGTTCCATTGGGAAGGATAATTCCATTGGTTATTACACTTATTTGAACCCCAATTAGAATTATTTATAGGTTGACCAAAGGTAGGGTTAAACGGTCTATGTCATATAAAATTCAATTCTTCTACTAGTGCTAGCTTTTTCAACTGGTTCCTGATTTCAGGAAGGAAACTACACTTTCTAGTAGAATTTTTATTTTCACATATCTCACATAGATCTAATTGATTAAGAGGACATTCTCTCAGTGGATGATTATCCTTTCATTTAAGATAGTAAATGGATAAAGGTTCAACTATTCTTTTATCTGGATGAGAACTAAGATGAAGGAGAATGTTTATTTTTAGGTTTGCAATTTCTTCCATAACTTTGGAGACATCACTAGAGGAACCCTTTCTCCTTTTTCTATAACTTGGCCTTGCTCAGGAGTAATTCCTGCAAATCTCAATGATTTCCTCAAAGGTTTGTTTATTAATATTTCATTTTCCTATTAAATTTAGGACCTCTCTACAATCATCATCAATTCCTTTTAGAAAGATAAATTTACTAATTTCTCAATGTAAACCATTTTCACACCTTTGCAGAACTAATTGATACCTCTACATAGTCCTCAAAACTCTCATCTTCCAACTGCCTCATTTTAAATAGTTCTTCCTTTCTATCCCAAACTCTGCAATAATCTTGATATTTATCTAGAAAGACTATTTCTATTTCATCCCAAGTGTTGATTGAGTTTGGATTCAATCCCATAAACCATCATAAGGTTGATTCCTTAAGAGTGGATGGAAATAATTTCAATATTTGATTATTAGATGTATAATTATAAGTTTGAAAAAATACTTTGAACTCGAATAAAAACTGATCAGGATCTTCCACAGTTTTCTCACGAAATGTAGGAAAAATAGAGGGTGAGATATTTTTCATTTGTGGTTCATTTGCTTGGACATTTATGGCAATGGGAAAGGAAAAAGTTATGTTAGGAACCTCCTCTTGATCTTTGTCTCCCATATTTTTTGGCTGGGTAGATCTTGTCCTAGGTGAAATCATAGTACTACACTGGGATCCTTCTAGATATACCTCTAAATCTCATCTTACAAGTCTTCACGATTGGTCTCTATACCTGCTCATTAAATAATAGATAAATTCTTACTGAAACTTAAGGCTTATATTTTATTTTGAAGCCAAATATTCTTTGGCAAAGACACAAAAAATTATGGTAGGAAGTCAATTTTGTCACAATTCCTACTCATTTAATCTATTGAATGTCAACCCAAGGGTGTCTGCAGCTATTCTAAATAACCTTTAAATGGAAGTAAAATGAGGAGGTTTTATTACGAGACAATTCAGATTATGAAAGAATGGAAGATTAATCTTATCTACTTTGTTGAATTTGGAGATCTATCTAAAAACTAAACTAACTCCTTTAGAAATAAACTATTCCATTCCACACTTCACTAAATTGACAAGTAACCGTTCCTCTTTGCACAAACTAAATTGAAATGATAATTCAGGATATTTCAGATCTCTAATGATTCTTAACTAAGAAATAAATCATGTAAAACACAAAAAGTGAAATAAACTTTGATCTAAGATTCTTTCCAATACATATCAAATGAAATGATTTTAACTTTAAATAATTTAGGAAATGAAACATAGCAGTAAAAAATGAACTGAACAACAAACAGGATCACCTCATTTTAGAAAACATGCTGAAAAGAATCCAACGTAGATTTGAGATCAACTTCTTCCTTTTTTTCAAATTTCCATAGAATTTGCCCAGATAGGGATGAAGTACAAAGAAAATAATTCTAACTTGAAATAGAAAATGAAATTACATGAGAAGGATCAAAATCTTGATACAATCTAACATCCAAGTGTTTTGGGACTAGATATTAATATCCATATTTATTTCAAAAGAAAAGGATAAGGAAGAAACTAATCTAATCCTAGTCTAAAAAGATATCATCGCGCGTAGGAACAAAATTGGTGAGGATCCTTGTAACTACCTTCAGTTGCATTGATTTCCATATTTTTGAACTGGATGTGCTTTGCTGGAGCTTTGGTTATAGTTGGAAAAGTCTTCATTCAACATGATGAGTCCAAAAGGAGATCAATAGATAATAACTCATTTGAGGATGAGTCACAAACAATCTAGCCATTCATCACTTTTAAATAGAAATGGTTATCATTTGGTCTGAGAAATAAATATCAACTCTAGTTGCATAATAAAGGTGCACATATCATAAAGCATTCATAGATTAATCACCACATTAATCATTCACTTAATAGAAATAAACATTAATATTGACCATTCATATTCTAAGTTTTAATACCTCATTAAGTTCATAAATTCATACATAAAGGAAAATATTATGAGTTTTAAAGCAAAATTATAGTATTAAAAAGGTAAAAACTTAGTGATTATGAGGTCTTTACTGGGCCTCATCAAAATGAATTAAGATTGCATGCAACTTAGCTTAGATTTTTGGTAAACATCTTAACTCAATGACTAGTTGTGTGTATTTCCACTAGCAATCCTTGTACCTCTGTGGCATCTCACATCATATCTCCTACAACTTTTCCTCCCATAAATATTCCATTCATTTCTATCTCGAACACATATACACCTCAACCATATTCACCTTCATCTCAAAACCAAACCAATGATGCCATCCTTAACCAACTCTTTCAAAATGTTTCATCCCTTCAAAAGAAAATTTCCAACATAAACCAAAATCAAAATGGCCAACCTTCATACTATGTCAAAAGCAATCCATTATCCTTGGAGCTATTAAGAAAGTAAATACCACAAGGTATAAAGATTCCTAGGTTTAAGAAATATGAAGGAAAAGGACACCCTTCTAGCTATTTTTCCGCTAATACCACCTTAGGTAGTGATTTTGTCCTTGAGGATAAGCTCTTGGCTAATATTTTCTCTAGATCCTTGAAAGATACCACTCTAGAATGGTTTTCCTTGTTTCTGAATAACTCAATTCATTCATTCAATGAACTTGTTGAGGCCTTTATTAACCATTTAAAAGTGCATATGACTCCTAAGATGATATTAGCTGATTTGATGAGATGTAAGCAAAAATATGGTGAAAAAGTTACTAACTTCATTTCACACTACGAATTGCTTTATTCCCAAATCGACATAAATATTCCTAATCCTTACCTTCAATGGATGTTAATTGAAAACTTACAAATTAAGATGCAAGATAATATTTGCATGATGAATTTTCCTTCCTTTTTACATGTGTACTTCCCTTCATGATTATCACAAATTGATTATTATTCGTGAAACAAAACCCAACTTTAGCTAACCTGAAAAGTCTGAATCTACAAATAAAAATAATTTCCAACCTTTTAGGAAACAAAATAAAGGATTTCTTCAACTAAATTCTCCTCAACCAACCAAACATGTTGATGCCCAATTAGCTTCTATAAAGGAGAAAATTATTTTACATTTAGAGATCTAGCTATACAATTTACTCCCTTACTCGATACCCTCTGCAACACAATGTTACAACTTGTAGAACAAAAAATGATCTCCTTACCTCCCATAGAAACTCCTAATCATACCAAGCCATTACCCCTAAACTTTATATAAAATTCTTATTGTCATTATCACCGAAAAAATGGACATGATATAGAACATTGTAAGCATCTTAAACATCTTGTGCAAGACCTCATTGATTCTATTTGACTTAGAATTAGAGGTCTTAATGATCAAGGAAATAATTTTGTTACCCCTCCCAACCAACACTTGCAAATCTTTACCAACCCCATGCCAAATCATAATATTTCATTTGTCAAAGCTAGTGAAACCAAGAAGAATGATGTGATGAATGTTGACAAAAATGATGACAACATGGATACTATTGAACAAGTTCCTAAGGATACTATTGAACAAGATCCTATGGATAGTATGGTGGGATTCATCGACATTTATTTCAAATCTAAAGATATAATTAGACACACACCTTATGGTCCTCTTTACATAGCTAGCTGAATAAATGATAAGCCCACTAATGGAATATTAATTGATCCTATCATTGGAGAGAATGTTATCACTGAATAATTCTTACTTGTGCATGAAATTTATTAAGATACATATGAAAAACTGAAAGCATTGATAAAAATGCATCATAGTTTTTCATTCCTTGCAATGGGACCAATGACCCTTCCTCTACAGGTAGGAACAAAATAGTTATATGTCTCATTCTCCATCATCCCAAAGTCAGATCAATTCCATGTGAAGCTTGGTTACCCATGGCTATGCTCCATGGAATTCATCTCATTGGTTGTTCATAAATGTTTAAAGTTTCCCTTTGAAAATGAAATATTTACTTAACATCATAGTGGCTTCAATCCAATGTCTTCCTATGGGAACCTTTCATTGGATTTATTTTGGCCCAAGCTTGTGGAACCTATTAAACTATGTGAAGACTTATTTTTCAAATCCTATCAAAAATTTTAAGTGAAACATGTAGCATAATTATCCCTTCAAAACAATCCTCAACCTATGATAGAGCCTCATATCCTTGATGAAACCATGATTGAACCTACATCCATTCCAAATAACAAAGACCAATCTTAGATAGATCCTTTTCCTATATCCTAGAAATGACCACGAGACAACCAAAACAATTTTGTTACCCCTCCTAAGATAAAACAAATTTATAAAGCTAAAGAGAAGATGGTTGAATAGCCTCCTATGGTCCCTTCTATAGACACTCAATTTTTTTTCTCACAATCGTCCTATTTTTCATCTTTTAATTAAATGCATATTATTATCTATTTAATTAATTCATTTAATACTTTCTTCTATCCATTCATTAATTTTATTAAATTATTAACATATTATAAGTATTATCCATTTCATACACACTTTATTCATGCATAATAATATCCATACATTAATTTACATTAATCTTTATCCATTACATAAAATCATTGAATCCATTTAATTCATTAAATCGTTCACCTAATTCATAAATTCACATTAATTCTAAATGCCTAAACCTCTACCCTATCATAAATCCTCCTATTTATTTCTTTCATTCCCATCAACTTCACTTGATTAAAGAATATTGGATAATTATTAATTTCTCCATTGCAGTCTTTTAATCCCACATTTCTCCCAAAACATGAATCCATCGAGTGAGGACATATATATAAACACTTTCTTCTCACCATTGGTCATACATGCACATATTCGATACATACACATTCAATTTCAAATCATACAATGTTTTCTTTCATTCATCATAGCTTCTTGTTGCTTTTGTACTTGTGAAAATCTAAGAGAACCAAATGCGTAAATCAAGATCTTGATGATAGGAGAACATTGGAGTGAATTTTCCTTTTTAATGCTCATGTTTTGGTTTTTGTAGTTTAGTTTACATTTTTGCATATGTGTTTATTTAGGAAAGCTTCATTAATGTTATGCTATAGCTTTGATTTTGGCTTTATAGCTTTAAATCAGTTTTTCATTTTTAGCATAAACATAATTGTGAACCCAACATGAATACGGTCTCATAACATGTGATGGTTGCAAGGTTTTCCAATTGTAGACACTCAAAATATCCTAATCAATATCATGCACTTGATTCTAATCAACTAACAATGATTCTTCCTTAATCATTTCCACACTAACTAATTAATTGAATAACCTTTATTTAATTAATTGAATTCACTAAATTTCCTCCTTAATCAGATAATATGCTTTATCAGATTTACTTCATCATCTCTTATTTTTCTTCTTTTAAATAAATAAATACATTTTATTTAATTAAATCTTAATGTTCCTCTTTTAATTAAATAAATAAATTTTATTTAAATCAATCCTAATGTTCTTCTTTTAATTAAATAAAAAAAAATTATTTAATTAAATCTTAATGTTCTTCCTTTAATTAAATAAATGAAATTTATTTAATTAAAATTCTAAAGTTCTAATATCCTCTCATTTGATTTAAATAAACCCAAACATTTAAATCAAATGTCACAAATCAACTAATTCCATCTAAGTTAAATAATCCTAAATTAATTAACTCCTAACACCAATCCCCCATTCCTCTAGCTTTTAACTCCACCCTAGGGTAAGTCAATCTTGGTCAACTAACCAAGTTTCACATGTAAATAAATTTATTTAATTTACTAATTACCCTATTTTCAATCAAAATGTTATATTCTTTGAATATTCCACCCACTTGACTTTTCCCTCCCAAAGGACTTTTGTCCTCTTTTTTGAGCCACCTTTGCATGGAAGGATCTTACACCTCCTCTTACACAAGCCACCATGGCTTTAAATATAATCTTACAAAAGCCACCTTGAAATTTATTCTTCTTACACATAACATATCCCAAATTGTGCTCACACATGTGTGAGAACATCTCCTCCAAGATTCATTAGCATGTTGAAAAGTGGAATTATGCTATTGGTCTATTTTGTAATCCCACATTCATCAAAATCCTTCAATCTTCAATCATTGGCTTCGGTAAAAGAGGCATAATTCTCACAATATGGATCCATCACCTAAGCTCATAATCACTATAGCCATTTTAGTTCATATAATTTCATATATTTCATCCATTTTAGCAAGATTATAGTCATTTTTATATTTGTTGATCATAAATCCATCATCATGAATATCAAGGGGTTAGGAAAGGGCTTCTTTCCACATAAAAGGAGCACTAATCCCCTATGGGATGCTGGTTTGAGCATTTAGAATAGTATTTCATTAGTATTGTATTCAATATTTTACTTTGTTTTCATGTTCTTGTGTTCAAATGAATTTCATAGGGAATAATTTGTCTCTACTTGTTTCTTGGCTAATGATCACTTGTTTGTCCATGTTTGATAAGGTATTGGAGGAGCATTCACATTTTGGCGATAGAGGGAGGGGATAAATCTCAAAATTAACATGTCTTTTTGTCATTTCTGTCATTTCTTGTTCACTTTCTATCTTTCTAGGTTGCAACAATGCTAAAAAGACAAACAACAATGCTATTACTTCAGAATTGCTATATAGTGATGCTACATTTTCAGACAATGACACTAGGTTAGATAAATTCCAAAAATTGATGCTGGGACAAATAGCGACACCATCATCATCTTTGTTTTTCCATAGAGCGATGTGGATCCTATTCAAATGGTGACACTAGTGTTTTTATCTTTTATAGTCAATCTTAAAATGGCCATATCTTGGTCATACGAAAGTCTTTTTTGAAGCTTTTTTTTTTAAGGGGGTAGAGTTTCATAATCTATGCAATGGTTTAGGTTTTTCTCAATTTTTGTAGAGTTAAAACTTTCAATTTTACACCTAAAGTCAAATCACATTGTAACTTAGTCTAAGTTTTAGGGTTTTTGTGCTTAATCATTCATCTAACCTTCCTATCTTCTTGTTTCTTCATCTCATCTAACATTTTGAGCATTGATTGTAGGTTTTAAGAGGAACATGGAGCATTGAAGTGAAAGGAAAATAATTTAATATCTATTGTAATAATGTTTTCAAACACTCATTAGAAAATAACCCATCATATGTTATTTTTCAGTCATGTTTTATGACTAACTAGCATTACTTTGGGCTTAAAATTAACAATCTACACAAGCTTTGTCAAAGTAAGGTTAAAAAGAACATTAGAAACTCACTATATTTTCTTTTGGGTTTTAAAAATTGGACAAACAACTTCACATTTGTGGTGCTTAAAAAGAATCCATCATTTCTTTGAGGACTAAAAAGAATTCATGTTTGCTTTGTTTTGTAATATTCTCTACAAACTTGTGTCAATGAAATGTATATGCACTTCTCTCATGCTTCATGATGATCTTGGGAATCAAAACAGTTTTAGTGACATTAGGTTGTCTAAAAGATTGCCTCCATATTTTAAAGTTAGGTTTATTAAATTGGACATATCATGCGAGTGTGAAGAAAAGGCATTGTGTGTGTTCCCTCCTAAATGTGTTAGGTGGTCTAACTAAAAATACACTTCTTCGCAATTGTTTACATTTAGAGAGCCTACCTTGCTGGGAAAAAGTATTCATACCAAGGGAATGACTCAAACTAGTGATGAGATAAACACCAAGCTACTCCCAACCGCTATATAAATTTGAATGTTGAGGAAATCTCAGCATTACAGGAGCTCCTACGGACAAGCAGGTGATACTCTTTATATGGGTTGATCTTGACTCCTGTGTGGCCTTCTAAATGGGTGCCTTAATCATGAACCAATTTGTGTAGAATCCAAAATCCCTAACTATTTATTGGTGTCAAGAGTTCAAACCTCTAAATTCATCCCACATACTTGCAGTTCTTAGTAGAGATGAAGAGTTTGTCATGGGATAATCATGAGAACTTGAAGCTTGGTTGACTCGTAGAAGTGAGTGTCATGGAGGGGAGCCAATGCGATCAAGCTTCTAATCATCCACTCTAAATAAGCATAGATTGAGAAATCCAAGTGGGAATCCAACAAATATTATATTTTCTATCTTAGGGTTATGCATTATTTCAAAATCAAAACACTTTTGTTGAAATCTCAAAACATGAAAATAAACACTCAAAAAATCATCAAAATTCAAACCCTTGGAAAGAGAAAATACCTTTGAAAATTCCACATATTACTACTTGTCTCTAGGGATTCTATCCTTAGAGGCTTCTAAATATTTGGGCTTGTGTCTCAATTTTCTCTCTCTAAAGTCAACCTATTAAACTATACCCTTGAATCCTTGATTTTAACATAATGGACCTTGTGTAATGAAAAGGGGTTAAGACAGACATACATTTTGAAAGTTAAGCAAGAAGTGTGGATGTGGTAAAAGAAATTCATTAATCAATGTGAAATCAATTGAACCCCACACATGTGCTTGTTATATTTTGGTCATATGGTTTGAAATACTCTTAGGGAGAAGCATGTTCTTCAATATGTTTGTCCTGTAAACAAAGTCCTCTTAGGTTCATCTAGGATCAAATCAAACACTTCACCCATCCCAAAAACATCAATCAAATCCCATTTCACAAACAACCTTTGGAACTCTGGAAAAATAATTCATATTATAATTTCAACAAATCTCTCAATTAAAATCAAAATCCCCTTTATTTGGCTAAGTGTGTAGGGATGAATCCTTCCCTACACATTTTCTTAAATTTTCATCATTTTGGACAAGTTTATCCCAAGGTAACATCCAACATCTTGGGATTTACAAGTCCATCATCCAAATAAAATGAAACCAAATCCAAATCAAAATCCAAAAATCCCAAAGTCTAACATTGATCCAAAGTTCTCAAAAGTTCCAACACCCATATAACTCACCCTTTCATCTTTCATCTCATCATTGGTCCTAAACACCTTAGAGGTTCACTTTTGCAACAAGGTAAAAACACAAGAAAACCATTGAACTCAATTCATACATCATGAGTAATCCAAGTCAACCAGACTATCAAGGCCTTACAATACCAATTGATTATCAAAACTCATATTTATACAATCCATACATGGGATCATTATCTCCTACAAACCTCAATGGTGCAACAAATGTGATTTTTCCAATCTAAATTTTGGACCACCTTTCCCTATGGTAGATTTAAATAAAAGTCAAAACCTACAAATCTATCAACCAAACAATCAATGCATGATTCTTATTCCAAACAACATTATCCCATCCAATCCATACATGCCGAATGTGAATATACCAAGTGCAAGATTATCAAAAATGAATGTATCAACTATGGGATAGATATGTTTACAAATCAAACCAATGTTATTCAAAATCCAAGTAATATATTGAAAATTCAATGTATTGGTCCAAGTCAAGGTAACCTCATGCAAAATCAAAGTTACCCAAATCAAATAAATATGTTTCCCAACCACCATAAGTACACATTCCATATATGCTTGACCAAAAACCAAATAAACTATATCAAGAGTGTCAAGAATAAAATGAAGATCAAATTTAGTGAAATCAGGTTGCTTCACTTAGGAAATTAATTGATTCATATCACCAAGAGACATCTCCACCCCAAAATATACAAACTCCAGATGGATTATCTCATCAAAATATTGAGTTGTCTCCACAACCACATCAAGAACAATATCCCCAATGTCAAGAGGTTGCATATTCAGATCACCAATATAGACAATGAACCCAATCACCACATCTCCAAGATCAATCACAAAAATAATCACCTCAACAATCACAAATCCCATAAGAGCACAAACATGAATACATTCCTTTTGGAGATCCAATCGAATCAGTGCTAAGAAAGATACTCAATGCAAAATTCATCACTATTCCAAAGGTAAGTGCTTTCAACTCTATCCTATTGATGGTGTTTTTTCCACAGCAACAACTCAGACAGAATATGATATCCTATCTCTCTTGAAAGGTAAATCTTTATGGAAACATAGATAACCCCAAGGTCTCTAATGTCAGGTCTTGACAATGCAATAAAACAACTTAGTGATAAATGTGAAAATGTTGGTAATCACAATGGGACCTTACTACAAGCAAACACTGGACTTTTGAATTTATCAGATCTAAACAATGAATTGATACTTGAAATCTTGATTTGAACCATGAAAATAAAGAAACGAGAAAAGATAAAGGTTTATGAGATGATTCTAAGACTACTTTAACCCTAAGATTGAAAATGTCAAAAGATAAAACGCTTAAAATGGACCGATCTCTCATAAACTACTTTTTGTTTAACCCAGATGAATCTGTATTTCATAGAAATGGTGCAATTTTCCAAGGTATTTAAATATTTTCAAATCAAAAACATTGATTCAACCAATCCTATTGCAATTGAGATGAAAAAATCCTTATAACTGAACTATGCACAATTTTAAGCCCAGGCTAACTTTGCAAAGCAGCTAACAATCAGCTAACTGCAAAAAGTATGGACTAGAGATCATTGCAAACATTCCAAACATGAAACCCTAAACATCATCAAACTATTTAACTACAAACTTATGAGCAATTTAAAGATAGAATAACGAGAACCATGCCAGATGAAACTCCACAAGATAGATACCAATTCACAATATCTCTCTTATGTTAAGTTATCCAAAATAGCAACAACTCTAGTTTTTTGTTACAACAGATGCTTGGAGATAAAACCTAAGTCACTCTAATATCACTTATCTATTTTCTCTTTATCTCTATCCTTATCAATCTATCTATCCTTGTATCCTTATAAATGAGGCGATATGCTCATTTTATAGAGAATCCCTAAGATAGGTCAGCCCAAAAGATAATTTACAATAAAAACATTACCTACAAGAGGTCGGCCTCAAAGATATTCGAACATAATATGAAATGTGTCATTGGCACCAATTTAAATCAAAATGGCCAAGATACCAAAAAGGTCGGCCCAATACATGTGAATAATGGGAAGCACAAATCTCAATGTAACCCTATATAACTACTCCCCATCCTTATGTTTAGCTTGATCTTCTTCACCATGTATGGCCAACAAGACTCTATCCAACTCAGCAATAGGTGGTATAGGCAAAACCCTAATCCTTCTCTCAAGAGACTTGATGTCATCTCTTTCCTACCTAACTGTACCATCCCAATCAGGCCTATTAGTCAAGTATTTGTGCATGACTGCAATATAAGTTGCAACATCATCTAGTTGATGCCTAGTAACTGGTCCTTCACTACCTAGAGAATAATCATCTCTCCACCATTTCCTAAGTTGCTCTAGATTAAGATGTTTCGGAGCAAACTTCTTCCTTCCTTCCATGACCTCAAAGAATGAGATACACCTATCATGGATACCAGTCAGAGTTTCATCAATCTGCCTTGCCTATCTATGGATCTTTCTCAAGGCCTTCTGCCTCATTTGTAGGATTTCAAACCATTCCCAAGGTTTGGAAACCCTTGGAAAAGGAAGAATCCCACACTTTACCAGTTTATCTTCAGTGAATACCATGATTGTTGTGGATTTTTGCAATAGGATATCAGTATCCTCCTTCTCTTGAGCCAATACAACCTTCAACCAATCCACCGATCTCATAGCATCTCCTCCAGTTGACAAAATATCCTTAATGACAACATCTCCCCTAGTTTGGACACCCTACAACCAAGCAACTGTAGCAAGTTTGGTGCCTTTCATCTTTTCCAACTCAAAGATTGTCTTCTGAGGCGAGAAACCTCTAGCAGAGGAGGAAGAGCTAATAGCTTCCAAGGGTTTCACCAACTCTTGCAAGTACTTCTTCAGTTTCTCATTGTCCCTATCTAGCTCATGCCTAGTTTGCATAGCCTTCTTCAACCTTCCCACAATCATAGCACTAGAGCCTTCATATTCCTCAATATCCTACTCCACAGAAGCATGCCCCAAGTCAACAGTTTGCACATGATAATCCTAGGCAGTCACATTATCTCTATCTTTATTTGGAGTAGGGGTAGCAATATGGGCCACTCTGTTGTCTAACCCATCTCTCTCAATATGAGACACAAATCTAGCTTTCTTCTTAGTTTTTTCCTTTTCCAAATTAGCCATAAGGACATCCCAATTAGGAGGAGCATCCTCCACTATCACCATTTTTCTCTTCAACTCTTTCTCTAACCAACCTGGAATAGTAGACCTAGCAGGCACTATATTTTGCCTATCTTGCTCCTATTCTTGCTGATCATTAGTTGCATCCTTTTCAACACTTGGTACATTAGGAATATCCACAATTGGATTCTCTTTCTCTTGTACCTGTTCCTCCACAACAACCTGTACTCGTGAAGGGGCCCTCATTGGTACCTCCTATTTTTGAGGAGATTTATTCAATTGCTCCCTCATAAGTTATTCTACATATGCTACCAAGGGAGATTGGATCACTTTATCAATTTCTGTCTTTGCACTATAGAAGTCTCCTTCCTAAAATTCTTCTTCACCTAAGTCTTTAGGGTTTTCATCCTTCCTTAGTCCTTCTTGTGTGCTATCAGTATCCTGAGGAATGGAGACACTTACTTGCTTAACAATAGGAACATTAATTGGGACATTCTCCTTTACTGTAGTATCCCTTGGGGAAGGAGTCCTTTGCCTCCTCATGTACACTTGTGTTTTCTCTCCTGAGCTCTCCACCTCTACCACATGTGGCTCAATCTCCTTATCAGTTTTAGGAGCATCCTCAGGTTTTTGTGATAGCTTTGCAAGTCTTCTTCTCTTTATCAATGGAGGAGAAATCTCTATCCCCTCTTCCTCTTCTTTGTCCTTCTCAGCTTCTTTCCTTGAAGCATGCCTCCTCTTCTTAGCAACAGGATTCCTCTATTTACTTACCTCTACAGCCTTCTCAACTTGAACATCCCTTACCTAGATTTTGAAAGGAGAATCCACCTTTTCCTTGCCCTTAGGATCTGGTTCAAATGACTCCTCGGAAGCATAATGATTCTTTAAGTCTCCCATTAGATCATAAGTACATGGGATACCCTCACTCTCCAATTCTAACATCTTGTGCTTCAACCAAATCTTGGTGTATTTGATCACCAAAGTCATGATTTGATCTAACTCAGTCTTTTCTTCCTCTAATGAGTCAACTTCTCCAACTAGTTTACCCTTCATTGTTTCATAGACATGACCCTAGATTAAGTTTCCATCCTCTTCCACCTAGTCAGGGATGGCTTTGACATTGTATAACCTCACTAGATCCACTATCAATCTAGAAAACTTCTTCTTTCTTACCTCAAACTCATCAGCAAGGCTAACCCAGTAATCTTCAATATGGGCCTTATGGTTATATTCCCTACTGGCCTTCTTTTGTGCTTCACTAGTGATGTCAAATCTTACTCTCTTGGAATGGAAAGAGAGGCCAAAGGTACTCATCTCCTCCTCAGAAGCATGGGTAGACTAGATAGAAGGAAAAACCTCACCCATTCCTATCTTTAAGGGAAAGTCATTCCCAAAACCTGTTTTGTGCATTTCTCCCTTCACAACATTGTCGCAGTCACAAATCTATCTAGTGACTTCCAACAATATGATATGATCAGTAGGGTATCGAGGGAGTCTATAGGGAGCCCTTTGATAACCATCAATTCTGATGTATGAGAAAGTTGGGAACTAGATAAACCATGCCCCATATCTCCTTATCAATTCTTTAGCCTTGTCAGAAATCCTCATATGCTCGGCACCTTGGAGTAATCTAGTGATGTACATTGTGAAAGCATCATTGGATCTCATGTTGCTTCCTCTAGTTAGGTGTAGCTATGGATATACTTCATATATAGCATCTTGCCCAAAGGTACCCCTAGTGTTTAACCCCTTGTATGGGTGAGGTCTCGCCAATGCATACACTAGGTAAGAGGTCATAGTAAAAGT
This sequence comes from Sequoiadendron giganteum, assembly GCA_007115665.2. Taxonomy (NCBI): domain Eukaryota; kingdom Viridiplantae; phylum Streptophyta; class Pinopsida; order Cupressales; family Cupressaceae; genus Sequoiadendron; species Sequoiadendron giganteum. The sequence goes on along the minus strand of CM021110.1, from coordinate 301,647,753 downwards.
CTTGGTTTACAATACATTGCATAACTACTGATGAATCACTACACTAATGACACCTCCCCAGTGATAATTGATTCCCTGCTCCATGCTAGCAATTACATTGAACATCCAAGTCTTGAACACACCTGCAGTCTTCAACCCCACCAGCCTGCTGAGAAGATTGATGACATTGCAATACTCCCTCTTGAGCTTGAGCCTGAATAGTTGCTTAGGAAACTTGGAGAAATGAGATTTAGGCTTCTCCAACCAAGAGTTAATCACCTGTTGAGACTTAACTACATTTTCTTCATAGTGTTTTTTTTCCATGTCCATGTGAAAAGCCACCACATGGGACCTATTAGGCATATCAAAGGCTGAAGTAATAGATACAGGACAAAAGTCAGCTAGAATCTTACCCTGGGGACCAATTATGCTTTGTGTCCCTCTATCATAATTTCTTCCACACTCAAGCACCATTTCAAAACACTACACCGTGGAAGGAAAACCTGCCACATGACCCAATCCGGAGTCCACAATTCTATTAGCCAACAAAGGGGGGCTTGGTGTTGACATTTCAACCTTGAATTCCTCATAGTCCCACATACCTACATTGGTATCTATGATTCCTCACCAAATTGAGGTAAGCTTGCTTTCAAGAATCCTTCTCTTTATGTCGAACTTGACCTTCTCTGCATCAGAGATGGCAGAAGTCTTTGCACCTAAATCTAATGCCTTCCCTTTGCCCCAACCAACAATATCTTGTCTTGATCCTACCTGCAAACAAATAAAGGTGACCACAATCAGATCCAAAGGAAACAATAAGTGCAGGTAATCAATATCTTCACATGAAATTCAAATGCAACAATCGAAATGGATTCAAAATCCACAATCCAGTAAAACACCAGAAGCTCCAAGACTCAAGCTAAAATGATAATCAAATAAACAAACTCAAATGATCAATTACTTCCCAAAATCCAATATATCAATGCCCCAGAACATCTGCACAAATGCCATTAATGTGGTCGACAAGATAGCCATGACCACAAAAACCTAGAGATTTGACAAGGCAATGGACTTCAGAGAAATATGGACTAGATGGTTTTCCTCGGATCCGAATCAAAAGGCAGTTACTTCTGGACATCGAAAGAAAACCAGGAGAATCCGACCAAGGTGGATTTTCTTGAAAATAGTGAAAACTCCAAAATGCATTCAAAACTCAATATTTTCTATAAAATTCATAAGTGTGCCACTTCCATTGGTAAGATGGACATTAAAGCATTGGCCAAAAGCAAGAAAAACCCCCAAAAAAGAATGGCCAAGACACCAAAAGTGAAGAAAGAGGGTCCCCACTTTTAGTGGGGCGTGTGTGCAAAAACTACACAACAAATGGCGACCACTGGGGAAATACTCCAGAGCATTTCAAGAATAAACTATAATCAAGAACCCAGAATCTTTGGTTACAATCCTCTCATCAAGACACCTATGGAAAAAGTTTTAGAAACCATAAGTAAGAAGACCTTTTCATATACCAAGGTCCAAGTGTGTGTATTATACAATTATTCCTATCCTATAAGTGCAATGGGAACCAGAGCAAATTTGACCAAGCAACATAAAAGTTCAAACTTCAAAAGCAACCTGGATAGAGCCTCATATCTAGTCAAGCATCCATAGCCCCAGTGAGGTTATCATTGTGACCCTCTCAAGCATAGCTCTACTACCACCTAGGCATCTATAGCCCTGGTAGAGATACTAGGGTACTCCTGATAAGGTGAAACTTATTCAGATTTTCAAAATTTTCCTTTGCTTTTCTCTTTTTTTTTTTTTTTAGAACCTTTCTTCTTCACCTTTGCAAGTAATGAAACTCACACTTAGGGATGAGGAACACAGTGGCACTAAAGCAGAATATAATATTTTTCACCAGGCCAAATCACTCAATGACCCTATGCAACTCCAGAATCTTTAATTTTAGTGTGAAAAATGTGAGACCCAAATATATTCCAAAGTGTATCCAGAACAAGTGATTCTAATTCCAAGTACAAGGGACATAAGATAAAAGAATTCCACCACCTGACTCTGAAAAACTGATTAGAGTTTATAAAATAAATTTCCAAAACAATCCCAAAAAAAATAGCTTGTTCTATAGATGCAACAACCCCAAGAAAACAAGGAACCCAAAAGCAAAACAAAAACGAAAGTGAAACCAACCAAAGCAAACCTAAAATACTAAAGCAAAACCAGCAGAACAAAGTAGAAAGCAAACCTATTCTAACTATGTATAGAATGAACTATAAAATAATTCAATGTTGAAAATAATGCTTTAGATATTGTCCATTGACACGCAGCGAGATATCCTCACCAATGAGGGTTTTTAGATGAAAAGCGTTTTCCTAGAATTTCTAAAATTTGGTAAGGACGAAGCCAAAGTTTATCAAATTTACCATGCTATCCCTTATGATCATGGGCTTTATCCCAGTAAAGAACTAAGTCAGAAATTATGAAGGCCTTCACCTTAGCTCTCCTGTCAAACCATCTTTTTACTACACCCTAATGTTTAGAAAAGTTCTCTAGGGCTTCATCTCTTTTCTCTTCCAAGTGCAACAATTTAGCCAAACGGGCTTCATGTTTATCTTCTTCATTATAGTACTCATTCATAAACTGTAGGATAGGGATTTTTAATTGGATAGGAAACACCGGCTCCAAACCATACACCAGGTAATAAGGAGAAGTTCATATGGGTGCCTTCTGTCTAGTACGGCCAGCCCACAAAGCAAATCGGAGTTGGGTGTGCCAATCCTTAGGATTTTGTCCTAGCAACTTACGGATAACTGTCAGTAGGTACTTATTGGAAGACTCAGCTAAACTATTACCCTGAGGGTAATAATTGGATGAAAATTTAATAACAATCCCATGATAGAATGCCCAGTTAGAAAATTTCAGTGATGCAAATGCAGGACCATTATCACAGACCAAAGATAGTGGAAAACCAAAACGATTGATAATTCTTGATTTGAGAAAATTGATTACCACATCAGAAGTACGCTATTTACAAGCTAGAGCCTCTTTCCATCTAGTGAAATAATTAGTTATGGTAAAAATATACCTATGGCCCGTAGAAGATGGAGGATTAATTGGACCTATGAAGTCCATACCCCACTGAGCAAACTGTTTTACCTTTATGCCTGGCTGGAGTGGAAGAGCTGCATGTTTTTCCTTACTTGTTGTAGTTTGACATATGTGACAAGTCCTCACATGTTGGTGTACATCCTTGAACAAAGTAGGCCAGTAATAACCCACCCTCAATATCTTTTGTGCAGTGGATGATGCAGAACCATGGCCTGTGCCATATTTCTCATGAAATTCAATCATCACTCTGGTAGCTTCTTCTTTTTCCAAACATCTTAAGTATACACCCTCATGATTTCTTTTGTACAAGATAGCTCCTTTCATTGTAAAACTTCCACTCCTAAAGCGTAAGGCCCACCTTTGAACCGTATTGAGGTGATCAGGACACTGCTGGTTCAATAAATAGAAAATGATTTCATCATACCAATCTCCCAGAGATACCTCTTGAAGGTAATAGTGTTGAGTTGTGAGATCAGGACCGGTCTCAACCATTGTCTTTGTAAGTCCTTGTCCCCTTACTAATTTCATGGGCTAGATTTCCATATCATATTCCTACAACATAGTCACCCATTTGGCCCTTCGTTCACCTAACTCATTCTGCATAAACAACAACTTTACTATAGGATCAGACACTATGGCAAAAACTTTATTCCTCAAGATATAGTGTCGGAACTTCTTCACTACTCTAACCAAAGCATAGGCCCATTTTTCTACATTACGATATCTTAATTCTACATCTTTTAAGGAATTACTAATGAAGGCTATAGGGTGTTCATCACCTTGATCAGACTTTTGAGTTAACATTGCGGCACAGGAGTGATCAGAAATGAATGAATATATGTAAAAAGGTTTAATGTAATTTGGACTCACCAATACAGGGGCCTCAACAATAGACTTCTTGATTTCTGCAAACGCTTCCTTAGCTTCTACATTCTATTGTATTTTTTCTTCTTGTTTCAACATAGCATTCAATGGCTTGACTATTTCTGCAAATCCGGTGATAAATTTCCTAACAAAGTTAATCTTACCAAAAAAAGACTTTATCTCTTTCTTACTTGTAGGAGGCTAAATCTTCAAAATAGCCTGTATTCACTCAGGATCAATAGAAATACCCCGTTCTGAGATAATATATCCCAACAATTTTCCTTCTGTGACTCCAAAAATACATTTCCTTAGATTAAGTGAAATACCAAATTCTCTACATCTTTGGAATACTTTGCATAGATCTATTATATGATCATCGCGTTTCTTGGAAAAAATAGTCAAATCATCCATATAAATAATGATGCACTTACCATTTATATCCTTAAAAGCAATGTCCATAGCTTTTTGGAATGTAGCTCCAACATTGATCAACCCGAATGGCATCCTTCTGTAATCAAAAGTTCTCCACTTTGTGGTAAAGGTAGTCTTGTGCCTATCCTCATGCTGCACCATAACTTGGATATATCCAGAATACCTGTCCAAAAAGGACATCATTTGAGATCCATTTACAATTTGCAACACCTCATCCAGTGAGGGAACTGGATAATTATCCTTTTCTGATGCTAGATTCAGATTCTTGAAATCTACACATAGTCTAATTTCTCCATTCTTTTTCCTTACTAGAGCCAAATTTGCCACCCAAGTAGAGTGTCTTATTGGAAATATAATGCATGTTGAAAGCAATTTCTGCACCTCTTTTTTAAATAATGAGCTCTAACAAAGCATTGATTGGCCTAGGTCTCTGTCTAAATGGTTTGATATCTGATTTCAAAGGGATGGTGTGTGTAATGATTGAAGTATCACATGTCTTCAAATATTCATAACTCCAAGCTATTACATCATGATATGTATGTAAAGCATCAATAATCCCCTTTCTTTCTTCTGGAGTGCAGACTTTGCCAATAAAAACATTCTTTGTGTCACCAGGCATTCTCATATCATATGTTTCACACTAGCTACTGAGAGACTCCCTTTTAGTTTGTTGTTCTTGATATATTATATTTATCTAAATCAAAGATTCATTCAAGCTACACCATACCTCTTGGAATGGTATTAGTCTTTAGATTAATGATTTCTCCAAAGTTAATTTATTCTTCCTGAGGCTCTATCTCATCAATAAATTGGGAAGCAAACACATCACAACTTGTAATAAAGTCCAGAATATGCTTATCATCTTCAAATACCTAGAAATTAGTAACGTTGCCAGGCATGAAAGGCACTAGAGTGAGCTCAACTATAAATTTATTCAATCTTGAAAGTGATAAAGGTTGCAAGGTGCTAGCAGCTCATGCTAGAGAATCAACAACTTGATTTTTGTTTCTAGGAATCAACTGAATATTAAAAGCATCGAACTCCATGATGAGATCCCACACTCTATGCCTGTAATTGGTCATTCTTCTATCATGACATGAATAATATTTTCTTACTTGTTTCATTACTAACTTTGAATCTCTGAACACTTGTAATATATTAACTCTCTTCCTTGATGCCATTAATAAGCCATGGATCAAAGCTTCATACTCAATGACATTATTAGTGCATTAGAACTAGAGTCTATGAGTAGCAAAATAATCCTTACCTTTAGGACTGATCAACTCGAATCCTACTTCAGCACCCTACTTAGATTTACATACATCAAATCTTAATGTCCAATAGCCACCAGGTTCCTTTGGCTTCAATTTACTTTGTTCTTTGTTGAGGATAGGGGGCTTTTCAAGAAGCACTGGGCTCTTACTTTTATCACTGTTTAATTCTTTTTGCACATTAAGTCCAATAGGTGGAACTGGATTAATGTATTTCTATATCTGTCGGACAACAATCTGACACAAGTCACATTCCAGCTCAGAATGAGGGGCATCATAGACTCTACACCAATTTGGAAACAATAATTCTTCAAATGTAATGCTTCCTTTGAGTTGAATCTAATCTTCCATACACTTCTGGATGAACTCTTGAAAGTTATCCAGCAAACTAAGATGCCTGTCCTCTTGGTCACTTGTTTCATCCTCTTGTTCAATCAGTGTCCCAGAACTACTACTCTCTGGAATGTGTTCATCTGAAGAATCCTATAGCATGAAAAATTCTTCATCTATTGTAACTGATGCAACCAATACATAGTTTCCCATACTAACCTTAGACACCAATAACTCATTTGAAATATTCTGATATTTCATGATTACATACTACATTCGGGGTTCTCTTTCAATTCTGATTTGATTTGGGACTCCTTTCCATGGTAACCACATATGAGAATGCTCTATAGATGTATATCCATTTAAAGCTTTAGTGAAGTCTCTTCCTTGGATCAAACCATAAGTATCAGGAATATCATCAACTTGGATATTGATCACTTGTTGCACCCTAGGGTCTGATGCAAGCTGTATAGGGATCATGTTCAATTCTCCAACTACACTTACCTCTATTTTGTCCAATTGAGTAACCTTCTTTTGAGAGGCTATAGGGGTAATACCTAAGGCTTTGCAAATAGAAAAAGGCATAAAATTTGTAGAGGCTCCTAAATCCAGAAGATAATTAGGCAAATTCTTTCCAAAAATACGAATAAAGATTAGGAAAGGAGTTTCCATCTTACCTTGAAACAAATTTAGGTGAGTATCAGCTTGTGCAACTTGGCCCTTATCCTTATCTCCCCTTTTGTCTAAAGGTGGGATCTGACTTCTAGGTGTTTAGGAGTTGGAAGACATAGTAACAACCTCATTGGTGGCTACCCCTTGTGGGATTATATTTGAACTAAATGATCCAAAAACTGCATTCCTAATAGCAGGAATTCTTAATAACTCAAAAAAAAAAAACTTACCTTTACTTTCTTGAATTCCTCAATCGCATATTCGCCCAATTGCTCCACATTTAGGTCAGTATGGGCTTCCTTGTAGCCACTAGCCGACTTATCTTTGGATACTTGAACATTGTTTCCCTTCGACAAGTAATGTGTTGGTACATGAGGATAAGATGGATTATTACTAGCTTGTGGATCTGGTGGAGTATTGGAATTGTTAAGAGGGATAGAAGTAGTGAAAGGACCTCCAACCTGTGGACCCCTGTTAGGTCTATTTCTTAAATCATATTTCTTAGCTTGCTGCTGAAACATTTGAACCTCTTCAACACTAACCTCATCCTCATCCAAGGGGCCATTATCATTTTCATTTTCCTCACTAAACAATTGGGAAATCTCATCTTCATTAAGTACCTGCTCTACCTCATTTTCTCGGTCACTGGATTCTTCTTCCAGTTCATTTTCTTCACCTTTAGGGAATGGGGCATGATTAAGCACCAGTAATGGAGAATCATAAGGATTTGAGGGTACAATTTCTTGTCCAGTGGAATTATTCTCTACTTCATATTGAAAGATAGAAGCTACAGTCTAAAATTCGGTGCAATCTAACTTAGAGTGTTGACTTGTCTTATGTAGCCTACACCAACCAGACAAAGCTACTTCTACTAAATATACACCATTTAGAGGCTCCTCCTGAGTAGAAGGCTGATCCAAGAGAGTAGGAATCCCTCCATTGTTAGGGCCAATATTCCATGACCTATTCTACCTAGGCTGTTGCCCTCTGTCAAATCCTTGTCCACCTTGCTGATTTCTATCAAAATTATGACTAGAGCCTTGCTTCTATCGAAATTCTTACCAGAACCTTGCCCTCTATCATAATTTTGATTTCTGTCAAAGTATTGACCTCTTTCAAAATTCATGTTCTCCCTACCATAGTTAGATTGTATATTCTTCTGAGCAGCCTGAAGCTAGCTATTATGATTCCTCAAATAAGTTACCTTTGTATTCAACCTCTTCACTTGTTTAGATAATTCATCCAACCTCTCCTTATCCAGACTATTAGGTGGTGTTGGATTACCACAAGAAGGATATCTGCGCATACCTCGAGAACCAATAGCCTAATTCAAGACTTCTGAATTTTACAAATATGTAGGGAAGCCAACTTGTTGCTGATGAAGGGGTTGATTAGCCCTTTGCTCGGGATAAGAGGTCATAGGTTGAGCTTGATTTAAAGGTGGACCTGGATGAGGAACCAAAGGAAATGAAGGTATGGGATTCATTATCAGAGCATGAATGGTCAAGGCTTGGTTAAGTTCTTGAATTTGTCTAGGGTGGGCAGCAGATCCAAGGGAAGGCATCAGTTATGATAAGTGTTGCCTCAAGTCTACGTAGACCTTTACTACCTCTGCATATGTAGTCAGCAAAGTATTCGGAGGATTAGTCCTTTGTTTAAGGAAGGTGGTTGTAAGGCTATCCAAGGCTTCAAGGTAAACTTCTAAAGCAGTATTTTCATTTCTAGCATAAGGTGCCTAGAGTTTGGTATATGCTCAATGGAACCTATCATTGAATGATCTTATGGGCTCATTAATCTCTCTTTTCACTCTAGTAAATTGCAAGTACAACTCATTAACATTAATGGGAATGTTGAACTTTTACAGAAATATAGTTTCTAACTTAGTCCAATTATGGATGGAAGCAGTAGGTAAGTGATTGTACCAAGAGAAGGGCTCTTCTCCTAAAGAATAAGGAAAAATCTTGCATGTAACATCCTCATGGTTAATTCCTCTATCTCTCAGACAAGTCTGGAAAATCGTAATATGCTCTTCTACTGTTCTGTTGGGGTCGTGAGTATGAAACTTAGAGCAGAAGTGCTTGGGGTTCTTGGGCATGACATTGTAATTATTGAAGATCAATGGGGATGAATTATTAGAAAGAAAGGCCATTGGTGGAGGTGGGGGTAGTAATGGCTGATTTATGAGTGGTGGTGGCTATGGAGTAGGAATTTCCTCAGAGTCAAATGAAGATGAAGATGATGGAGATGATGGAGGTGGGTGGGAAAATGATGATTTTTCCCCCCCTCTGGTCCTTCTTGACCTAGTAGGGGATTTTAATTCTTGAAATTCTCATCCTCTTAGAGTAGATCTAATTCTTCTTCTAAACCTCTCAGGAGAAATGGCAGACAAAAATTGATCCAGCTTGCTTATTCAAGCCCTCCTTCTAGCACCAATCTATTGATGGTTTTTTTTGCATAGCAACAACTCAGACATAATATGATATCCTATCTCTCTTGAAAGGTAAATCTCTATGGGAACATAGATAACCCCAAGGTCTCTAATGTCAGGTCTTGACAATGCAATAAAACAACTCAGTGATAAATGTGAAAATACTGGTAATCACAATGGGACCCTACTACAAGCAAACAATGAAATTTTGAATTTATCATATCTAAACAATGAATTGATACTTGAAATCTTGATTTGAACCCTGAAAATAAAGAAACAACAAAAGATAAAGGTTTCAGAGATGATTCTAAGACTACTTTAACCCTCAGATTGAAAATGTCAAAAGATAGAATGCTTAAAATGGACCAATCTCTCGTAAACTACTTTCTGTTTAACCCAGATGAATCTGTAATTTCATAGAAATAGTGCAATCTTCTAAGGTATTTAAAGATTTTCAAATAAAAAAGATTCAATCAACCAATCCTATTGCAATTGAGATGAACAAATCCTTATAACTGAACTAAGCACAATTTTAAGTCCAGGATAACTTTGCAAAGCAACTAACAATCAACTAACTGCAAAAAGTATGGACTAGAGATCGCTGCAAACATTCCAAACATGAAACCCTAAACATCATCAAACTATTTAACTAAAAACTTATGAGCAATTTTAAAGATAGAATAACAAGAACCATGTCAGATGAAACTCCACAAGATAGATACCAAATCACAATATCTTTCTTATATTAAGTCATCCAAAATAGCATCAACTCCAATTTTCTGTTACAACAATTGCTTGGAGATAAACCCTAAGTCGCTTTAATATCACTTATCTATTTTCTCTCTATCTCTATCTTTATCAATCTATCTATCCTTCTATCCTTATCAATGAGGCGACATGCCCATTTTATAGAGAATCCCTAAGATAGGTCAGCCCAAAAGATAATTTACAATAAAAACATGACCTACAAGAGGTCGGCCTCAAAGATATTCGAACATAATATGAAATGTGCCATTGGCACCAATTTCATCCAAAATGGCCAAGATACCAAAAAGGTCGACCCAATACATTTGAATAATGGGCATCACAAATCTCAATTTAACCCTATATAGCTACTCCCCATCCTTGTGTTTAGCTCGATCTTTTTCACCATGTATGACCAACAATACTCTATCCAAGTTAACAACAGGTGGCATAGACAAAACCCTAATCCTTCTCTCAAAAGACTTAATTTCATCTCTTGCCTGCCTAACTGTACCATCCCAATCAGCCCTATTAGTCAAGTATATGTCCATGACTGCAATATTAGTTGTAGCATCATCTAGCTGATGCCCAGTGACTAGTCCTTCACTACCTAGAGAATAAACATCTCTCCACCATTTCCTAAGTTGCTCCAGATTAAGATGTTTCGGAGCAAACTTCTTCCTTCCTGGCATGACCTCAAAGAATGAGATACACCTATCATGGATACCAGTCAGAGTTTCATCAATCTGCGTTGCTTATTTATGGATCATTCTCAAGGCCTTCTGCCTCATTTGCAGGATTTCAAACCATTCCCAAGGTTCAGAAACCCTTGGAAAAGGAAGAATCCCACACTTTACTAGTTTAGCTTCGGTGAATTCCATGATTGTTGTGGTTTTCTGCAGTAGGAGATTAGTATCCTAATTGTCTTGAGCCAATACAGCCTTTAACCAATCCACCAATCTCATAGCATCTCCTCCAGTTGACAAAATATCCTTAATGGCAACATCTCCCCTAGTTTGGACACCCTACAACCAAGCAACTGTAGCATGTGTGGTGCCTTTCATCTTTTCTAGCTCATAGATTGTCTCCTAAGGCAACAAACCTGTAGTAGAGGAGGAAGAGCTAATAGCTTGCAAGGGTTTCATCAACTCTTGCAAGTACTTCTTCTATTTGTTATTCTCCCTCTCTAGCTCATCCCTAGTTTGCATAGCGTTCTTCAACTTGCCCATAATCACAACACTGGAGCCTTCATATTTTGAAATATCTTGCTCCACAGAAGCATGCCCCAAGTCAAAAGTTTGCACATGATAATCTTGGGTAGTCACATTATCTCTATATTTATTTGGAGTAGGGGTAGCAATATGGGCCACTCTGTTGCCTATCCCATCTCTTTCAATCTGAGACACATCTCTAGCTTTCTTCTTAGTTTTTTCCTTTTCCACATTAGCCATAAGGACATCCCAATTAGGAGGAGCATCCTCCACTATCACCATTTTTCTCTTCAACTCTTTCTCTAACCAATCTAGAATAGTAGACCTAGCAGGCATTGCATTTGCCTATCTTGCTCTTGTTCTTGTTGATTATCAATTGCATCCTTTTCAACACTTGGTGCATTAGGAATATCCAGGATTGGATTCTCTTTCTGTTTTACCTGTTCCTCCAGAACAACCTATACTGGTGAAGGGGCCCTCACTGGTACCTCCTGATGTTGAAGAGATTTATTCAATTGATCCCTCATAGGTTAATCTGCATATGCTACCAAGGGAGATTGGATCACTTTATCAATTTATGCATCTGCACTGTAGAGGTCTCCTTCCTGAAATTCTTCTTCGCCTAAGTCTTTAAGATTTTCATCCTTAGTTCTTCTTGTGTGCTATCAATATCCTGAGAAATGGAGATACTTACTTGTTCAACAATAGGAACATTAAATGGGACATTCTCCTTTACTGTAGTTTTTCTTGGGGAAGGAGTCCTTAACCTCCTCATGTACACTTGGGTTTTCTCCCCTGATCTCTCCACCTCTACCACGTGTGGCTTAACCTCCTTATCAGTTTTAGGAGAATCCTTGGGTTTCTATGATAGCTTTGCAAGTCTTCTTCTCTTTGTTAGTGGGGGAGCAATCTCTATCCCCTCTTCCTCTTCTTTTTCCTTCTCAACTTCTTTCCTTAAAGCATGCCTCCTCTTCTTAGTGATGGGTTTCCTCTATTTACTTATCTCTACAACCTTCTCAACTTGAACATCCCTTACCTGAATTTTGGAAGGAGAATCCACCTTTTGGTTGCCCTTAGGATCTGGTTCAACTGACTCCTCAGAAGTGCAATGAGACTCTAAGTCTCCCATTAGATCATAAGTACATGGGATACCCTTACTCGCCAATTCTAACATCTTGTGCTTCAACCACATCTTGGTGTATTTGATCACCGGAGTCATGATTTGATCTAACTCAATCTTTTCTTCCTGTAACCAGTCAACTTCTCCAACTAGTTTATCTTTCACTATTTCATAGACATGACCCTGGATTAAGTTTCCATCCTCTTCCACTTGGTCAAGGATGGTTGTCACATTGTATAACCTCACTAAATCCACTGGCAATCTAGAAAACTTCTTCTTTCTTACCTCAAACTCATGCTCAAGGCTAACCCAACAATCTTCAATATGGGCCTTATGGCTATATTCCCTACTGGCCTTCTTTTGTGCTTCACCAGTGATGTAAAATCTTGCTCTCTTGGAATGGAAAGAGAGGGCAAAGGTACTCATCTCCTCCTTAGAAGCATGGGTAGACTAGATAGAAGGAAAAACCTCACCCATTCCTATCTTTAAGGGAAATTCATTCCCAAAACCTATTTTGTGCATTTCTCCCTTCACAACATTGTCGAAGTCACAAATTTGTCTAGTTACTTCCAACAATATGATATGATCAGTAGGGTATCTAGGGAGTCTATAGGGAGGACTTTGACAACCATCAATTCTGATGTATGAGAAATTTGGGAACTAGATAAACCATGCCCCATATCTCCGTATTAATTATTTAGCCTTGTCAGAAATCCTCATATGCTTGGTACCCTAGAGCAATCTAGTGATGTACATTGTGAAAGCATCATTGCATCTAATGTAGCTTCCTCCAGTTAGGTGTAGCTATGGATATACTTCATATATAGCATCTTGCGCAAAGGTAGCCCTAGTGCTTAACCCCTTGTATGGGTGAAGTCTCGCCAATGCATACACTAGGTAAGAGGTCATAGTAAAAGTCTTGCTTTGCAAGACATTGCATAACTGCTCATGAATCACTGCACTAATGACACTTGTCCAGTGATAATCAATTCCCTACTCCATCCTAGAAATTACATTGAACATCCAAGTCTCGAACACACCTACAGTCTTCAACCCCACCAGCCTACTGAGAAGAGTGATGACATTATAATACTCTCTCTTAAACTTGGGCCTGAATAGTTGCTTAGGAAACTTGGAGAAATGGGATTTAGGATTTTCTAGCCAAGAGTTAATCACCTGGTGGTGATGATGTTGAGGGAGATAATAGTGGTGGAGATGATGATAGTGGTGGTGAGTCAGGTGGAGGTGTAGATGTATGAGATTTTATGATACCTTAGAAGAGGCGATCACTAGTAGCACCTTCTGAGTAGCATGTGTGTATTAGGGTACCATCACAACATCAACAGATATAGATTGTGAGTTTATAGATGTAGGTGCAGACCATACAGGGGCAGTTAGTACAAGCTAAGGGTTTGTTGGCATAAACATAGACACATATGTAGACACAGGCCTAGGCTCATGCATAGGCTCTCTCTTAGGTACATGGATAGTTGGTAGTTGTACAGACAGAGATTTCCTCTTTGAAAACTGAGGGAGATGCAAATAGATAGGTTGCAGAGAAGGTGCAGACTACCACAAAGAGGCTACAAATACTAGTAGAAAATACCACTATGGGTGATTACTTGAGAGAGGTTTTTTGTGTGGGCATAGATGCAGAGTTCTATAGAGGCCAATACCATGATGTAGTCCCCTTTGAGCAAAGAGTTATTTACATACAATATCAATCAAGCATGACCCATTCTAAGACTATTAGTGCAGGTGTGACTCGGCCTCCATGGACAGATCTGAGAGACCTTGGTATGTATGGTGGTAGAGGGATCGGTCCAGAGATGCCTGGACCTTCTGGAGGTAGCACCACATAGCTGCATGATGTGACTTCATGATATTTGAGACATGATGTATACTCCAGTTTTTTATTCACAACCAATTTTGATGTTGTATCTCCTTTTATTTTAGACATCATTGTATACTTGACATTATGATTCTGAGATCTATATGATATGTGGTGGATTGATCAGTCTATATGCGTTCTATATGGTTTTTTATGATGGATGCATTAAATTTCTCTATTCTATATGTTATGTTATGATCTATATGATATTTTATGGATGCATTTAATGATTATGTGTTATGCTATGATTTATGATGCTCTATTTATGATGTTCGAATGGATGTGTGGATATTGATGATGTATGGATGGATGATGTATGTAGTTATTTACATGGATTGATAGGTGTATGATGATGTGTATATCTAAATTACAATGAATGTAACCATATGCATGATGATGAATGCGATGTTTTAATGATAGATGAATAATGCAAATATATGATATTAGAAATGGATGAATGAATGATGATAATAATGGTTCTTTTAATGTATACTTTTGATATGATAAATGGATGAATTAAGATGTAATTAATATAGAGATTTGTTTTGGATAGTTTTTCTCATGCAATTTTCATGACGTGATGATTTGAAAAAATGATATGATTCAAAATATATGATAGAATGTATAAATGATGAAATACTATAATAATTTTTTCTAATGTATGCAATGAAAATGATTATGAATCTATATGATAATGATGATGTTTTGGTTAATGTCAAGTATACACAATCTGTTAATAAGGAAAGTTAACATCTTTTATGAATTGGTTACCCATCTTTGGAACAAAATACTCTACAATGCAAAACTAACATAAATGCAACCTAATGTAATCATGCAAATCTATATGCTAAAAAATTTACCTCAATAGTCCGTTTATCATTATTTTTATCATCATTGAGCTTTTAAAATATTGAAAGTAAGTACAAGAATTGATGGTATGAGTTAAACCATGATGACCTAAGTACTACTTTCATGGTTTTTGATATTGCAAGTGAACACAAGCATCTAGGTATAATTAAACTGATATGACCTAAGCATTTCTTGCATAAATAGATAAGAACTGAATCATTATACTATGTAAATTTGTAATTTCATCAATGGTACTTTGTAGAGCACATCTCATGACAATTTACACAATAAATGATCAATTCATATACAATAGACAAATAAAATACCATTCTCCTTCCTAGCTTCTCTAGTTTAATACATCATTGAGTTTCTCCAAAGAAATGATAACAATAATCAAAGTAAAACATGTTGAACATTCAAGCATATAGCGATAAAATCATTATTCAAAAGAATATCATTCCCCCAAAGTTTGTCTTGATTTGATTCCGATTTCAGTTGTTTGATATGGATGGTCGATTTCTTGAAATGTTTTGATGTTTGATGTATGTTCAATGTTGTGTATCATTGTGATCATTGTGTTTACTATGTTGTCATACTATTGTTCTCCTATTTGTTTACGCTCATTTTTATTGCCCCCAGTGAGGTCAGTATATTTCCCTCAAGCTAGGGTGAGACACGACCATGTTTGCAATGATATGATATTAAATGGAAATGATGGTGAAAGTGAATAACCATGGCATGCCTCTAATAGATGGAACTATTGGTTTAAATCACAAGTAGTGCATGTTTCTAGTTTTTTGCTACATGTTTTTATTACACCTTTTCAAACTTTATGATTTTTTTGTATTTTTCCATTTTTTCATTTTTTTTGTATTTTTTCCTTTTTCTGATTTTTATTTTACATTTTTCTATCACCAAGATGCGTATTTTCCAAGTTTTCATCAAGGCAACTATTTACTAGGACTTAAACCATGCACTAGATGATTCAGGTGTATAACTTTATAAGATGGATACTATTGATAGGTTCATCAAATAGATCCCCTTCGGGTGTTGACAGTTGATATGCTCCTGATCCATAGACTAATATGCCAACAAAAGAACCTAGCTAGTTAGGTTCAAATTTTCCTTTCTTTTCTCTATCTTGTTGATTTCTAGGGTTTTCCTTTAGGACCAAGTCTCCAACTTGAAATAATTTAGGCTTTACCCTATGATTGTAGCTTTTGGACATTCTCTATTGGTATACCTTTAAATGATTGACAACATTTTGACAACAATCATCTAACAATTCGAGTTCTTGAAGTCTAGACACTCTATAATCCTCATCTAAAATTATACCCTTCAGTGACACACAAAGTGATGTAATTTCAACCTCAATGGGTAGGATGGCCTCTAATCCATATACTAAGGCATATGGTGTAGCTCCTGTAGGTGTTCTAATGCTAGTTCGGTATTCCCACAAAGCCAGATTTAGTTGACTGTGTCAATCACATCCAACATCATTGACCGTTTTCTTTAGAATTTTTAGAATTTTTTTGTTGGAGGCCTCTACTTGGCCATTTCCTTGAGGATAGTATGGTGTTGATAAATGATGTTGTATGTGAAACCTTTTTACACAGTTCTTAGAAATCTTGATTTTTAAAAGGTCTACCATTGTCTGTGACAATAGACTGGGGTATGCCATACCAATAGATGAGGTAGTTCAATATGAAAGATTAAATCTTCTTTCCAGTGATTTTTGTTAAAGGAACCACTTCTATCCACTTTGTAAAGTATTTTGTTGTTGTGATTATGAGTTTGTGTCCATTGGATGAAGATGAATTAATTTTTCCTACTAGGTGTAGTCCCCACTAACAAAAAGGCCATGTTGAAGTAAATGGTTGCAATTCTTGTTTTGGTGTGTGGATTAGGTTACCATGTATTTGGTACTTCTGGCACTTCTTAACAAACTGATAAGATTCCTTCTCCATGTTCGGCCAGTAATACCGCAAATGGAGGAGTTTCTTGGCTAGAGTTAGTCCGCTTGAATGAGTTCCACAAATACCTTCATGGACCTCACATAAGGTTGTCTTAGATTCATTATGTTCTAGACACCGAAGACGAGTACCATCTAGTCCTCGACAGTAAATTATGTCTACAATTAAGGTATGTCATGTGGTTTGGTAGATGAAGTTACATTTGTGGTTTTTGGAAAGATCATGAGGAAGGATATTGCCTTTTAGGTAAGCATAGGTATTTCCATAAATTGAGTGCTCAACATCATCTAAATGGCATATGGTTTGAGATTCAATATTATCATAGGAAAGATTAGACACTTGTTCTACCATAAACTCATTATGACCACATTTTTCTCGTAACTACAAGAGAGAAGAAATTGTTGCCATAGCATCTACAACTTTGTTTTCTACCCTTGGAATTTTTTTAAACTTGATATCCACAAAGTACTTTTTGAGATAATAAATCAGCTTCTTATATGGCATCAAATTCTCATATTTTGTCTAATATTCATCATTTACTTGATAAATTACTAGTTGTGAATCTCCATATACTTGTAGCTCTATGATTTTCCATTCAATTGCTACCTTGATGCCAATGATTAGTGCCTCATACTCAACTACATTATTGGTACATGGAAACATGAGTCTATACGACCTTGGGATGGTGTGTCCTTCATTATAACAAACAAGATTCCCGCACCAAACCCTCGTTGTGTGTATGACCCATCAAAATTAAGCCTCCATTGTTGTGTTGATATAGTAAGAATGTCTGCATCAGGAAACTCAATTTTCATAGGACGATCATCGATTAATGGAGCTTTGACTAACTGATCAGAAATCACTTGACCTTTGATGGCTCCCTTATCCACATACTAGATATCAAATTCACTTAACATCATGACCCACTTGGCTAGTCTTCTTGTTAAATCAGCCTTGATGAGTACCAATTTAAATGGATCAATCTTTGCAATGAGCCTAACTATGTGATTCAACATGTAATGCCGCAACCGTTGGGTAGAAAATACCACCACCAAACAAGCTTTCTTGATCAAGGTTTAATTTATTTCATAGTCATTCAGAGTCCTATTGATATAGTAAACAACTTGTTCCTTTCCTTTAGGATCTTCCTATGCTAATAGTGCTCCTAAAGAAATGTATTTTTTTGCAATGTATAGTAACAATTTTCTCTTTTTTAGGTGGCATGAGTAAGGGTGGTGACATCAGATATTGTTTTATTTGATTGAAAGTTTCTTCACACCCTTGATCCCATTTGAACAGGACATTTTTATGTAACAAGTGATTGTATGGATGAATTTTGTCTGCTAATTGAGAGATAAACCTCTTGATTGATTGTAGCCTACCTTGTAGAGACCTTAGTTGAATGATATTCTTTGTTGGTATAATTTCCATTATAGCCTTGACCTTGGCGGGATCCACTTTGATACACTTCTTTGAAACTATGTATCCTAGGATTTTTGCTGATGTAACACCGAAGACACATTTCTTAGGATTTAATCGGACCTTGAACTTCTCCAGCCTTGTAAATATTTTTCTCAGGATCTCTATATGTCCTTCTCTAGAATATGACTTTGCTAAGATATCATCCACGTAATCTTCCATAAAGGTATACATCATATCATGGAATATGGTGTTCATTGCTCATTGATATGTGGCCCCTACATTGTTCAACCCAAAGGGCATGACGTTTAAACAAAAGTTTCCCATGGAAAAGTGAATTTTTTTCTCCTAATCATCTAGTGATATCTTGATTTGATTGTAACCTGAGAAATCATCCATTATTGATAACATGGCATGCCCTACTATTAAGTCCACAATGATGTCAATTTGGTAAAGGAAAATCATCCTTTGGAAATTCCTTATTGAGATCCCAAAAATTAGTACATATTCTAATACAGTTGTCTAGTTTAGATATAGGGACAATATTAGAAATCCACTTAGCATAATCGATAGACCTGATGAATCATGCATCTAACAATTATTTCAGCTCAGCCTTTACCATCAAGGTAATATGTGGATGCATTTTCCTTAGTTTTTTCTTCACATATTTTATCCTAGATGGTAGAGATAAATGATGCATTAAAAGATCTAGATCTAAACCTAGCATATCAGAGTATGACCAATAAAATTTAATGCTTTTGTCCTCAAAGAACTTAACAAATTATGGCTTTTCTTGTTCAGTCATAGATGCTGCCAGATGTAGTCTTTTTTTTTTTTTTTTTTCTATGGTGCCAATATTAATAGACTGTGTAGGCTCCACCAGTAATGATGATATTTCATGATAATTCTCTAGAGGGGTATCAAATCTACCATATTTCAATGCCTCAGAGAGGTTTTCACCATTAGATGTATTCTTTATGTTTACTTTTTTGAGATGTAATGCTGCCATTAAATTATTTTCACCATTAGATCCATTATTCTTGTTTTCAATTTTGTATCTGGAAGATTTGACACCCTCCTGACTGAACATGTCATTATGATATTTATGATTATAACTTGTGTTAGGGTCATCACAAAAAATAAAGTTAATGATATCAACATCATTCGCAAAGCTAGGTACATTGATCATTTCACTTGGTTCCCAGTCGATAATTTTAGGATGTACTAAGGGTAAAAGGTCATCAGATTGACTAAGGTCGACGATAGTGAGGGTTTCAATAGTTATGTTTTCAAGGTTGTTAATAGTGATTTATAGATCTATTATATTACTTTCCTCCATGTCATCTAACCCACTCAATGTATGTCCATCCCCAATTGAGTCATCGATATTTTCTTATTCAAATACAAGTGGTCTAGTCCCTGAGCTTTGTCCCTCCTCGCATGTGGTTGCATACTATTTTATGATGTCAATTTCTATGTCTTTGTATGATACATCAGATGTAAGATCCCACTCATACTCATTGGAATCTACTTCTGAACTATCTCTCATTTGAAGAATTCTTTCAACAACTTTTTTAGTAATTTTTTCTTTTTCTTCCTCCGTATAACCCATTCCTATTTTGTCCTTTGGGTGAAGTGTGAGAGGTTGAATGGGTTCTATGATTCCTTCCTTTCTTTTTCCAATAGTACCTTGTCCTTCATACCCCATTTTATTTCTAAGATAGCTTTCCCTTTTCCATACTGATCTATCTTTATACTCATATTTGTTGATGTTGATGCTTCTTCATGTCTATATAGCCAACTGAGGATGGCTTTATCTTCTGATTCATCTTATATAGTACCTAGTTTTATAAATATTTCATTGAGAAATATGGTAGGTTGTGATGATTGGTGTGTTATTGTTGATGGCTTCCCATATGATTTTGGATATGGTAGCAAATATGAAAGACATAGAGATTGCCCAATGGAATATTCTCCCATGCCTTTGTTAGTTAACTGGACCTTTTCTTGAAATTTTTGTGATAGAGTATTCAGGTGACCCTCATTATCTGATGAAGTGGAATCCAC
The DNA here is from genome assembly GCA_007115665.2 of Sequoiadendron giganteum. Lineage (NCBI taxonomy): Eukaryota > Viridiplantae > Streptophyta > Pinopsida > Cupressales > Cupressaceae > Sequoiadendron > Sequoiadendron giganteum. Next base: position 301,627,383 of record CM021110.1, on the reverse strand, counting down.
AACACTTGTGTCTTTTGATTGCCCCTTTTTGTCGACCCATTTAGATACAACATTTAGTTGATTTTCACCATTGGATGAACTAGAAGTGCTCTCTTCTCTATTATGCATCACAAAAGTGTCTTTAGTTGTTTTAAGCATGTTACAATATTGAGGATTATTGTAGTCCATTGATATAGTCACTTCTTGTCCATTGACTGGAAATTTTAAAAACTGATGATAAGTTGAAGGCACCGCTTGCCTTAAATGCATCCATGGACGTCCCAAGAGTATATTATATGTTATCTCTTTTTCTAGCACTTGGAAAACTATATTGTTCACAATTAGTCCTACTTGAATAGGAAATGCAATCAATCCATTGGAGGATCTCTCTTCTTCACCATAGTCTTTTATTTTTATTTTCCTTCTGTCATCTATAGCATTATTAGAATAAACTAGTGCATAGATTAATTTTAAAGTGAAAATGTTTAAACCAGCTCCACCATCTATTAGGAAATGTTTACATGGTGTTTATGGATTAAAACTTTGATATGTAGTGCTGCATTGTGTAGATGATTAAGTGATACATCATCCTATTTGGAGAATGATAGACAATGAGGTGTGGTTAAATGTCCCACCATAGCTTGAAATTGACAGACATCTAGATTATCCCAATGGTGTGAATCTTCGTCGATTTGATGATCTTTGATATGATTTCAATTAAGATTCTCCATTGTTCGGATTTGTTTTTTTATTGAAACTTTGATTAATATTTTGGAAATTATTTTGGTTGGTCTTTGTACTAGTTATCATCAAATTGAATACTGGTTTCACATTTTGTGTGTCATTTGTAGCATCATTGTTTCCAGTATTTCTATTTTTTCTCCAAAACTTTGGTTTATCATTGTTGCCATAGTGGTTTGAGGAATTTTTATTGTTTGATCCTTCATTTTAATGTTTTATCACCCCTCTTTTCAGCAAATCTTCCTCAATCTTGAGCCCATTTTCAATTAATTTCTCAAATGTAAGAGGACATCGTAGTTCAAGCCTATAGCTCATGTCTTCGGTTAGGTTTTCAATGAATAATTCCATCTTTTCTTCTTCAGGTATAGAATGAGGATATATAGCAAAACACCTTCACCATCATTGTAGAAATGAGAGGAATGCTTCATCTTTATTTTTTTTCATGTTGTAAAGGTCTTTTATTATTACCTCATGTTGAATATTAAAGGAAAATTATGAGATAAACCTGTTGACGAATTCTTCAAAAGTTTAAATCCCTGGTTGTAGTTTTGAGAACCATTCCATACATTCACCTCCTAAGCTCCTTGGAAAAAACCTCATTAGATAACTTTCCTCTTATCAAAATTATAAACTCATCATTTTGAATTCCCTCATATGGTCAATTGGATCCATTTTACCATTATACTTGTCGCATTTCAGGAATTCCCAATGTCTAGGAAATGGTATCGTGCCCACACTTGGATCAAAAGGATAAGGACAAATGTCTTGTAATGAATACCTTTTAGTGTTTCCCTTTTTTCATATCTTGAAGTTGTTGTTGCAAGTTTTGCATTTGATGTGTTAGGGCAACCACTTGATCTGTGTTTTGTGGTTAAGTTTCCGTTCCTCTAGGTGTTTCTTTTAATTGGTTGATATACAAATATTTTGGGGATTTTTGCACCTAGTTCAACTAGCATCAAAAGGTATTTTTCCATATCTTATTCTAAGATTTTTTCCATTAATTTATGGAAATTTGGATCGTGTTGTGTTGTTTGAATGTCCTCTTGGGTTATTTCATTTGTGTCATTTTAGTGGAGTCTCCTCCATGGATTTTCTTCATCCATGATGTTTGGTGTTTCAATTTCCTTTTCTCTAAGTTTTTGTCTTTGTAACCTCATCAAAATTAGCATATGAGTGTTTGTTCTTCTCACTAAACTTTGATCTTTTTTTTGGATGAGTGTCAAGGTATTTAACTTAAATCAAATAGAATGATAAATTCTATTGATGAGACTTAGCTAAAAATATTATTATTTTGTTTTGTTTCTTGATTGTGGGATAAAAAAGTCTTGATAAAGAAACTTGACGTAATAATACAGAATTATGTTTGATGGCTTAGACACTTTCAGGTTGCAATATCTTGGTTTAATTTGATAAATTTTGACATGTAAGTCCTAGCTCTCCAAGTTTAAGACACTGTTTGGACTAAGGAAATGTTTTTGCTCTAAAAAATATGTAGGTTTTGATGTCAACAATCTAGTATCAGTTTCAAATAGCTCTTTGCTTTCTTGTTTTGTGGATGTGCTATAACAAGTAGTCAACATGCTAAAATAGACTATATAAATGCTAAAAGATATGGTGTATGAATTGTCAAACAAGGTATATGTGCTAAGATAGACTTTGTATGTGCTAAGATACTGGTAAATTATGATGAAAGGTTGTGTAGATGCACCACAAGTTAAGGTAGACACACTGAAGTAGTGGTTGTACACACTAAAATAGACTCTTGATGCACTATATTAGGTGGTCAATGGGCTCAGGCAGACTGTGTATGCTCTAAAAGATATGGTGTATGCACTAAAATAGACTGTGGATGTGCTAAACTGGAAGTTGTCAGGATACTCATAGTTTTGTCAATTTCTTCTGGTTTTTATCAGTAAGATGATTAAGTCCAAGGTGTAATTTCCTAACCAATGAATATAGTGGATAACTATTGTACTTGTAAATCTTAGAATTTTGATAATCTATTGAGATGATACCTTCAAAAATAATTTTACACTATATAGCCATATTTAAATAGTTGTTTTAGATTCTATGCTTTAAACATGTAGTGAGTGTTCAAGAATCTGGTTCAATTCTTTCATTTCCATAGGTTTGACAAAAAAAAAATAGTTTAAGCACTTTTCTATCTCAATTAGGTCACTTAGAATATCACAACCCACAACTTGCAACTATGTCAACTCACACAGCCTTGTCACCCCCTAGAGAGCGCTCGTGTTTTCTTCTTTCCTTAGTCTTAACCAAAGTTGAATCCTCGACTTTTGGTCAAGGTCTTTGATAGTTATATGGTGAGTGTCTTGGGGGTAGATTTTTCCCTCCCCTTGCACCATGATATAAGAAGTGTTCAGAAACCAACACAGTTGGATTCTACACTAAAGTTCATAGATAGGGTATCCGTTCAAAGTAAAAATTGATAAAATCCCTCAAGAGACCTCCCAATCTTTAGAACAAATATTTTGGGGATGGTTATCATACACACTTATGTTGAATTGTGGGTTTCCCCAAATTCACTTTTGACTATAGTGGGTTGGAAATCTTGGCTTTGGTTGCTCCCACTTAGGTCGTTCCTATAGGGTGAGTACTTTTTCCCACTATGACAGGCCTTATAAAAGATTTAATAAAGTGGAAATAGCAAGTCTAGCATTTTGATCACCTAGTTAAGGGGAGAGCATAGGCCTATTGATTTTGAAACATGAAAAACATGGCGTTCAAACTATTTTCTTAATTAATCTAGATGCACTATTTTAACAAAAGAAAAAGCAAATAAATGAACTTAAATCCCTGCAAACATCATTAGTAATTTTTGTGAGTTTTGTATTTGACCGATGTATGTTTTCTAGAAACTATCTTTGACAAGTTTATTTTGTACTTGAAACACATAAAACAATGATTAGACTTCAAATTTTTAAATTCTACAAAAATTAATCAAATGCACCACAATAGTGGGCAGATGCTCCAAAACATAATTTAAATGCACTATAATTAAATTCCTATGCACTACGGAAATTTTTGAATGTGCTAAAACAATAGGTCTATGCACTAAAAGAAAAACCCCCTGGTTGGTGACACAGAAAGTTTGATGTGCTGAAATAGTTGGTGTATGTGCTAGAATATTTTGTTGATGTGCCAGAATAGTTTGGTCAAAAGCCTGTAAAGACACTTTTCATAAATAAATGTTAAAAATGGGGTTTGTGCCCCATAGTGGGTGCCAAAATGTAAGTATAAAATAAGTAAATAAAAAAACACTTCTTAATAAGACATTATATCAAGAGAATTAATAAACATTGATCTAATTAAAACAATGAAACTCCTAAAAGCATCATATTGCTCTCTATCTCCAAAGATTTATTAAATCATAGGGCTCTCATATTTTGTAAGCATTGTGACTATTAAAATTCCAATCTAGAGAATGAGATGTTGCTAAATGGAGGAAATCTAATCCTATATGATGATGATTAAATGATATTGATGCTACTATAATCTAAATTGACATGAAACTTGATAAAAGAAGCTACAATAAACTATGATGCAACTAAATTATTCTATATTAAGATACTATGATTAATTTCTATTGCTAAATGATAATTGCTTGTTTTATCAATTGTTATTCCTATAGAGTAAGTTTCCACAAAGTTGGGACCCTTTTCCTGTTGAAAGGGGCTATATTTATAGATTCTTGACAACATATTTGTGAAGGGGCGGGAAAGCATAGGTTTGGATTTGATCTTGATGATTCAATGGAGAAGGATGAAGAAGCTTGAGCTAATTATGGAGATTGTTCCTTCCCACAAAAAAAATCAGCCAAAGGATAGGAAAAATCCATGGAAGAAGATGAAGGAGTTGCCTACAAATTTGTCTCCAATTTGTCTCCAATTTTCTTGTGAAGGTTGAGATGAATTAATTAGACATATCATATATAATTTAGTAGGTGTATATGATTAGTTGTAGAATTGATTAGGTATAGATTTGATCTTGATGATTCAATGGTAAAGGATGAAGAAGCTTGAGCTAATTATGGAGATTGTTCCTTCCCACAAAAACATTCAGCCAAAGGATAGGAAAAATCCATGGAAGAAGATGGAGTTGCCTGCAAATTTGTCTCCAAATTTTCTTGTGAAGGTTGAGATGAATTAATTAGACATATCATTTCTAATTTGGCAGGTGTATATGATTAGTTGTAGAATTGATTATTTATATTGAATATTTGGATTTATTCAATTTAGGAAAAGAGAAGATATTTAATTTAATAAAAAAAACTTTAGAAGTCTATGTTTATTAAATAAATATGATAATTAATAGAAGAATTTAATAATGATAATTAAATAAAAACAAAGTATTAATTTTTTTTATTTAATTAAAAATAAATAATATAATAAAGATATAAGAATTAAAAGTTAACTATGTAAATAAATATTTCTATTTATTTAATAGTAGAAGAATTAAGGGTTAATTAATCAAATAAATCATATTTAATTAATTAAATTATCTAGACCATTTTTAGGTGTATACATCTTATTTGTTTACTTGATCTTTGTCTTGTTAATTTATCTTATTTTGCTCATTCCAATGACCTCTCAATGATTTCTATCAAAAATATTTAGAGAGAAAGGAATGGGGCATTGATCTTTATCTTTTGTTTTTTGTGCTTCTTGAATATTCTTGTAATATAACCTTGGTGAATACTTTCTTTATTAGGTTTGTATGGAAGTTGTTTTGGACATCTTGTTGACTATTAAATAGTTAGGTTATTCCTTTTTGTATCTTGATCTGAGATGTTTGAAACTTTTGAAGTACATCCTAGTAAGGTTTATGTATGCCAGGTGTGAACAAGGATACTCCTATCTATTTTTCGAGTAAAATTCCATCTCACTAGATACAAAAACATCATGTTCATCTATACGTTGATGCATCATATCTATGTGTGTTATTAAACATAAGGAAAGTAAGATTTTTATGACCCCAATTCGTAGATAAGAAATACATCATCATTCATCATCATCTCTAATAAAGTCTTGGTAGATCATAGACTTGTTGGATCATTTTTCATCATCTTATTTCTTCTATAATTCTAACATGATATCATATCATCCACAAACTAGTTGCATCCTGCATATTCATACATATCATCACAACAGGTAGCATCATCCATCTCACATGCATTGCATCATCATTTAAGATGTTCAGGATAATATAGATTTGTTCTTCTCAGCACCTTAATTCATCTCATATGCATCATCATTATCATATAGATCCTAACCATCCATACATCCATCTTGAACCTCTTTGTCATGAGATTGACCCTAAAATCAAACTTTTCACCTAATCTCTCGAGGGGGCAATGTACCAGTGTACTTCTTTCAACTAGGGCATTCGAAAAAATCAGATTTTTTTTTCAGTTTCGATCTTGCTAGTGTTATAAATTGAACCAATGCAGTAGTTACCTCGCTTCAAAGAGGGAAAAAATGTAGACACTCAAAATATCTTGATCGATATCATGCACTTTATTTTGATCAACTAACACCGATTCTTCATTAATCATTTCCACACTAACCAATTAATTAAATAACCTTTATTTAATTAATTGAATTCATTAAATTTCCTCCTTAATCAAATAATACGCTTTATCATATTTACTTCATCATCTCATATTGTTCTAATTTTAATTAAATAAATCAATTTTATTTAATTAAATCCTAATGTTCCTCTTTTAATTAAATAAATCAATTTTATTTAATTAAATCCTAATATTCTTCTTTTAATTAAATAGATCAATTTTATTTAATTAAATCTTAATGTTCTTCCTTTAATTAAATCAATAAAATTTATTTAATTAAAATCCTAAAGTTCTAATCTCCTCTCATTTGATTTAAATAAACCCAAACATTTAAATCAAATGTCACAAATCAACTAATTCCATCTAAGTTAATTAATCCTAAATTAATTAACTCCTAACACTAATCCCCCATTCCTCTAGATTTTAACTCCACCCTAGGGTAAGTCCACCTTGGTCAACTAACCAAGTTGCACATGTAAATCAATTTATTTAATTTACTAATTACCCTATTTTCATTCAAAATGGCATATTCTTTGAATATTCCACCCACTTGAGTTTTCCCACCCAAAGGACTTTTGTCCCTTTTTTTTAGCCACCTTTGCATTGAAGGCTCTTACACATCCTCTTACACAATCCACCTTGGCTTTAAATAGAATCTTACATAAGCCACCTTGACATTTATTCTTCTTACACATCACATATCCAAAAATCTGCTCACACATGTGTTAGCACATCTCCTAAAAGATTCATTAGAATGTTCACAAGTGGCATTATGCTATTGGTCTATTATTTAATCCCACATTCATCAAAATTATTCACTCTTAAATCCTTGGCTTCTATGAATAGAGGCATCATTCTGACAATATGGATCCATCACCTAAAAGCATAATCACTATAGCCATTTGATTTCATAGAATTTCATATTTTTCATCCATTTTAGCAAGATTATAGCCATTTGTATACTTGTTCATCACAAATCCATCATAAATTTTATCAAGGGGTTAGGAAAGGTCTTCTTTCCACATCAAAGGAGCACTAATCCCCCTATGGGATGCTGTTTTGAGAATTTATAATAGTATTTCATTAGTATTGTATTTGATATTTACTTTGTTTTCATGTTCTTCTATTCAAATGAATTTCATAGGGAATTTTTTGTCTGTACTTGTTTCTCGACTAATGATCACTTGTTTGTTCATGTTTAAGGAGGTATAGGAGGAGCATTCACACCAGTATATGGAAGATTTTCTAGAGATAAAATAGTTAGGTGTTTAATGCTTTCCTGCATGATTCTTGTTCATGCAATAATCTATGAATTTTTCCTACATGATTCCCGATTATTGTATCTATTTCCCTATTTACATATGCACGGGCTTTGCATGCATGTTTATGGTATATCTATTAGGGTCTTGTAATTTTTGAACCTTTCACAACATATGTTAGTGGTTATCGTAGGGGGGATAAACCAAATAATTGAAGTCAAAAACATGTAATTGCTTGGATCTCATTTAACAATATTCTTTGTGTATCAATCGGCATTCCATCACAATATGATATAATTGCATTTTTATGTATATTAGTGCATAAAGATTCCTCACTAGATTTTAGAATTTTGCCTTGTAACTTGGTATTGTGAGGGGGGGAAATCTTTGAGGTAAAATTTCTTAGGAAAACAAAGCTTATAATGCAATGCATCCATCTTAAAGCTACAAAGCAATTCTGAGTGAACTTTGAAGAAGTTGTTTCAAGTTTTGTCAACAAATTATTTCAAATTTTTTATAGAAATGTGATGACGAAAAAAAGTCCCCCCTAACATGGCCTTGATTTAGTGTTGTAATATGTCTAACATATTCACATTAGGTCTTGGGCCCTAGTGAACTAAATGACATTATTGGTGCCTTATTTGGAGTATTGTAAAGTTTTGTAACACACTTTCACACTTTTCTATGGTTTTCATTAATAATTGGGCTTCTTTATACTTTAATTGGCCTTATTTTTCAGCCACAAGCCTCATTTAATGTATCTTTTCGAGGATAATCCCAACACAAATCAATACCCAATCATAATTCATGTGTTTTTACATTGTGTGGCTGAGATTTAGTGATATGGGACTCATTCGACACCTTGGGCGAATGAGTGCCACCTAGATTTTTAGGTCCCAAACCTAGTTTCACACCTTTCTAATTATTTTTAAAAATGGTCCCATAAATTATTCCTAATGAGACTCATTCGCCATCTTGGGCAAATGAGTCTTGTGTGGCCCAAAATTAAAATTAATTAAAATTATTGGTAATATTTTATCGTCCTAGATCTAATGCCAGCTTGTAGTATTGTAATTTCAATTTTTTTTGCTTAATTAAGTATAAAAACATGTTTCTTTCACTCATTTTGCATCTAGTAAGTATAGAAAGTTTGAGTTCACAAGAGCATTCAAGTTCCTTCAAGGGTATATTTTTTAAATGATGTGGTTATGTTTCTGATATGTGGTTGTCATTGATGTCAACACTAATAGCATTGGTGTTTTTGAGGGATTTATATGTTGAGGATATTGAGAAAATTATAAAAATTATATTACAGGTAACCAATGAAGCTGAGAAAGCCAAAGTAGTGAAATGTGCAAATCTGAAGGTTCACTTCATAAGGTTTGATGTTGAAAATTTATCATATGTTTTCCAAATGTTTTAGAGGTTTGCATCAATATTTCTAGAAGTTATGAAGATTTGTGTTCCTACAGTGATTTAGTTTTTGTAGTCAGTGTTCTTGAATGAAGAGGATGAAATTCTGGTAATTTTAGTGGTTGCGCATGTACCTATGACATTAATGGATGATTCTAGATCGTGCTCTATCCTTGTACATTTGCATTGATCAAAGTGTTTGTGATCTGATATTTTTCTAACGTGTGCTCAATTTTTCATGTTATTGGCCGACATAATGGTGTTAGCATGTTGCAGATCCATGAAGATAAATATTTTATTGTTTAGCATGTATGAAGGTGTTTGTTTGGGTCCTCGCTATGCTGTGACCAAATTGTGTTGGTGCACATTAAGATTTATTTGTGTATTAAGACTGACAATTATAATTTATTCTTCATGTGTTGCCGACTAAATAGTTAATGTAAATCACTATAGCGGATATATAAGAGAGATTGTTTTCCTCATTTTGGGCTAATGCTCAATGTGTACAAGTGATGTAAATGTGCGAATAAAGGATAGAGCATTCAAGAGTAGAGTAGAGTGTGGAAGAGTGTGTGGAATTTTTTGTGCACCTAACTGGAACTATAATCAGGGTTTTTTAGAAGCTAATTTCTTAGTTCAACTTCATCAGATGGATTTAATTTGATTATTGTATGTAAGGCAGTGAGCCTTCCTTTGAGCATTGTGCTCTAGGCACTGTACGTTAATGCAAGTGCATTCCTTTTAATTCTTCATTATACTTATAATAGGGTATAATCTTGTGGACTAACATCCACCGAGGTCTTACTCCTAATAAGGTTTCCACATATAAAATCTTGGTGTTCATGTGTCTCTAATGTGTTATTGATTTATGCTTTCACTGCTAATTATCAAATATGAGATGTAAGGTTGATTAATGTTGTATAAGCTTGATTTTGGTAACAACTAATTCACCCCCCCTCTTAGTTGGCTATCCTTGTTTTTCCAACAATTGGTGTCAAAGCTAGTTTCTCTAAAGAAACCTAATAGCTTGAGGTGATATGAGATGGCATCTTAAAACAGGGATAGTCCGAGATTCAATGGTACAAACTACTCTTTATGGAGAGTCAGAATGGAGTGTCATTTTAAGTGCATTGGTGAACCTTTCTAGAAGATTACATAAAGTGCATACACTATTCCTCAGAATGGTCCCTCCTCTGAAGATGAGATCAAGCAAGCATAAGTTAATACTAGGGTTGTAGAAGAATTACTGAGTGCTTTGACATATTTGGAGATGAAAAATATGATAGGATTGAAGATTGCATACTAGATCTGGAAAAAATTGGAAACATTGTATGAAGGGGATGCATTAGTGAAAAGTGCTAAGCTACAAAGTCTGAAAGGCAAGTGGGAAGACTTGAAGATGAGTGAAGATGAGAACATCATCTCTTTCTCTCAAAAGATAAATGAACTAGTTTTGAGAATTTGATGTGTCGGTGGAGTCTTGGATGAAGAAGAGATTGTGGCTAAGATACTTAGATCTATACCCCCTTCCAAACAAAACAAGAGCTCATGCTATTGATGAAATTAGGATAGTGACATATATTACAAGAGACATGTTGATTGGAAAAATTGTTTCCTTTGAGTTGAGTGAATTTGGCGAATCTACTCCTAAGACTAAATTTTCCTTTAAGGCTACTATATCCGAGAAAAGCAAGAAGATATATGATTCGGGAGAGAGTTCCAAGAGGAAATTCAAGTATGAAGATGAGATGAATCAGATTGAAGATGAAGAAAAGGAATTGGAAGAACTGGAAGCATTGATTGTGAAAAGAGAAGCTAGAGGTCATGGTAAGTACAAAGGAAATTTACCTATTAAATGTTTTTTTCTTGCAGTAAGATAGGTCATTTCACATCTAGATGTCGTGAAAGAGTTTCAAAATACAAGCCTGAGAAGACTAGATTGCAAAGGTAATGCTATTATGTTGAAGAAGGTGTAACTGATGAAGAATCTGATAAATAAATTAAAAATGAAGATGAATAGGTATTTATTTCTATCAAAGAAAATGGTTAGGTGTCCACTAAATCTACTAGTAATGTGAATTTTGAGAAAGCTCTTGCAAAAAATATTGAAGAAAAAGATGAGTGGGTAATTGATAGTGGATGCTCACATCATATGATTGGGGACAAAAGCAAGTTTGTAAGCTTGAAAAACTATGATGGTGGTGTTGTAACCTTTGGAAATGACATGTCTGGTGTGATTCGTGGTAGAGGCACTATTTATTTTGGTGGTAAGCACAATATTGATGATGTTATTTATGTAGAAGGATTAAAGCATAACTTGTTGAGTTTTGGACAGATGGTAGACAAGGGTTAAAATCTACTATACAAGGATGGTAAGTGCATAATAAGGGGAAGTTCTTAAAATATGATTGCTTCAAGTACAAAGACAAAAGGTAATATCTTTCATTTGAGTGTTGCTAGTGTAACTTGTTTGATTTCTCAAATTAACGTAAGATGGTTATGGCATAGGAGGTTGTGTCATGTGAACTTTGATAACATTGTCAAGATAAGCTCTACTCAAGTAGTTAGAGATCTTTCTAATTTAGTGAAGCCTAGTAACATTATGTCCAAAGAATGTGAGATGGGAAATCAGACAAGAAATTATTTTTGAAGCAAACAATATAGCTCTAATGGAGTAATGGATTTGATACATACTGATCTATGTGGTCCATCCAGAATTAGAAGTATACAAGGTGAAATGTATTTTATGTTTCTCATTAATGATTATTCTAGAATGATATGGGTTTCTTTCTTAAGAGAAAAACATGAAGCGTTAGAAAAGTTCAAAAGATTTAAAGCTATGCCAGAGAATGAGATAGGTCAAAGATAAAATGTCTAAGGTAAGACAAAGGTAGTGAATTCACTTCCTAGGAATTTAATTCTTTCTCTGAAGAGCATGGAATCCAAAGATAGCTATCTAATCCTAGACCCCTCAACAAAATGGAGTTGTTCAATGAAAGAACAGAATCATTATAGACACTGCTAGAACCATCATGTTGGAAGAAAATTTTCCTCATTTCTACTAGAGAGAAGCTATAAGTATTTTTGTGTATACCATTAATAGGGTGAATCTCAATAGTAATTCTGGTAAGACACCTTTTCAGCTATAGTTTGGTTATAATCCTATTGTTAAATATTTAAAAAAGTTTGGAAGAAAATGCTACATCAAGAGAGATGATGATATAGGAAAGTTTGATGCTAGAAGCAATGAAGGAATATTTTTAGGATACTTTAGTAAAATAAAAGCTTAGCGGTGCCTTAATAAGAGGTTGAAGAAAATGGTAGAAAGTGAAAATATCAAGATTGATGAAGATATTGGCAGACCATCCAAATCTAGCAAATATGATTCAAATGATCAACATGATAGTGCTAACAATGGAAATAATGTTTAGGCAAATAATAAAATTCAAATTATTCTAGTGAACCGAGGGAATCAAGAAGCAAAAACTAGCAGAAGTGTAGAAGAAAGAACACAAGAACAAAAAGTCAGAGAAAATCCTAAGACTCCTAAGTATGTGAGGAAAAATCATTCTAGCAGTCAGATCATAGGAGACAAGAGAAAAGGTATGAAAACTAGAAGAAGAATTCAAGAAGAGTACAATCTAATTTCTAAAGCTAAGCCTAGAAATATCAGTGAAGCATGCAAAGATGAATATTGGATGGAAGCCATGAAAGAAGAACTAATGTAGATACAAAAAAATGATACATGGGATCTTGTTCCTAGACCTCAGAACAAAAATGTGATTGGAACAAAGTGGGTGTTTCAGAATAAGCTAAATGAGCAAGGTGAAGTGGTCAGAAACAAAGCAAGACTGGTTTTTAAAGGGTACTCACAGATGGAATGTATTGATTTTGTAGAAAATTTTACCCCTATTGCTAGAACTGAAGTTGTAAGATTATTTCTTGCTTGTGATACTTTCAAGAATTAAAAAGTCTATCAGATGGATGTAAAGTCAGCATTTCTGAATGGTGAGCTAGAAGAGGAAGTCTATGTTGAACAACTAGATGGATTTTAATTGACTGATGAAAAGGACATGTTATGCCGATTGAAGAAAGTTCTATATGGACTTAAGAAAGATCCTAGAGCTTGGTATGCTAGATTGGATAAATACTTGTTAAAAATTGGATTCAATAAAGGTATTGTTGATAGCAATCTATATTTCAAGTTGGACCAGAATAAAGAATTGATCATTGAAGTCTTTGTTGATGATATTATTTTTAAAGGTGATGATGATTTGTGTATGAATTTTTATGATGAAATAAAAAGTGAGTTTGAAATGTCAATTATAGGAGAGCTGAAATTACTTTTACGATTGCAAATCACTGAGCTAGATAATGGAATTTTTGTATCACAGTCTAAGCATGTGAAAGAACAACTAACAAATTTTTGCGTGGAAGATTCAAAGATAGTTGGTACACCTATGGTGACTAGAGTCAAACTTACACAAAATGATGATTCTCCTAAAGAAAATCAGATAAGATACATGTCATTGATTGGTGGATTACTCTATTTGACTCAGAATAGACCAGATATAATGAATGTTGTATGCATGGTTGCTAGATTTCAAGTTGATCCTAAAGAGTCTCATGTGACTACTGTGAAAAGAATTTTTAGATACCTAAAAGGGACAGCTGATCTTGGTCTTTGGTATCCTAAGGATGATGATCTTATCTTAAGTGCCTTCACTAATGCTAATTGGGAAATAGACGTGGATGACAAGATGAGTATTAGTGGCAGTGCAATCTTCTTGGGAAAGAAGTTGGTATCTTGGTTAAGCAAAAAATAGAACTTAGTTTCATTATCTACTACTAAGGCAGAATATATTGTTGTTGCAAATAGTTTTACCCAAGTATTGTGGATGAAGAAAATTTTGAGAGATGTCAGAATTCACTATGAAGAACCCATTGCCATATTCTATTACAATTTAGGTTGCATTAAAATATCTAAGAATCTAGTGTTGCATTCAAAGACAAAGCATATATCCATCAAATATCACTTCTTGAGAGACAAAGTAAGTGACAAAGAAGTTAGACTAGAGTATATACCTACCAAGGAGAAAATTACAGATATCTTTACCAAGTCATTTCCTAAGGATACTTTTGAGTACCTCAGAGGCAAGTTAGGGGTGAGTTCCCCTCCTAATCAAAACTAAGATGTAGGTATTTGCATCTGCCCGTGAATTCATAGCCATATCATATTCTAGATTGATGTTTTGGTAGCTACTACTCAGGGGGAGTAGTCAGATGATTAAAATATGTGATCAGAGCATGTGTACCTTTTCCATTGATGTCAAAGGGGGAGAAAAGAGAAATTTGAAAAATGTAGGAGATGAAGGAAACAGGAAAAGAGTGCACAATCTAAGGGGGAGATTGTTGGAGAAGAGTTAGTTGGGTTGATGGTATTATTTTTCACACCATGTATTTCCATCAATTCCAAAGGAGAAGATTTTTGGATGTTTTGGTTATGTTGCTGATATGTGGTTGTCATTTATCTCAACAATATTAGCAATGGTGTTTATGAAGGATTTATATGTTGAGGATATTGAGAAAATTGTAAAAAAAATATTGTAGGCAGCCAGTGAAGCTGAGAAGGTCAAAGTGGTGAAAAGTGCTAATCTAAAGGTGTGCTTAAAAGGATTTGTTGTTGAACCTTTCTAATATGTTGTTTGAAATTTTCAGAGGTTTGTATGAAGATTTATGAAAGTTATGAAGATTTATGTTCCTACAGTGATTCAGTTTCTATAGTTGGTGTTCTTGAATGAAGAGGATGAAATTTTGGTAATTTTAGTGGTTGCGCATGTATGTTAGCATTAAACCTATTTTCGTGTCTAAATATTTTTTTGATGTGTGGTCGAGTTTTCATGTTCTTTTCCGACATGATGGTGTCAGCATGTTTTGGATCCATGAAGATAAATATTTTATTGTTTGGCATGTTTGTAAGTTATTTTTTGGGTCGTCACTATGTTGTGATTGACTTGTGTTGGTGTGCATTAAGATTTATGTATTTCTTAAGGTCGAAAATTTTAATTTATTCTTTATTTATGGTCGACCAAATAGTTGATGTAAATCTATATAACAGATATATAAGAGAGATTGTTTTCCTCATTTTGGGGTAATGCTCAATGTATACAAGTGTTGTACATGTGCAAATAAAGGTCAGATCATTCAAGAGTAGAGAAGAGTGTGAAGAAGATTGAGCAGAGTGTGGAAGAGTGTGTAGACATTTTTGTGCGCCTAACTAGAACTGTAATTAGGATTTTCTAGAAGCTAATTTCTCAGTTCAACTTCGTCAGATGGATTTAATCTGATTATTGTATGTAAGGAAATGAGCCTTCCTCTAACTAGTGTGCTATAGGTAGTGGACCTGAATGCAAGGGAATTTCTTTTTATTCTTCATTATACTTATAACAAGGTATAATCTTGTGGACTAACATCCACCGTGGTTTTTCCCCTAACAGGGTTTCCACATATAAAACATTGGTGTTCATGTGTCTCTAATGTATTGTTGATTTATGCTTGCACTACTAATTATCAAATCTGAGATTTAAGGTTGATTAATGTTGTATAAGTTTGATTTTGGTAACAACTGATTCACCCCCCCCTCGCAGTTGTCTATCCTTGTTTTTGCAACAATATTACCAAGCTTTCTAGGGTATTATTTAAGCATCAAGTATCATGTCAAAGTATTCATGCATCATGTTTTTTATGGAGCTAACAATTATGATTATGGTTTTATGATTCAAGATAGTATTTCATTCAAGATCTATCATTTTCAAGCAAGAGTCAAGATCTACATCCATTTGAGCCATTATACATGTTTGCAACACTTCATTGCTAGAGTTTGGTGAGTTGCAACATAGTATATTGTTCATTCATCATTCTCCATTCCTATTACATTTTATTTCAAGGTTTGATTATGAAAATAGGGTTTGACAAAGGAACACCCCTATCCACTAACAAAACATTTTTCCCTCTCTTTAGTGTGTGATTTGTAGGTCTATATTGAATAAACAATGAAGAGAAAGGTTGGATAAAGTTGTAAAAGTGCATAAAGTTGTCAAAGTTGTCATCAAGCCTTGGAGAATATTGCAGAACACCTATAGGTGGATTTTTAAATATTCGGATCCAAAAACCTGAAGAAGATTGAATAGACTCAGAAGAGAAGATACAAATCTTGAAGTTCTAGAAAACCATAACTAGACTAATTCACCACTTTTGGTGAATGAGTCCTAGTTTTAGTTAAAATTTTGATTTTTGCAGATTCAGATACCCATTTGGAAGATTCTTGTTCCCACATAGAAACCCAAACTTTGGATTGATTCATATAGTTTTGAAAACGAGTCTCACTCAACAGTAAAGGAAGAATCTATAGTATTTCAGAGCTCCATTCAACCATCTCTAGATTTTGAGGTGTATAGATTTCATTCTATAGCTTTTTTGTTTTATTTCATTTGCATTTCTAGGTCATTTAGTGAAGGTTTGCATTGAATTAGGGTTTAGAATTACATATTACATTTCAACTTGCATTGAATTTATCTTTCCAAGTTCTTAATTGGTGGTGAAACCCTTATTAGCTTATGACTAGCCCCTAGGAGAGCCCTATTGCAAGATCTCTTTCTCCTTTGCATTGAGATCTCTAGAGTTATCCTTGAATGAAATTGGAAAGTGGGTGTGCTCTATGTCTTAAAACCATTGAATGTATTTTACCACATTTTCAAAATTTCATTTTGGTGAACCTACATTTATAACATTAAAATTATGATTTGGAGTGCATCATCATCCTAGATTTGGCTTGCATTAGATTTTGCATTAGTTAATTGGTATTCTAGGGTTTCTAATTTTGCAGTAGTGAAGGATCATATATATTGCATTTTTGTATCTCATTTGACTGAAAATCAAACAAAATATTCATTTTCACCTACTATACAGATCAGACAACATAAAAAGCATAAAAAACAATTGAAGTTTTTTGAAAATTTTGAAAAAAACTCTCATTGGGACTCATTTGCCACCCTGGGTGAATTAGTCCTTGTGCACATTCTGCAATGCATCTTTTAGCACTTAAAGTTTTGATTATGAGTTTATGTTTTTTGTTGTTACCTTTTTGTTCCTATTTATAGGCTTTCTATTTCATTCAATTCATTGCATCTAGTTCAAATTAGCTCATCTTGTGCATTGATTAAAATCTAAATTGAATCTAGAACATTTCATTTCACATTGTTGCATAGTTTAGAATATGAAATTTTCATCATGGATATGTGCTTTAGTAAACTATGGATGTCCTTGAAGTGCTTAGTGCATGTGTCAAGTGTAAGGAAAGATAAGTGCAGAAATTCCTTCCAAATGCAAAATTCTCAAGAAAGAAATTCAAAAAAATTCATTTAATTTGAGTTACAGTCATCAAGATGCACAACAAAAGAAAAGACAATTTAACACACATAATTCAACACTAGATTTATGTGGGAAAATCCTTACAGGAGAAAAAACCACACACCAAATAAAACCATTTTGAGTTATAGTAAAAAAATTACATAGAGAGTTATAGAATCAACTTCCAAGTGTTAATTTACAGTATCAACTTCAACAACATTTCATTTCTATGACCAACCTCACTCTCCAATCGACAATAAAAATTGCCTAGAGTTACAATGCATACTACATTACCACATTACAATCAAATTCCAATCATTCTACATTCCAAGTTGACCTTAGAAACCAACTGATTCGATTGTTGCAGACAAACGGTCTCGATATAGTTTCAACTTGTAGGCACGTAAAATATACATGCACCTAATCTAGAATCACTAATTTCATTTTGTCCTTAATTATCCTTCTTTAAACCATTTTAATCAAATAATCTTTATCTTTTTAAAATTCATCATCTTTACTCTTTTAATTAAATCAATCTTTATTAGATAATCAACTTTAATTAATTAAATATATTATTGAATTTAATTAAATCATATTCTTCTTTGTAATTAAATAAATCAATTTTATTTAATTAATCTCCCAATGTTCCTTCATTTAATTGAATAAATCCAAATATTTATTTAAATCTCTAATGTTCTTTATCTTCTCATTTAATTTAAATAAATCCAAATATTTAAGTTGAATGTCACAATCAACTAACCTCCATTAAAATTAATGGAACCCTGATTACAACTAGTTCTAATCCATGTCACATCCTCTAGATAGTGTAACTTGCACAATAAATCATTTATTTTGATTTATTAAATCTTTATTTTCCCTCGCAAGGCATTTTCCCAAGGAATATTCCCTCATTAACTCCATTTGTTTGACTTTCTTGTCCAAACAAATTTCCCCCCAAATCTCTCAACCATATGCATTTAATGCTATTTTTCAAATTTCAAACTCACCTAATAAACATTTATCATGCACAACGACCAAAATGTGCTCACCCTTCATCCTCTCACATCTTGACAAGTGGTATTTTGACATTGGTTGAGGATTGATCCCATATTCATCCACTTTGCCTCTTCTTCTCTCAATCTCATCTATAAATTCAAGGATTTTCTTCTTCATTTTCATCCATAATTTGAGCATTCTTATTATAGTCATTTGGAGTTCATTATCTCTCATCTTTTGTTTATCATCATCTTGAGGCTTATCAAGGATTGGGAAAGGGCTCCTTTAAATATCAAAGGTGCCCCAATCCACTATGGAATAGGTATGAACACGATTTTGTAATGATTTCATTTAGTTTTTTTAGTTGTTATTTTGTTAAGCATTATCAACCATGTTTAGATATTTCATAGGAGCGTGTAGTTTACTACATTTGATTTGGCATTTATGATAATATTTGTCAAAGTTTTAACATGTGAAAATTATGAGCTTACATTTGGCACTAGAAGGAGGGCCTTCCCTTGTCATTTTACTCTTAGTGAAAGTTTTTTTCTTAGTATTACGATTTGCTTGGTTGCAAGTTTTAACATTTTGTTTGCAAGATTGTTGGAGAATTATAGGAATATGGGTTTTTTCATTGATTTGTGAGCTTCATATCCATTTTTCTTTGAATTTTCCCATCTTAAATATGATAGTTTCCATTTTTTTCTTTACATGGATTATATGATGTGTTCATGTCTATGTGAGTTTCTGATATGAGTTTATGCCTACGTAAGTTTCTAACTTGACTCTCGAATCCATGAGATTAATCATGGTGCCATTTGAATTTGATAAATAATGAACATGATTCTCTATGATATATTTTCTTGGTATCTAGTTTTTGAATAGCTCTATAAACACTTTGAATAATCTGCGTCATAAGGTAGATGTCTCTAATATGGAGATTTATCTCTATAGCGATAAATGATTTCTCTTTATACCTTTAATAGCAGGTTTATCTCTATATGCCTCTGATATGCTTGTGATGAATCTGATACGATCATTGTCATTTACTTCTATGAATGCTTTCTTATTTACAAGATGTTCCAACACATATTGAATATGACATAAGGCAGTTTTCCTTCAGTTCTAACATTTTTTATTCTTGATAAATGATGTATGAAAACATGTTGAGTAAGTTTTGATCTGATATGATTAGAAATTTCATTAACATTGTTGTAGACTATACATTCTCAAAATTCCCTTTCATAGACAACAACCATCATATAAAGCTCTTTTAGTTAGGGAAATAAATGTATGTTAGTCAAGTTGATGTGATTCAAATAGCAAATAGCGTGAGAGATGAAAAGAGAACAAGAGAGATTTGAAGGAATCCACCAAATCTAACACTTGTTAGAAGAGAGGGATGCACCAAGAAGCATAGGCTGCATGGTAACATCTACTACCAATACAATGTGCATCAGTTTTAAATGATATGATAGAGAAGTTGCCTCTTGTCTCACATTTCTGGTTGTTTGAGGAATAACTCCAATCCTTCATTGTCAACCTATAACATTAGGCAACATCTCTAGTAAATTTAGAATCACTAAATGAATATCATCTTTAGAAGTTATTAAATTGAAATGGAAATTTGAAGTGTAAGCAATAGAAAAAGAACATACCAATGGTTAGAGTGCTGACGCATTGGAGAATTTCAGGCATATTTTGGATATTGTTTGATGTAGTGGAGATTTATGTTGAATTTGTCATATTTAAACAAAACAAAATAGAAATGTAATCTAAATCTTCTGTAGGCGAGCCATCATTCTTGAAGTTTGATTGACCATTCATCCCCTCAGCATTAAATAGGTACACCAGGATAGTTGGAACATTTTGGAGAAGATGCATGTTAGCTTATATCTCTAGACAATGATTGAATCTTTTTGAATCCTAGGCAACAAACTCTCAGAAATTGGTGTCAATGATGGATCTTTTCTCGTCTATTAAAGATATATTTTATTATAGATCACAGATGTTGTAGCTTAGATTAAAGCAGTATGCCAACTTCCACAATATTTTCATTTACTCATTTGGCATGCATTTTCCTATGTTGGTAAGTTCAATGCCAAGAGGCATTGATTATTGTAGCTAGAGTGAAAATGGTTGAGATATTTTGAGGATATTTTTTGCAGGAATAATATCATTCATTGGCCCATTAAAAATATCAAAATATCAAAATCTCAAGATATTGATAGATTATGAGCAAAATGTCATCAATATTAATGTCTAATATTAATGAATGTCTTTTCTTGTAAAACCTACCTTCCTTGGCTTCTGTCAGAAGCTCAACTCTAATTGACTGGTAGGGCATGTCAGCTGCATATTTATTATGAGCAGAAGTTTAGTTGTGATTGGGCAGGTTAACTGTAATTTTATCATGATATCTTTATAGAAATCTAGTTTCCTTGATATTAGCCCATACTAGAATTAATATTAGCCCAAAATTAGTTGAGTTTAGAGCATATGCCATGCCAAAATAGCTTCTCACCTATCAAATCTTAAATATGTGTTGAAATATATGAAAATAAAATCACAAATATAACTCTTAGGGTGTCTAGGAGGGGAAAGACGTGTTTTCCCTTTATTAGGAATTGTACCAATCACAAATTAGGAGAGTTTGGTAGGGTACAAAGAGTACTTGATTTCGTAGACTTGATCATTTTAAGAATTTTCGGTTTGTTTATTGTTAGATGTTGAGTTTTTCAATGGTGTAGGATAATCAATACTCATACAGATATGCAGCTTTAAACATACCTTATTTATATCTATTGATTGTGCTGATTTTTTTTATGACTTCAAATGCATGATATACAAATAGGCTTTATTATGGACTAGTGTTCATCTAAGAGATTATCAATGCATGATTTAGAATTTTTAATAAGTTTCCAAGAATGAGGAACTCTTGCATTAAAAGTTATCATTGAATGCTTTTGTTTTGTTTGAAAGTGTATTCATTATGATAAATTATCATTGATTCGTTGAGATAAATCTAACTCCTAGGTTTTTAACTTTGAACTTTTTATAGGTTGGTGTTGGAGGCAAGCGTTGGAATTGAACAAAGGAAAACTAATCGGAATTGGAAAACTTGAGATTAAGACTTGAAAAATCATTTTTTAATGCTTGTTGTTAGAGCTTCCATTTTCTACTCCCCTTTTCTATTTTAAACCAACTCACCTTTTTTTTTGGTTTAAATTTAATCATTAATTTGATATTTTTCAAGTTGGATTAAAATTGAACCTTATAAACTTACTAGATTTCAAACTGTGTTATAAAAATTTGACAAACAACTCTCACATTTTGATTCTGGGGCTTTAAAAATAACTCAATTTTTCCTTTAGAAATTAGAATGAACATGTGCATTTGGTGTTTTGTAATCCTTTTCACAAAGTAATATCATCAAAAAGACACATGTGCTTCTCTCACGCCTCACGATGATCTTGAGAATCAAAAGTATTTTTTTTGATATTAAGTTATCAAAAAGATTACCTCCACATTTTGATTTGGGATTAAAAATTGAAAAAAAATTGCGAGTGTGAGTGGAACATATTGTGTGTTTTCTCTCTTTTTTTTTTCTTAACAAGGATCAATCGACCTATAGATATGTTTTCTCGCTTTTTTTTATCTTAGAGGGCCTACCTCGTGGGAAAAAGTAATCACCCCAGGGAATGACCCAACCGGTAACACACTAAAGCTAAGCAACTTCCAGCCAGTATATAGGTGTGGGTACTCAAGGAAAGTTCAAGTATCATGAGGATCATTCTGACTACTCATAGTTGGATTTATCCAAGTGAGAACCCAAAAAATATTGTCTTTTCATCCTAGGATTTTGCATGTTCTTGGAATCAAAAATACTTTCCTTAGATCTCAAAACATTTGAAAACAATTATTCACAAAATACTCAAAATTCCATACCCTTTAGGGAAGCAAATACCTTTGACAAATTCAAGTTCTCTTACTTGCCCTAGGGATCTCATCCTTAGAGGAATCTAAGTACTTGGGTTTTATCATCATTATTTTCACTAAAGTCAACATTAGGAAATGTTTTCCTTAATTTCATCGATTCTCCACATAATAGACTTTGTGGGATGAGAAGAAGTTAGGTCATTAGACATCTATTTTGAAACTTTAATCAAAGAATTATTTTTGGCAAAAAGAACTCATTAAGAAAAGTTAAGAGATAATTGAACCCCACACATGCGTTCTTGCAAATGATTTCCCACAAAATTAAAATCTGAAAACCCAAGTTCAAAAGTCTCAGTCTAAAAGGTCATGAGGAGCATCATGAAAGACTTCTTGAAGTTAGATAAAGGTTGGTCTATAATTTTTACAAGAAAGCTTCAAAGAACAATAAAAATTTGTATGAATTTTATTACCAATAAAATCCAAGTCTCTTCCAAAGGTTTTCATTTCTCACATAGGAAGTACCAAGCATGTTCTTGAACACCGAGGTCGTGTAGCAAGGATTTTTATCTAGGTCTAAATCTAGGATCAAATTCATCATTCTCATCCATCCCTCAAGTATCAAAATCGAATTGCATCTCACCAACAACTCTTGAAAATATTGAAACTGTCATCCATACTAGACTTTTGGAAAATCAAAATCACTTTGTTTGGTTAGATATGTGTGGATGAATCCTTCTCCACATATTTGATCAAATTATCAAATCCTTGTGAAAAAAATTACCCCTTGATAAAATCCAACATCTTGGGGTCTAGGAATTCATTATGCAAAATCATCTTGTTTGACTAGGGGCATCTTGATGAATCCTTCTTTACACCTTTAGTCAAATTATCATCTTGTGTGTGAATCCACTCTAGGAAAACATTCAACCTCTTAGATTTTACAAGTTCACTATCCAAATCAATCGAATCAAATCCTAAATTCTAGTATCTCCTCCAAGATTCCTCAAAGGTTCAATCATCCACACCATTCATCCTTCATGTATCTCATCCCCATCCTTTGATCCTTAAAAGAAAACTTGGATTCTCTTCTTTGAGCCTAAAGTTTAGACCAATCGAAAGTGTTTAGTGGTTCATCTCTAACATTCCTGAAAATTTATCCTTATTTTATGGTTCAAACTCGATCTCAATAAACGAAAAAAATGAAGCAAAACAAAGAAACATCAACTTTGAGTGATCTAAGTCAAACTAATTTTGGATGTTGTGGTTGTGTTGCTGATATGTGGTTGTCATTGATGTCAACACTATTAGCATTAAATTTTCTTAAGGTTGTATATGTCGAGGAGATTGAGAAAATTGTAAAAAATATATTACAGGCAGCCAATGGAGCTAAGAAGGTCAGAATGTTGGAGAGTTATGTATGTTGAGGATCTGAAGGTGCACTTAAAAGGGTTTGTTGTTGAAGCTTTCTACAATGTTTTCTAAAAGTTTCAGAGGTTTGCATAAATATTTGTGGAAATTATGAAGATTTGTGTGCCTACAGTTACTCAATTTCTGTAGATGATGTTCTTGCTTGAAGCAAATGAAATTCTGGTAATTTCATGTGTTGTGCATGTACCTGTTACATTCATGGATAAGTATAGATCATACTTTATCCTTGTTGTACATCCGAATTGATTGAAGTGTTCGTTCAATCAGAGATTTTTGTGATGTGTGCCCGAGTTTTCATATTCTTGGCCGACATGATGATGTTAGCATATTGCGGATCCATGAGGATTAATATTTTATTGTTTGGCATGCTTGGAGGTGGTTGTTTGGTTCCTCACTATGTTGTAACTAATTTATGTTGGTGCACATTAGAATTTATTCATGTATTGAGGCTGAGAGTTGTAATTTATTATGTATTTGTGGCTTACTGAATACTGGATGTAAATGCGTGTAGCAAATATATATATGAGATTTTTTTATTGATTTAAAAGTAATTGCTCAAGTGTACAAGTGATGTACATGTTTGAATAAAGGTCAAATCATTCAGATCAGAGTGTGGAAGAGTTTGTAGAATTTTTTGTGCACCTAACTAGAACTATAATCAGGCTTTTGTAGAAGATAATTTCTTAGCTCAACTTCATCAGATGGATTTAATTTGATTACTATATGTAAGGTAGTGAGCCTTCCCTTTGAGCAGTGTCTTCTAGGTAGTGTGCCTGAATGAAAGTGCATTCCCTTTTTATTCTTCATTATACTTCTAACAGGGTATAATCTTGTGAACTAACATCCACTGTGGTTTTTCCCCTAACAAGATTTCCACGTATAAAATCTTGGTGTTCATGTGTCTCTGATGTGTTGTTGATTTAATGCTTGCACTGTTAATTATTAGATATG
Source organism: Sequoiadendron giganteum (assembly GCA_007115665.2). NCBI lineage: Eukaryota > Viridiplantae > Streptophyta > Pinopsida > Cupressales > Cupressaceae > Sequoiadendron > Sequoiadendron giganteum. Next base: position 301,602,678 of record CM021110.1, on the reverse strand, counting down.
TGATATAAGGTTGATTAATGTTATATAAGTTTGATTTTGGTAACAACTAATCCACCCCCACTCTCAGTTGTCTATCCTTGTTTTTCCAACAATTGGTATTAGATTTAGTTCCTTCGAAAGAAGCTTAACAACTTGAGGTGATTCGAGATGGCATCATTCAAGAAGGATAGTCCTAGATTCATGGGTACAAACTAAATTGTATGGAAATTAGGATGGAATATCATTTGAAGTGCATAGGGGAACCTTTTTGGGAGATAACACAAAATGCATATACTATTCCTCAGATTGGTCCTTCATCTAAAGATGAAATCAAGCAAGAAAAAATTAATACCAACGTAGTAGAAACATTGGTGAGTGCTTTGACAAATTCAAAGATGAGAAATGTGCTAGGATTGAAGACTGCATACCAGATTTGGAAAATTTTGGAAACATTGTATGAAAGAGATGCACTAGTGAAAAGTGCTAAGCTACAAAGTCTAAAAGGCAAATGGGAGAGCTTGAAGATGAGTGAAGATGAAAACATATTTTCCTTCTTATATAAGATAAATGAATTAGTGATAGACATTATATGTGATGGTGGAGCTTTGGATGATGATGAAATTGTGGCTAAGATAATTAGATCTATGCCCTTTTCCTACAAGACATAATCTCATTCTATTGATGAACTCAAGATAGTGATAAATATTACAAAAGAAATGCTGATTGGAAAACTTGCTTCATTTGAACTAAGTGAATTTGGTGATTCTAAAAATAAGATTGAATCTGCTTTCAAGGCTATTGTATCTGGGAAAAGCACCTAGAGATATGATTCAGGAGAAAGTTCCAAGAGAACATTCAGGTATGAAGATGAGATGAAGTGAATTGAAGATGAAGAAAAGGAATTGGAAGAACTAAAAGCATTTATTATGAAAAGAGAATCAATAGGTCATTCTAAGTACAAAGGAAAGCTACCTATTAAATGTTTTTCTTGTAGTAAGATAGGCCATTTTGCATCTAGGTTTCCTGGAACATTTTCAAAGTATAAACCCGAGAACACTAGATTTCAAAGAAAGTTCTGTTTAAGAAGGTGTAACTGATGAAGAATCTAATAAAGAAACTGTAAATGAAGATGAATGGGTATTTATTGCTATCAAATAAAATGGTTAGGTTTCCACTGAATTTGCTAGTAATTTGAATGTTGAGAAAGCTCTTGTAGCCAAAGTTGAAGAGAAAGATTAGTGGGTGATTGACAGCGGATGCTCACATCATATGACTAGTGAAAGAAGAAAATTTGTAAGCTTGGAAAAATATGATGGTGGTGTTGTGAGGTTCAGAGAAAAAACTTCTGGTGTGATTCTTGGTAGAGGCACTATTTCTTTTGGTGGTAAGCATAATACTGATGATGTTCTTTATGTAGAAGGCTTAAAGCATAACTTGTTGAGTGTTGAACAGATGGTAGAAAAAGGTTACAATTTGGGGTTTAAGGATGGTAAGTGCAGAATAAGGGGACGTTTTGGAAATATGATTGCTCCAAGAACCAAGACAAAAGGTAATATCATTCATTTGAGTGTTGCTATTGAAAGTTGTCTGATTGCTCAAATTGATGTAAGTTGGTTATGGCATAGGAGGTTGTGTCACATGAACTTTGATAACATAGTCAAGATAAGCTCTACTCAAATAGTTAGAGATCTACCTAAGTTAGTGAATCCTACTAACACTATGTTCAAGGAATGTTAGATGGGAAAGAAAACAAGAAATTCTTTCCAGAGAAAATAGTGTAGCTATAATAGAGTACTGGATTTGATACATATTGATCTTTTTGGTCCTTCAAGAATCAAAATCCTACAAGGTGAGAGGTATTTTATGTTGCTCATTGATGATTATTCTAGAATGATATGGTCGCTTTCTTGAGAGAAAAACATGAAGCATTAGAAAAATTCAAAAGTTTCAAAGCTATGGCAAAGAATGAGATAGGTCAAAGGATCAAATGTCTAAGATCAGATAGAGTTGGTGAATTTACTTCATGAGAATTCAATTATTTTTGTGAAGAGCATGGAATCCAAAGATATTTATCTGCACCCCAGACCCCTCAACAAAATGGATTTGTTGAAAGAAATAACATAACAATTCTAGACACTGCTAGAACCATGATGCTGGAAGAAAATGTTCCTCATTTATACTGGAGAGAAGTTGTAAGTACTATTATGTACATCATTAATATGGTGAAAGTCAATAGTAATTCTGGTAAGACACCTTTTGAGCTATGATTTGGTTATAAGCCTGCTATCAAGTACTTCAAAATATTTGGAAGAAAATTCTAAGTGATGAAGGAATATTCCTAGGATACTCTTCTAAAAGAGAAGCTTACTGGTGCTTTAATAAAAGGTTGAAGAAAATGGTTGAAAGTGAAAATGTCAAAGTTGATGAAGATATTGGTAAATCACCTAGATCTAGTTGTTATGATTCAGACGATGAAAATGTTGGTGTTAACAATGAAAGTGATATTCAGGCACATAATCAACTTCAAATTGTTTTGGTGAACCAAGGGAATCAAGAAGCAGAAGCTAACAAAAGTGCAGAAGAAAGAACACAAGAACAAGAGATAAGAGAAAACTTAAAAAGTCCTAAATATGTAAGAAGAAATCATTTTGATAGTCAGATCATAGGAGACAAGAGGAAAGGTGTGCAAACTAGAAGAATTTCGGAAGAGTATTGTCTAATTTTTAAAGCTGAACCTAGAAATATAAGTGAAGCATGCAAAGATGAACATTGGATGGAAGCCATGAAAGAAGAACTATTGTAGATATAGACAAATGATCCATGGGATCTTGTTCCTAGACCTCAAAACAAAAATGTGATAGGAACCAAGTGGGTGTTCCAGAATAAGCTAAATGAACAAGGTAATGTTGTCAAAAACAAAGCAATATTGGTTTGCAAAGGATACTCACAGATAGAAGGTACAAAATTTGAAGAAACTTTTGCTCCTGATGCTAGAATTGAAGTTAGATTATTTCTTTCTTATGCTACTTTTAGGAATTACAAAGTTTATCAGATGGATGTAAAGTCAACATTTCTGAACCATGAACTAGAAGAATAATTTTATGTTGAACAACCAGATGGATTTCAGTTGAATGATAAAAAGGACATGGTATGACGATTGAAGAAATATATTTATAGACTTAAGCAAGCTCCTAGAGCTTAGCATGCTAGATTTGATAAATACTTGATGAAACTTGGATTCAATAAAGGTACTACTAACATCAATTTGTATTTCAAGTTGGATCACATCAAAGAATTGATCATTGAATTCTTTGTTGATGATATTATTTTTGAAGGTGATGATGATTTGTGTATGAATTTTTTCTATGAAATGAAAAGTGAATTTGAAATTTCAATGATAGGAGAGCTGAAATTATTTTTAGGATTGCAAATCACTTAGTTAGATGATGGAATCTTTGTATCTCAATCTAAGTATGTGAAAGCGTTACTGAAAAAGTTTGTCATGGAAGATTCAAAACTATTTGGTACACCTATGGTGACCGGATGCAAACTTACATAGAAACATGATTCTCCTAAGGAAAATCAAACAAGATATAGGTCAATAATTGGTGGATTACTCTATATGACTCAGACCAGGCCAAATATAATGAATGTTGTGTGCATGGTTGCTAGATTTTAAGCTGATCCTAAAGAGTCCCATGTGACTATTGTGAAAAGAATGTTCAAATATCAGAAAGGGACATTTGATCTTGGTCTTTGGTATCTTAACGATGATGATCTTACTCTAACTATTTTTACTAATGTTGATTGGAAAGGAGATGTAGATGACCGAAAGAGTACCAGTGGTGGTGCATTCTTCTTAGGTAAGAAGTTGGTATCTTGGTTAAGAAAAAAGAACTCAAGTTCATTATCTACTACTGAGGTAGAGTAAATTGCTGCTATAAACATTTGTACCCAAGTATTGTGGATGAAGGAAATGTTGAGAGATGTCAAATTGAGTATGAAGAACACATTGCCATATCCTCTAACATTTCAAGTTCTATTAACATTTCTAAGAATCCAGTGTTGCATTCAAAGAAAAATCATATATCCCTCAAGTATCACTTCTTGAGAGATAAAGTAAGTGACAAAGAAACTAGATTGGAGTACACACCTACCAAAATGAAAATTGCAAATATCTTTACCAAGTTGTTTCCTATGGATACTTTTGAGTACCTCAGATGAAAGTTAGGGGTGATTTCCGCTCCTAATTAGAAGTAAGATGCAAATATTTGCATCAGTCCATGAATTCATAGCCATATCTCATTCTGGATTGATGTTGTGGTGGTTGCTACTCAAGGGCAGTAGTCAGATGATAATTTTTTTTTATCAAAGAATATATACCTTTTATATTGATGTCAAAGGGGGAGATAAAAAATGTGAAAAATGTGGGAAAGAAGAGAAATGGAGGAAACTAGAAAGAGTGCACAATCTCAGGAGGGAGATTGTTGAAGAAGAGTTAGTTGGGTTGATGGTATTATTTTTCACATCATGTGTTGCCATCAATTCCAAAGGGGGATATTGTTGGATGTTGTGGTTGTGTTTCTCATATGTAGTTGTCATTGATGTCAACACTATTAGCATTAAATCTACTTAAGGCTCTATGTCGAGGGGATTGAGAAAATTGTAAAAAATATAGTATAGGTAGCCAGTGGAGCTAAGAAGGTCAGAGTGTTGGAAAGTTTTGTATGTTGAATATCTGAAGGTACACTTCAAAAATTTTGTTGCTGAATCTTTCTAGTATGTTTTCCGAAAGTCTCAGAGGTTTGCATAAATATTTATGGACATTATGAAGATTTGTGTGCCTACAGTTACTTAGTTTATGTAGATGGTGTTCTTGGTTGAAGCGGGTGAAATTTTGGTAATTTCATGTGTTGTGCATGTACCTGTGATGTTCATGGATAATTTGAGATCATGCTCTATCCTTGTTGTACATCTAGATTGATTGAAGTGATCGTGATCAAATATTTTTCTTATGTGTGCCCAATTTTTCATATTCTTGGTCGACATGATGATGTTAGCATGTTGTGGATTTGTTTGGCATGTTCAAAGGTGTTTTTTTGGGTCCTCACTATGTTTTGACTAACTTGTGTTGGTGTGCATTATAATTTATTCATGTATTAAGGCCAATAGTTGTAATTTATTCTTTATATGTGTCCGAATGAATATTGGATGTAAATCCATGTAGCTGATATATATATATATATATATATATATATATGAGATTCTTTTCCTCATTTAAAAGTAATTTCTCAAGTGTACAAGTGATGTACATGTGTGAATAAAGGTTAAATAATTTAGAGAAGAGTGTGGAAGAGTTTGTAGAAGTTTTTGTGTGCCTAACTAGAACTATAATCATGCTTTTGTAGAAGCTGATTTCTTAGTTCAACTTCATCAGATGGATTTAATCTGATTACTATATGTAAGGCAGCGAGACTTCCCTTTGAGCAATGCGCTCTAGGCAATGCACCTAAATGCAAGTGCATTCCCTTTTTATTCGACATTATACTTGTAACAGGGTATAATCTTGTGGACTAACATCCACCATTTTTTTCCACTAACAAGGTTTCCACATATAAAATCCTTCTGTTCATTTGTCTCTGATGTGTTTTTGATTTAATACTTGCATTATTAATTATTAGATATGTGATATAAGGTTGATTAATGCTATATAATTTTGATTTTCATAAAATCTGATTCACTCCCTCCTCTTAGTTGTATATCCGTGTTTTTCCAACAACTGAGAATAAATTCAACCCCACGATATCCATTGACCTTCCAATCAATCCTTCTCCAATACCTGAAAAATCCTTAAGAGGAAGGTCAACTGGAAGACATCACCTATTCGCATATGACTAATGATTTTGGCTTGTAGGTTTTGTCATTGATGGCAACCCAAGTCATGCAAATCAAGTCTTGCATCTGAATGAGCAGCACTATTTTGACTACTACCAACAGAACAATGTAAAGAATATGGGATCTAGTTAAAGGCATAAAATTTGATCTAGTCATCCCACTAGACAGATATTTTTGGTTATGGATCTCTGAGGAAGGTCTATAGAGGTTTGTAGTATCTTGGTTTTGATGTGCACTCACTTGTAAGTGATCTAGGAGGTACGTTGCACTAATTTATTAATTATCTATGCCAGAAGGCCGACCCGACAAAGATAGAATTCACAGATGTATAATATGGAATTAATTATAAGTCTCAATGTTGGATTAAGTGTTATTTGGGTCCTCTCTTTGTCTTAACTAACTTTGAAGGATGCACATAAAGATTTTATGGTGGATCTAGCCAACAAGTTAAAATAAATTAATTCCTTATGAAGCCAATTGTTGGATGAGTAAGTCTTTGATTGCGGATATATATAAGAGATTTTTTTTATCATTTATGCATATGTAAAATGTGTATGAGTATCAAGAAGTTTGAATTGCAAGATCCAGTTGAACAGTAATGTGAATTTGATCATAAGTAATCTGAAGAGTAGTAAAGAGCAGAACAGGGAAGAGTGAAGTGTAAAGTCAGAGAGCAGATCCAGAGTAAGATCCACGATCTTCACTAGAGTAGTTACCTAGTATGGTTAGATGCTATTATTTTAGTTCACCCTTCAGATGGTTTTAATTTGAATTTTGCAGCCAGTAAGCCATTATCTTTTGAGTAGTGAGCTCTAGGTAGTGTGCCTAAATGCAAGTGCATTCCTTTTGTAAACACTATATTTTTAGTACTGCCCTAAGATGGTTTCCATGCAAAAAATTGTGTCATGATGTTATGGATGTTTACTTTCAATGCATACATCTTCTCTTAATGTAATGATGAAATGATTTTATGTTTTGAATTGATGAAGTTTAAATATTGTCAAACATTGATTCTCCCCCCCTCTCTCAGTGTTTCCTTGAGTCAAAAAATTGGTATCAAAGCTAGTTCCTCTAAAGAAGTTTTGTAGCTTGAGGTGGATCTTGGAATGTGATGGACTCTGGTAGTCTTCAATAGTATCTTATGGTATCTCTTGATGACCTTGATCAATCTAAAGAAGAAGTTCAAGAATTGAAAGAAAATCTTAGAGATGCTAAGAAATTCATTCAATCATTGAAGGATCAGATAGTTAAATCCAGGGTGAAGGGGAAAGATATTTGTGATCAGATACAACAAAAGGAGAATGAAGATATGGATGATGCTCACCTGAATAAAACCTTGAAGGAGATGACCAAAGAATGTGAAAAGTTTGATAGAGAAAAGACCAACCTAAAACATGATATGGAATCTATGATGATGAAGATGACTAAAGAGATAGAAGAAAGTAAGAAAAATGGGGAAAATATTGCTCAGAACCTAAAAGAGAAATCTGATGAATGCAATAGAATGAGTGGAGAATTCACTTAGTTGGAAAGTGAATTGAAAATAAACAGAAACAATGAAGAAGAACTTGGTAAGCAAATTACTACTCTTAGGAATGATCTTGTCATTAGAAATGAATTCAATGTAAAGTTTAAGATCAGTTGAGTAAAGCTTGATGAGCTAACTCAAGGGTAGAAGAGTGGAAATGATAAGAGAGGTCCTAAATATAAAAAGGGAGAAAGTTACAGATCAAGACAAAATAATTTTAGACAAAACATAAATGGAAGGTATCTGGTAAGACAACCTAATGCACAAAAATTTAATGGATATTTTTTTCTTGTAATAAGTTTGGTTATGTGGTTGCTTAGTGTAGAAGTAATTTAAGGTCAAAAGATTCATCATTCTCTGGTCAGTGTTTCAATTGCAAAAAGCATGGACATAAATCAATTAAATGTAGAAATATGTCATGGAATTCTATTGATAGAAGAAATGTTGAATGTTATGCATGTGGGAAGTTTGGGCATATTTATAATCAATGCAGATTAAGAAGGAACAAATTTAATGGACAAAGGAACATTTTGTGCTATAACAACAATAAGTATGGTCATATTGCTAGATTTTGCAGAAATAAGAACACAAACAAAAGAGGTTTGGTATATAGAGACAAAGATACAAAGATAAATGATAAAGGGAAAGAAAAGATAACTATGGATTATATCAGAGATTAGATGAAGAATACATGGGTAAAGAAAAATGATTCTGATGTTAGAAATGGTTCTCCACCAGAACCTGCTCCTAGTAATTCCTCCAGTAATTGATTTGAGGCCACTGGCCTAGGGGGAATTTTACAAGAAAATATTTCCTCCCCTATCTATAGATGGTACAAGAAAGTATAAAATAGTCAAAAAGATGCAAGCATAGTGTACAAAATTTTTGGATGAATTTAGCAAAGGAAATTCAGCAAATTTGGTGATCTGTAGAAGATTTTCTATTGTCGTCTGAAAAAAAAGAGTCTCCAGAAAACGTAGGGCAAATGCACCTATTGCGCATGTGCAAGCTATAAAATTCAAGTCTGAGCATTCATTTGTCACATTATATTATTGAAGAGAAGAAGGAGAGCACTCCATAAGTTGATTTCAAAGTAGAAAAATCGAATTCATCAGAAAATCTTAAAATTTATTAGTGCAAAGATCAGATCTTTAAGAAATTTATTGCTTCCTAATGAATTAAAACAATTGAGTGAAGCCAAGAATGAAAATTTGGATATGTGGAATGAGTTTTCATACCTTGAGAATGCAAAATTCATAAAATTATTATTGAGCATATTGCAGGGTGATGTTTTAACTTTGGACAAACCTTACATTATCTCAAAATTGGCAATTGAGAAATTAACTAGATTTTTCAAATTTGGTGATTTTCCTAGGAAGAAATATATATGGAACAAGGAGGTCAAAACCGTAATTGGGATAATCAGAGATCAAAGAGATCTACTGATTGCAAAAATCAAGAACCTCATTATGAAGTACATTGCACATGGCATAACCTTCAAAATAATCTACCAAAATTGGGAAGGGGCTACATCATCTAGCACAGTATACATTGCTCATAATATGATAATTGAAGGTCATGACTTTGACCTATGTGGATTGTTAAAATATTAGATGATGGAGAATGTTCAACTAACGAAGGAATTAAGGTATCCATTCTGGCTTGGCACTCTAATTATATGTCTAGTTATGTATTTTCTAAATTTTTTTCCAAAAATCAACAATGTAGCATGGACATCAGACAAACTGGTATGCACTCAAATTTACTCTTATTCTAAGAGTCTGCCTAAATCAAATTCATAATTTGAAATTTTCTATAAGAATGTTCTTATAAAATGTGGATCAATTATTATTTCCCCTCTGATAAGGACAATGGAAGCTAGTTCCTTCTCTGGTAGCACTAATATAGGATAGAAAAGAGGACAAGAGATTATTGAATACAACCCTTTGGAAAGAAAAGTTCCCAAGATTGAAGGAAAAGGGAAAGAAAAGGAAATTGTGGACATTCAGGATGAAAAATATGGCTAAGAACCTGAGAATCCATTAGAAAATTATTCCGTTATTGAAAAAGGTAGTGAGGAAGAAGAAGATCTGCCAAAAGAAAAGCTACAACAACTTATCCAATGTACAAGTGTTATGCAGAAAATTGCAAGGTTATGGTTAGTCAGACCATCATAAAATCAAGACTTAATTTTGGAAATTCTAAATTCTCATATTGAGCATTGTAAGATAAGATTGGAAATTCTAAAAGATATTCTACCTAAATATATGATTGAGTGTAGCAAAGAATCCATGGGCTCTAAAGACAAAGACAAATAAGAAGGTGAAGTTATCTCTCACCTGAAGGAACAATTTAGACTATCCCTTGCCAAGCTTAAGAAGAAAATGAATGAGCCGAGGCAGTGCATTAACTTAGCCTTAGGAATCCACAACTATTGTGTTTGTAGGCCCCACGTAGTCAACAATTACAAGGAGAAGTTGGATCAGATTGAAACAAAATTGAACGACATTGGAAAAAACTTTGGCCTATCTCAAGATCCGTATGGCATTATCAGAAGAAGAATTTGGGAGTTGCAGATAGCACAAAACAAAATTCAATTGTTCAAGAATGTTCTTATGGACACCTTTTGGAAGGTAAAATACTTAATTTAGTGTAGGATGGAGCATTTGGTGGAAATTCTAAAAAATTGTGAAAAGTTGGAAGAAGCAATCACAATTCTTGAATCTCTCATTGAGATTATCAACAAGACTTCCAAAAAAAATAGCTTGATTATCAACATTGGAATTGTAATTGATGGTTGGAAGAATTTTCTTCCAGAAGTGAAGAAAAAAAATAACATAATCTTCTAAAGATAGCAGAAAATTTGTTCCAAGTTTTTACAATTTTGTTTAAAGGAGAAGAACTGTAACCGTATATATGCCAATTTTTTGAAGAAATGATGATTTTGAACACATGTTTTGTCACTTTTTGACAACTCTCTTTTGGAATATGGCATCAAATCTTTGTCATTGATGTCAAAGGGGGATATAATGCAATGAAAACTGCCTTATAAGGGGAGATAATGCCTTATGAATCTCAAGGGGAGAAAGTGCAGCAAGCAGTTTAGTAATATACCTATAATGATTTTGACACTTAGTCATTTTTCACTAAGTGTTGCCATCAATGCCAAAGGGGGAGGTTATTGGAATATTGCTAAGGAGTTTTTCTTGTAGGTTTTTCCATTAATGGCAACCCAAGTCATGCAACTCGAGTCTTGCATCTGAATGAGTAGCACTATTTTGGCTCCTATAGGAAGAATAGAGTAAAGAATAGGGGATTTAATTAAAGGCATACAAGTTGATCTAATCATCCCACCGGATATATATTTTGGGTTATGGATCTTTGAGGAAGGTTTGTAGATGCTTGAATTATATTTCTTTTGATGCACACTCATTGGTAAGCGATCTAGGAGGTACAATGCACTAATTTGTTAATTATCTATGCTAGAAGGATGACCCGGTAAAGATGGAATTCATGGATGTCTAAGATAGAATTAATTATAAGTCTCAAGGTTGGATTAAGTGTTATTTGGGTTCTCTCTTTGTATTAACCAACTTTGGAGGATGTGCATAAATATTTTGTGATGGATCTAGCTGACAAGATAAAATAACTTAATTCCTTATGAAGCCGACTGTTGATGAGTAAGTCTTTGATTTCGGATATTTATAAGAGATTATTTTTATCATTTATGCATATTTTAAATGTGTAAAAATGTCAACAAGTGTGAATTGTGAGATGCAATAGAACAATAGTGTGAATTTAATCATACTTAATGTGAAGAGCAGTAAAGAGAAGATCAGGACAAAGAAAAGTGTAAAGTCAGAGAGAAGATCTGCGATCTTCACCGAAACTATTACCTATCATGGTTAGATTATATTATTTTATTTCACCCTTTAGATGGTTTTAATCTAAATTTTATAGGTATTAATCCTTTCTCTTTTGAGTAGTGAGCTCTAGGTAGTGTGCCTGAATGCAAGTGCATTCTTTTTGTGAACACTATATTTTGAGTACTCGAATTATGGATTAATCTCCACCATGGTTTTCCCCTAAGAGGGTTTCCACATAAAAATCTATGTGTCATGAATGTTATGGATGTTTAATTTCAATGCATACATCTTCTCTTAATGCAATGACGAAATGATTTCATGTTTTGAATTGATGAAGTTCAAATATTGTTTAACACCGATTCACCCCCCCTCTCAGTGTTCCCTTAAGTCCAACATCACCAACAATGTCTTAGGGATAACACAAGATGAAATCCTTGAGATGGTCTGAAATCCTTAAAATCATCGAATCGTTAATGCCATGATGAGGTTGTATCCCTCCAAATATATGCTCGAATTAGCAAAAGAAGGGGCTAAAATACCTTTCGAATATGATGTAAACACCCTTGTGGAGAGAACTCTTGGGATCATACCTATTATCCCACCCATACCTCCATGTCAAAACATCACCCAAATAATTTTGCAGATCACATCATCCATTGTGCCAACTTCACCAATCGTTAGCAATGGAAGCTCATTGCTTCATGCCCTTCAAGCACCTCCCCTTGTAAATAAGCAAGAGTTGGTTGCAAACAATATATTGGGCCAATCTATCCCAGTTAATCCATTACACCCATATGTCTTGCTCATGTTTCATAATCATACTAATTCATCACCCTTTCATGTAACAATAGTTGGTATGCTTGATATGCAAACCTCTCTCCCTATGACCTCACAAGGAGAAGGTGATTTGTTTGGAGTCGAGGGAGTCTTTGATTCCTCGTCATCATCCCTTCAAGAGAATACACCACCCATATTTCCACCATTTCCACCTCTACCACTTACATCCACATCACCCCTTGGGTTGGGTCTTCCTCCTTTACACACCATCAATCAATAAAACCAAAGTAATCCCCCAATCATGAATCAAAGAATCATGCCAAATCCTCCTATCTTACCATCGATATCACAAAAGCAGATGGAAACCATCCAAACAACCCCAAAAATTAATACATCCATCATTCCTCAAACCTCTCAAAGCATGGTTTCCCAAGGACCAAGCATCTTGGTCACGTCATCCACAACTCAAACCTTGATCATCAAAACAAACATTTCTCTCAACACAATGGTCAATTCTATTCCTAATCCACCATCACAACCACCTCCACCAAAACCCAACATGGTGAATTCATTTAGCATCATGTTGCAAGAATCACGATAAGCTACCTACCAAAAGGCACTCCAACAAATCAAAAACCAACAAGTTGCACAGCTAGCTTCCCAACAAGTGCAAGTGCAATTCGTAGCACAAAAAGAATAATAGGCACAACAAGCTACTCAAGCCGAAGCTTTATTACAAAAAAAACAAGCTTCCCAAGCTATGCAAGCAGCTCAAGCCACACAAACCGCATAGGCTACACAAATTGCACAAGCAAACCAACAAGCACATTCTCAAGCACAAACCCAATATCAAGATCAAAAAGCGTAAGTGCAAGCTCAATACTAGACATAGTTGTAGGAAGTTCAACAACAAGACTATCAACAAGCTCTACAAAATTACCAAGCACAATAGCTAGCAACTCAACAACAAGCCCAAAAAAAAGCATTGTTGGCACAACAATGGCATGACCAACAACAAGCATTGTTGGCTTAGCAACAAACACATACATTAATTGCACAAAAAAGCTTGCAGAAAACCCCCACCAACACCCCACCCATCAATAAAACACCCCAAACCCCTCAAAACATGTTCACTCCACCTCTTGATCTGCAAGATGATGTGACAACATAAATCAAACTACTCTCATAGCTAGTGTTAGATCTTCAATCAAGAAAAACAACAAGGACACCCAAAAATTTGTGTCCCTATCCTTTTGACAGGAGCCTTGCAATGATACCGTTCCCAAAGGTATTTGAAATCCCCAAATTTCACAAATATCATGGGTTGGGAAACCCTGAAGATCACATTAGGGAATTCCAATTACATTGCATGGAGGTTGCTTATAATGATACATATCTGATGCATTTGTTTCCTCAAATCCTGGTTGGTCCTACCATGGAGTGGCTCTCTCATCTACCTACGAGCATCAAAACATTCCAATAAATAATAAACGCATTCCTCAAGAACTATGCATTCAACATTAGAATGAATGTTAGTCTAGAGGAGTTATCAATGCTTAAATAGGGAAAGAGGGAATAATTCACCTCCTTCCTAAAATGATGGCGATCCAAGGCCAATCAAAGCAAATGGGCCATTCTAGAAGAACAATAAATTTTCACTATCATTGCCAATTTGGATAAAAACTTGGCATTTTATCTAAAGATGTGCATCACCACATACGACCAACTGATCCCCAAGGTGCTCAACATTGAAAGGGCCCTTATTTCACAAGGGGGCACACCTACATATCCTGAACATCAAGATAGTCACTCATCCACCAGCGATAATGAGAAATCTCACACATGGGTGAAAAATAAGAATGTCACCAATGATGGAGTGGTCAATACCAAGGTCGTCATTAGTGGTCCAAGGTAGAATGTCCAAACACATCATCAACCATAGAAAAATAATCGTAATAACATGCAAGCCAATGCGATAAACCAACAACCACCCCAAAATCAAGTCAACAACCTCAATAATGAAGGAAGACCACCTCTGCAAAACAAGTATCTCGCCAAGAGAAAATTCACAACCCTTGGGGAATCAATAGAATCCATTATAAACAAGTTGGTCAATGAGAACCTCATCAAAATCCCCACTTATGATAATTACCAAGAGCCCCAAGTGAAACCACCCTAGTACAAAAAAAAAATTCCTTTTCAATTATCATAAGCTCAAGGGGCACAGAACCACCAACTGCATGAAATTAAAAAATTTCATCCAAGATCTCATCGATGACAAAATCATAAATGTTGACAAACCAACTAGCAATCAAGATTTGAAAATATACATGAATCTAATGCTGGATCACAACCAAGGAAAAAACAAAGGAAAGAAATAATATGGAAATGTGATCCATGTGTATGAAGGAATTGTTGCATGCCTTGACAAAATGGTCATTGTTGTTAGCATCAAGGGAGCTAATTTTGATTGTGGAGTCACCACACATTCCAACAAGGTCACCATTTTTGGGGCATCACAGCCACCTAGGGCATCCAACTCAAACCATAAATCTGTCCCTAATGGTTACAATGTCCTTGACTAGTTAAAAAGAACCCTTGCTTAGATCTCCATCATGGAATTACTGAAGATTTCAGCTTCCCATAGAGAAATCATTGAGGAAGCATTAGAATCATCTACATTCTTTGCCAACCTTAATACAGAGAAATTCCAAGTTATGGTCAGTAACATCATTACTCTGAATATCCTCACATTTTTTTATCAAGACTTCCCCACCCAACCATATTACAACTATGCACTCCACCTTGAAGTCCTAGTTCACAAATAAGGTCAAAAGGGTCTTGGTGGATGGGGGTGCAGGCCTCAATATTTGTTCACTCAAGCTTATAAAGAGTCTGGGAATCTCTGAAGATTCCATTGAAAAAGGTAAGGGTATTAGAATAAGGGCTTATGATGATCAAGAAAGATTGTCTTAGGGAACTATTCAAATTCCTATTCAAGTAGGGCCAACTATTATGGAAAATACCCATCAGGTGCTTGATCTTGACCTACCATATAGCATCCTCCTAGGGCAACCATGGATCCATGGGATGCAAGTATTTATATCAACCTTCCACCAATGTGTCACGTTTTCCTATCAAAACCAAGAGGTCACAATCTATGGTGATCCTGAACCCTTCACCTACTGTAAGAGCTTGGAAGCAAAGTAATATAAAGTCCCCCAAGTCCCAAAGAATAATGAAGGCCCCTAAACTTCATATATTGACCCATCCAAAATAGCCTCCACTTTTGCAACAAAGACACCTGCCATCCCTGACATATTTGACATCAAGCTTATAATCCAAGACAATGGGTGTGAGGAATACATAATGAAGAAAGGGGCCTTTGTGGTTGGGGAGTTACCTCAATCCCCCAGATCCCATGGACAACTACAACCCACCAATACAACATCTTAAAAGTTTAGAGAAAATTCTTCTTGCTTCAGTAGTTGGGGAGAACTAGGTCGAGAAGTGGCAGACAAGTGAGATGTATCTGTTAGAAATCTTGAACAAGATTAATAACCAGGAACACCTGCAAAAACAACGATGAATCTTCCACAAGAGGATATGCAAGAATGAGCTTGCTTGATATTAAGACCTCTCAAATGATGAGGTAAAAAGGATGATCCAAATGATATAAAAACCCTCCTTATATAGGAAAGGGTGAGAAACAAGATGCAGTAAGATGTTGCCATGTGTCTTGATCTAACAACATGTGACAACAAGGAAACCCTAAAAAGATTAAATGCACCCATAGGTTAAAATAACCTAAGTTAACTTATGCTAGTGTAGTAAACAAATATTTACACTAACACCCCCCCATAAGTGCAACTTAGGGAGGAAAAGAAAATGCAATGATTATGCATGATTATGATGATGGGTCCCGGCTGATGGCCATATTAGGTACCCATGTACATAGGATGAAAAAAGTAACTAATCTCCCACAAAAAATGGAGAAAAAGGGGAAAACCCAGTGGGAAGAAAACCCCTCTCCAAAAAAAGGAGATGAAATGCAAAAAGGTGATGATTGGAGGACTCAACATCATCACATGAATACAAAAAAAATTATGAGACTAGATATCCCCCCCATAACGGAGAGTGGTCCCCTCAAGGATGTCTTCAAAACCTATGGAGAAATGAGAAGCCAAGTCAGCAAGACCGGTTGTGAACCCATCTGGATGCCACAAGTCGGAAGAGATGGATGAGCCCTGCTCTACTGAAACAAATCTCAATGGAGAGGAGGTGGTAGATGATGCTGAAAAAAGAGCCAAATCAATCCAACCACCACAACCCTAGCGAGGGGGAGGAGAACTGCTTCCTACCCTAGAATCAAAACTTGGTGAACTTATACACTCGAGAGTGATGATCAACCTCACCACAGGCAATGAGAGTATCAAACTGATCCCTGATGATAGCTAGATCAGATGTGAACTCAATCTTAAGACCCTCCTGAGCAAGTTGATAAATAGAAAGTAGATTATGAGCCATTTGTGGAATATAAACAACATCAACAATAGCCTTCCCATCCAAGTAACATCACAAATTGTAGCAACATGAACCATGTCTGCATTGGCAGTGAACATTCTATCAAACTCTGGAGGACGCATAGTCTCCCAAAGAATGTGATTCATGGAATAGGTGATGTGCCTTGAAGCTCCTCAGTCGATGACCCAACCTTCTTGTTTATTAACTAGAGTAGTGATCAAAGCATGCCCCTTGCCTGGTTTCTTAGTTGAGACAATTGCAGTAGTACCTGAAGATGATTCTTCATGTGGAGGAGAGGGGGATGAGAGGACAAAAGAAGAGGGAAGAGTGATTTTATGATGCTTGAGAAGCTCTCTCAGTTCATGAATCTCCTTCTTAAAACAAGTCTCCTCATGATGACCAAGCCCATTACAAAAGTTGCATTTGGGCCTCTCCTTCTGAGCCTTATCTGCCTTGTGTTGTGATGATTTAAATCCTGTCTTGGATTTTTCCTTATTCTTGCCCTTCCCTTTGGATGGTGCTACAATGAGAGCATGAGTCTTTGAAGATGAATCAACTTGGTTGAGTTTAGATTGCTACCTAGTCAGCTGCTCATAGAAGGTCTCAAATGAAGGCATAACAAAACTATTTCCAAGTCCATCCATTGTAGAATAAAAAGAAGTGGCAAAGTAAGAAAAAGAACCTTTTAATTTAGACAAGATCATGAAGATGCATTCTTTGTCGGTTTTGTCCTTACCGCACCCTGCAAGCTGAGTCCTCAAGGACTTGAATTTCTCCAAGTAATCATCAATAGAGGGAAAAGTATCAACTGAGAGTGAAGCAATCTCTGACTCTAATTGAAGTGCCCGAATATCACTTATTGAACCAAACAATGTTTTGAGCTTATCCCAAATTGCCTTCGGAGTATCACACCCCTCGATGTGGAAAAATAGTGGATTGGAGATATGAAGAGCGATCAGTCCCATAGCCTCCTCACTCTTGATCCGATGCTGAAACTTCTCATATTCCCTAGTCAGATTAGGTTGGTTCACATCCAATGTAGACCAGAGACCTTTAGACCAGAGGAGACGCTGCATACCAATTTTCCATGTGTGGTAATTGTGGGGAGTCAGAAGCTCAAAACCTGATTCAGCCATTAGAGAGAAGAAAAGACACAAGACAAAATATCTCTGAAAAAGAATGCTGGAAAATCTAATGAAAGTGTTGAAATGCTGGAAAAACACAGTAATACCCTGCTGATGGCAGAAATTTCGACAAACTGAAAATGTATCACCTCCAAAACCCTAAATGAGAGTTTTCACTTCAACTGGATGGTATATTGATAGAAGTAGAAAAACAAAAAATAGAGTGTACCATTGAAAGGTTGAAGTTGAGACCTTTCCAATGGTATATCGTTTTCCATTTTTCGATAATCTGGTGAGAAGTTATGAAGAAAAGAAAATTTGCCTTGAATGTGTGTATTGCAGGCTAAACAGGGGCAATAAATAAGCCCCCTTCGGCTTAACACCCAGTGGCAGATATGACCGGCACTATGATTTAGCCGGTCGAGGGTCGGCGGTGAGCGCTCGGTCGGTGGTGATTGCTCCGGTGAGTGCTCGGTCGGTGGTCAGAGCTCGGCGGTCGGTGGTGAGTGTTCGGCGGTCGACGGTGAATGCTCGGCGTCGGCGGATGTGACGGGCACCGGAAGACGGACCAGTCGGCAAGAGATGCGGCCGGAATAGTCGGCGGATGGGATGGCAGTCGGAGCCGGACAGAGGTGACGTCAGCGGATGGGACGGCGGTCGTCGGCGGACTTTGAAACTTTTCCCCCCCTTTTTTTGAAATTTGATTTTTATTTTATTTTTACAATTTTATTTTTTAATTTTTTTCACAAAAAAAGGCTGAATAATATAATTTTGAATAATTTTCCACAGAAAAAAATGTAGAAAGATTAAAAATAATTCTTTTTTTTTTTTAATTTTTAATTTGCGCTATTGTACCCTGTACCTGGCGGGCCATACGGCCTCCTAGGTAAATTTTTTTTTGCTTCACGAATAGCAGACACCAAATATGGGTGTGTTATATGTTGATCTTCGTCTCTCGAGCTCTCTGGATTTGATGGCGTGGTCGATTTGAGGTGAAAAAGCTCCTACAGGTCTGCAATCTCCAAATCTTGCAAAACTTCATATCCTCATAACTTTGGCATAAAATGTCAGATTTTGGTGAAACAAAAGTCAATTCTTACTTTTTCGACAGCCCTGGACTCGGATATGAGCTCATATTTCCTCCAACATGCACCGAAAGTGATCTTCTAGAGAAAACCTAATATAGAGACAACCTTAGAGAAGATCTTACAGCCATAACTCAATCCTCAGATTTGGGAAGAGTTTTGTAGGAATGGCTCTGATACCATGTTAGAAATCTTGAACAAGATTAATAACCAAGAATACCTACAAAAACGATGATGAATCTTCCACAAGAGGATATGCAAGAATGAGCTTGCTTGATATTAAGACCTCTCAAACAATGAGGTAAAAAGGATGATCCAAATGATATAAAAACCCTCCTTATATAGGAAAAGGTGAGAAACAAGATGCAGTAAGATGTTGCCATGTGTCTTGATCTAACAACATGTGACAACAGGGAAACCCTAAAAAGATTAAATGCACCCATAGGTTAAAATAACCTAAGTTAACTTATGCTAGTGTAGTAAACAAATATTTACACTAACAGTATCTAGTCTCATCTATCAAGATGAAATACTTGTACCATCCCTTCCTATGGATGATACAAACAAAGGACTTCAATTAATTTTGGGTATGAGCTATAATAGAAATGGAAGTCTAGGAAAGAACAAAACTAGCCAATTGGAACCTATCATTGTTGAGAAATGATTGAAAAATATTGGCCCTGGGTGTACCCCTCCAAGTGTAACCATAGATGGTAGATGTCCCCCAGTTAATATAGGTAGGACTCCCCCTCAGTTATGTACAACCGCCCTCCAGTTACTTGTGTCCACAAGTCGATTCATAGATAACTTTACCTTTGACATAACCAATGTGTGTAGTAGGAGTGATGACGAGGATAACATAACCGGCCTACCCATGCTTTTTGAAAACTCCTCCCTACTAATGATTAGCACCCTATCTTTTGAGTTGAACTACCAAACCCACGAAATAAACTTGGTCTACCCCAACTCATCGAGTATGACCAATGAGGACCACCGATTTTGGACACGTTCTAAAATGATGAGACACTCTCAAAATTCATGGGATTACAAAATACAATACCAAACAAAGATCGTAAGGTTGGGTTTTGCATCACACTAGACACTCAAGCCTATAATGGGGAGATGATTGAATCCTTCAATCACAAAAGTGAGAAATTGAGAATAATCTCAAGGTCCTTGAGTGAAAACCACACTGTGGCAATCTTTGACCATAAAATAGTAAAAATAAAGGACAGATCTAATGGTGAAAACCTCTTTGATGCATTGGAGGATGAAGGATTCAATATTCCCCTCACTTCACTTCATCAAGAAAAATCAGCGGTCCTAGTAGAACAATGCAATCCTGTCAACCTCACAACAGAGGATCTACCACACATAACCTTCTATGTTGAATAAATTCTCACTAAAGAACAAGAACTCTTAGTTGCATTCCTGAAAGAAAGAAAGGTAAAATTTGTATGGAACTATGCTGACATGCCTGGGCTTGACCCAAAAGTAGTAGTTCATCACTTTGTTGTATATCTTGAAGCAAAACCTGTGAGACAAAAGCTTTGAAAAATGCATCCCCAAATAGTCTTGCTAGCCAAAATGTAATTGCAACAACTCCTAGATGCATGTTTCATACACCCTATTGATTACGTAGAGTGGGTGTCAAATCTAATACCTATTTCAGAACCCACTAGGGGCATCTGTATCTACATGGACTTCAGAGACTTAAAAAAATTGTCTGAAGGATGAATTTACACTACCAAACACTGACATGATAGTGGATATGATGGCTTGACATGAGATGCTATGGATGGGTTCTCAAGATATAATCAGATCATGATAGCAAAGGAGGACCAACACAAGACAACATTCACATGTTTATGGGGAACCTACTTGTAGACATCAAAAATTGGTCTAGGCATGCGAGTACCACTTTTGACATAATTTTCTATTATCCATGGTCATGATTAAATAATGTTAATTATTTAATTATACTTTGTAACACATCTTTCCTCTATTAATTAAATACCCCTTTTTAATTAATTCATTAATTCATAAATGAACTTTATTCAACTTGATTAATTATGTTGCTGACTAATTAATTCTTCCTTCTTAATTAAATAATTTATTATTTAATTATTTAATTTAACCTTTTCAACTATAATTAAATATTTTAAATTTAATTATTCAATTCATCCTTTTCTATAGTCAAATTAAATAAATTATCTTTATTTATTTAATTAAGTCTTTCATTTTCGAATGTTGAATTAAATTAACATTTAATTCATATTTTAATTATTTATGTCACATTCTTCTATCATTCAGTTATCTAAATGATTCACTCACCATCTGACTCGAGATCTATTTTTTAGTTCTCCAGTTATCTCTAGATTCAACATATGATTGTCTCTGCGAGAGGACTCTCCATCACAACTAGTCAGTTAACTAGTTCTAACTCAGGTGCATGAATGCATTTATTAATTAAATGTCTTCATTTAATTAATTAATTCTTGTATGCATTCGAATTCTTCATCTTCGAGTTCTAACTTTGTCTTTGATATTCAAAGTCTATTTATTCTATTTTCGAAGACTCTTAACTGAAGATTAGGATCTTGAACTTGTGTTCTAACTCACATTCTAATTTAATCTTCATCCTCTAGTCTTTTCTGACTCATGTTCTATCTGACACATAACTCACATTGCATAACATTCATCAATCTTGTCCGTCGATCTTTCTTTCAATCTGAGTCGATCATTCAAAAACCCAAAATCTATAAAATGGCCTATCATTATCATTATTCCTCCTCCCGAAATCATACACTTTTTAGAAGAAACTTATCTTCAATATTTTTCTTAGACACTTGACAAGGTTATGCTTGCATCAATATTGAAAATTTGAGGACAAGAATATTGAAACAGAAAAATGAAGAAGAGCAATCAAGATAATTCGAAGGAGTGAACGCATATTCGGTAAGAGATTTCCGATTGATTTGTTTAGGTATTCATTATGTTTTCTTACATGTTCTTTGTTGTTTTATTTAGATTAATATTGGTTAGATTAGGATTAACATCATTTATTCTAGTTGCAGATCACTAATCCAGATTTTATTCTATGTTACATTTGGTGAACCCAACGTGAATCATGCTTCAAATTCATGCAACATCTTTTCATTTTTCGATGTTTCATTTTGCAAGTTTTCATATGGCACACCACATTTGTCCAGAAAAATGACACATCTGTCCTCACGTACCGCATCTACCATATTTCGTGATGCATCTGCCATTCTGCACCACAACCGTGACACTCTGCACCACATCCACCTATCAACATTTTAGCCGCATCTGTAGCTCTAAATGCCGCATCTGCCTGGTAATCATTTTTTTCACATTTTAGTCATTTTCATAAATTCATTTCTTTTTCTTTTTCTTTTTCACTGTTTAGGTTGTTTTGATTTTTGCTAATATTTGTTTACAGTTGTGTTAAGGTGGATTTACCTAGTTTTTTTAGGACGAAGCATAGAAGACAATAAAAAAACCAAGACCATATCTTTTCTGCAGGATGAAAGTCGAAGACCAAAAATGAACTACTGATCAGTTTGCATGCAGGACCTAATGCCTTTGTTTTTATTTATTTAGCAAGTTTTTTGTTTGGTAGATAAATAATTGTCATTTGGAATAAAAAGAATTAGTGTTTTCTTTTTTTGGTGTGAGAGCACATATTTGTAACCCCATGATTTGGTATACTGAATTATCCTCTCCCCTTGCACATTCATACGATCCTGGGTGTAAGAGAAATGGTTACTAACTCTAGAACTTGGGTTTGTCTTGGTGGGAAAAATTACTCACCCCAAGATGACTCAGACCGATAGCACACTAGATGCCAAGCGACTTCCAACCGATACATAAAAGTGGACTCTTGGGGAAAGCCCAAGAATCACGCTCACTATTCTGATGAGATGGGAAAAAATGGACTCTCGTCGATGTTGAATAGTGCCCCACAAATGGAATTCCCTTACTAAATACCTTGTTATGTTTTTTCCAAAATCCTACCTATTTGCTGGTGTAGCAGGTCGAGCCTATGAAACCATCTTATATTCTTATGGTTCACGTGTAGAGATGAAATGTATGCCATGGGAGTTTCATGGGTATAGTAGCTTGGTTGGCCCGTATAAGTGAGTGTCATGGAGGGAAGCCAGTGGGGTCAAGATACTAATCATCCACCGTGAATATGCATAGCTAGATTTATCCAAGTAACAACTCAGCAAGTATTGTCCACAAAGCCTAGGTTGTAAATGTTTTTGGTCTTAATAGTTCTATCATCACAAACTAAAAATACATTGATTTTTGTGATTTTTTTTGCTATATTCATTAAAACACTTGATCATCAAATGAAGTCAGTTGGGAAAAGCACAATCTTTAGAAAACACTGCAACTATCAAAATGAGTCGCATCTGCCAGTTTTAACACCACATCTGTCCGAGCGAGTCATATTTGTTATGGGAAATGCCACATGTGTCTGTAAAAAAAGTTCACTTTAATACAGTCCAAGTATTCAAGCCACAACTATCAAAATTGGAGTCACATGTGTATATGTAAGCCACATCTGTCAAACAAAAAGTTACAACTGTTACTGTGAGTCGCATCTATCAGAAAATAAATCGCAACTGTTACAAGTCAAATTACCTGTCAACATTCAAGAAAACTATTTCTAGTCAAATCAATGCATCTACAATATAAATCGCATCTGTCAAAAATAGAACCGCAACTGTTAGGTGAACTGCATTTGACTATCAACCAAAAACTTCAAAACCACAAATTGAGTATGAAACATAATTGTCATTTTATTTTTTATTTCTTAAGATCAATTCTAGACAGAAATTGATAATTTTTTCTCAAAAACCTTGCATCATTAGGTGTCATATATGTCCTAGTCACAGTCAACATCTTAGTCATAGTTATCCTAAAGTCGCATGCATATAGATACTTCCTAGGAAATTGCATATCATAGAATAGATAACTTTCCTCATCATTGGAAATGTTCATTTTCTGGTGTGTCAGAATCATTGAACCTAGTCACTTTAGTCCCATTTGGTGGATCTTTTCAGCTCAATAGTCTAGTTTGGAAAATCACCTTGTCAACTATCCTTGTCCTATAATTAGGTTCCTTGGTCAAATACAAATCATTGCATGCATTTATTCCCTAGGTGGTAGGTTATCCCTGTCTTAGACTCATTTATCATCATAGTGTACTCAAGATTTTGCATATTGTCCATCCTACCATACGTCATCTTAGTATACGTCTTTTTAGAAATCATTTTAGCAACATCATTTAGTGTCAAAAAAAATCCAAAAACATAGAAATAGGACATATCAGTTTTTAGAAGTAGTTTGTATTACCCCATTTTGAGCAACTTTTCATGGTCAAAACAAGGTCTCAAAAGAAACATAAAGCAATATCAGACCCCAACAAATTCATCAATCCTACATACGGGACCATTTGTCACACTTAGAGGTTACAACCAAAATGCAGACATGACAAATAGTTCAGATCAAACCACCAATTATGTCCAAAATTCACAACAACAACGATCGTAAAGGATATTTCCTACATGTGAATTTACCCCTTTAGGGAAACCAATCGAGGCAGTTTTCAAAGATTTGATCAAACACAATCTCCTTAAACCTTTGGAACCAAGAGAGTATGATCCTAGATAGTTTAAACCTTCATGGTGGGATGACAATGCCTATTTTGACTATCATCGCACAAAGGGACACAACCTACAATAATGTCAACAGCTAAAGAATATTAGACAAGACTTTGTTGAAAACGGAACCATAGAGGTCAATGGGCAGAAAAATACTAAGAACAGTGATCATAAGGTCTTCATGGACCCCTTACATGACCACACTAAAGGAAAAGCATCTAGTTTGGGACCCAAGAATGATCCATCAACCAATTATGCCAATACCAACTATGACTATGGAAAAGGAAAGATCGTAAATCATCTCTGAGCTGCAAATGAAAACATCAATACCATAGTCATTAAGAAGCATCCGGAATGTGCTATGAACACACACAAAACTAAGATAACTATTCCAAGTCCTTCTGAGCCACCTACACAAGATTCCAAGTTTAAGTGAAATCTCATTGATCAATTGAGTAAAACCCCCGCACAAATATCCATTCTGGAACTATTCACTTTGTCACCTGAGCATCGAGCCATTCTTGATAAAGTTTTATAGAACACGACTGTTCCTATAGACTTAGACGTCAATCATTTTGAAGAAATGGTGGGATATTTGACCAACTTGCATCATATCACATTTTCCCAACAAGATTACTCAACCAAAAATTTTGATTAGAATGACCCATTACATCTTGAAGTCCTAGTCCATCAAACCAAAGTCAGACGAGTCTTGGTAGACAGAGGAATAGGTTTGAACCTGTGTACCCTAAAATTGGTTAAGGCATTAGGATTCTCAGAAGACTACATAGAGACCTCTAAGAGTATAGTCATCAAGGCTTACAATGATGAGGAAAGATCATCCAAAGGAGTTGTCACACTCCCTATCAGAATTGGCCTAGCAATTATGAACACCAGCTTCCAGGTCTTGGATCTCACCCTTCTGTACAACCTGTTATTAGGTAGACCTTGGATACACGCAATGAAGGTTGTACCTTCAACATATCACCAATGTCTTAAATTCTCGTATAATGGCACTGAGATCACGATTGATGGTGATCCAGATCTTTTTCAGTATTGTACAAGCCTAAGGGAAATTCCACAATGACAGGTACTAGTTAACCAAGAAGCTTCATCATCCATTTTATCCCTATACATTGACCCATCACATCTTACTAAGTCCATTTCATTCAAACCACCATCATCCACTCCTAAGGTCGAGATCCAAGACAAAGGTTGTGGAGAATATTACATGAAGGCATCATACTGTGTCAATCAACTGGTTCCACCTAAGGCATATGGTCTACCCATGCTGGATAGAACATAGTCAGTAGTCACATTTCATGTTCCCCCTACAATGACATTAACCAAATGGGGAGAGTTAAGTGAAGAAATTATGTATCAAGGTGATATTACCTCCAGGTTGTATCGAGAAGACGATGAATACCCCTTGTTGTCTATTCAAATAGCTAAGGACCAATATGGAAAAGGATTTAAGATTATGCAAAAAAAAGGCTATGATGGGAACAGTGGGTTAGGACTACATCAAAATGGAAGTACAGAACCAATCATTGTCTGACCACAACTGAAATACTTAGAGATAGGGTTTCAACCACTTAAATTGGGTTTCCTAGTAATTTGTCACCATTTCAAGAGGAAGAGTGTGCTTATGTAGGCATTGAGACATCTCATGCACCACTTCCCCCAGTCTACGATGAGTCTCATGAATTACTTCCCCTGGTTTCAGATGAATCTCCTAACTCCAACAATGGTGAATGGGATTCCCTTTCCTCTACTAGTACCATGAACATAGATGCTCTATTTGGAGAATTGGACCTAATGATAAAAACTTTGCCAAAACCATCTAGTCCCCGTCATAGGAAGCACTTGTCCAAAGAAGAATGGCATAAGCACTATTATTGGGAAACCCTTGATCATGCATCTTGGGCACCTGACAAACCATCTTCTGATGACATAGCCCTTACAATAGTCCCACAATAGAATATACCTACCCATAGAAAAAACAACAAGAAGGAGTTAGTCCAAAAATTATGTGACCATCTCAACCATTCTATATTCACCTTATCAGCTTCCACCTTTAATAACTTCGATGATGACATGCCTCTCATATATCCCGAACTTATCGACTGGGATCAACAAGGTACACCCATCATAGATACATTTGAGAATGACAAAGCAATTGCTGAGTTCATGGGACTTCGAGAAGGCATACCAAGAGGGGATCATAAACATGGTTTTACCATAGACTTGGATGACAAAGCATATTTTTGGGAGTCTATTTACACCTCTAGTTGCAAAAATGATGATAAAAAGAAAAATGGCAAGTCCCTAGGTGAAAACCGAAAGGTGCCTTTGGATGAATAAATAGTCAAAATAAAGGATGTAGTTGAGGGTGAAAACCTCTCTGAGGCACCCAAGGATAGAGGTTTAAATATTCTCCCATTTGAATAGGAAAGGCCACCAATGCTAGTAGAAGAGTCTATTGAAGTCAACATAAATACAAAAGAAAACCCTAGGCACGTATACTTTGCAACATCATTGATAGAGGCATAACAACTTGAGTTTAAGGAATTCTTCACAAAGAGACAGATAAACTTTGCATGGTCATACGCTGACATGCCTGGGTTGGATTTAGACCTTATATTGCACTACCTACCATTACAGCCAGGTATTAAGCCAGTCAAACAGAAGTTAAGGAAAATGCATCCACAGATTGCTCAACTGGTCAAAGAAGAACTTAAGAAAATCTTGGATGTTGGATTTATAGGAACTATAGACTATGTAGACTGGATTTCAAATCTTGTACTAGTGACTAAACCAATTGGGGTTATCCACATTCGCACTGACTTTAGAGACATCAACAGGGCATGTCCTAAGGATGACTTCCCTTTGCCAAACATAGACATGATAGTAGATCTTACAAAAGGATATGAGATGCTATCCCTCATGGATGGTTTCTTTGGATATAACCTAATCAAAATTATAGCTAAAGACAAACACAAGATGACTTTCACGTGTCGATGGGGCACATATTGTTGGAACATTATGCCTTTTGGCCTTAAGAATGCAAGAGATACCTATCAACGGGAAATGACTATGATTTTCCATGACCTTGTACATACTCTCATGGAAGATTATGTAGATGACATTATAGCTAAATCAGAAACAAGGGTAGATCATTTGAAGGTTCTAGACAACATATTCTAGAGGCTAGAGAATTACAATGTCAGGCTAAACCCAAAGAAGTGTTTCTTTGGAGTAAAATCAGGGAAACTTCTAGGGTATATAATCTCCAGAAGAGGCACTAAAATAGATCCAGAGAAGGTAAGAGCTATCATAGAAATGCTTCCTCCTATCAGCATTGGTCAACTAAGAACACTACAGGGAAGATTACAGTCCATCAGGTGTTTCATTGTACAATAGGCAGACAAAATACACCCATTTCAACATTTACTCAAGAAAGGAGTACCATTTGTGTGGACACCTAAATGTCAGGAAGCTTTCCAAAAAATCAAGGATTACTTGCTCACTCCACCTATCTTAATGCCACCTACAGATGGAAAACTATTAGTACTATACATTTCAGCAACTCAGTCAGCATTAGGGGCTGTTCTGGCACAAAACGATGATCAAGGTCATGAGAGAGCGGTGTACTACATCAGTCGTACCTTGGTAGGATATAAATTGAATTATAACAACATAGAACGCTCCTGTCTTGTGGTAGTCTTTGCTACTCAAAAAATTTGGCACTATATGCTCAATCACCAAACAATGTTGGTTGCAAAGATTGATCCCCTCAAATATCTCCTTAGTAAGGCAACATTAACGGGTCAATTGGCTAAATGGGTTATGATACTTAGTGAGTATGACATCCAATATGTAGAGAGGAAGGCTATAAAAGGAAAAGTGATTGTAGATTAGTTAGTAGATGCACCTATGAAGGAAGACCATCCTTTAGTGGCATATTTTCCTGATGAATTTATCTTCAACATTGACACTAGAACCAAATGGAAACTATACTTTGACGGGTCACATACACAATGTGGTTTAGGAGTAGGTATCCTATTTGTTACACCTCAAGGCGATACCATTCCTAAATCATTCAGGATTGCTTTCCCTTGTACTAACAACATAGCAGAGTATGAAGCCTTAGTGACAAGATTAAAGATGGTAGCTCAGTGGAAGATTAAGAGTCTACATGTTTTTGGCGATTCTTAGCTTGTAGTCTAGAAAGTAAATGATGATTATGAGACTAAGGATGAGAAAATTGCCCCTTACAAGCACATGGCTGATAGTTTCAAGCAGTAATTCAATGACATTACCTTTCAAAAAATACCACTTATTCAAAATAGGGTTGCAGATGCTATGGCAACTATGGGTTCCTTATTGGATATTCCAAGCAACATGCCTGAGTTTGAGTTTTTGGTTGAACAATTGTTGATCCCTGCCTATGATATCCCCGATTCTGTGATGGTGTGTACAATTGTTGGTCCTACATCCCCTTGGTATAAAGACATATTTGACTATGTAACTGACCAAACTTTACCTATAGACCTATCAAATAACCAACATCGAACCTTCATCTGTAAGTCAGCTAAATACACCATCATCGGAGAAACCCTGTATAGATGTACGTAAGATAATGCCCTAATGAGATGTATTGATGTTGAAGAACCACAAACAACTTTGTGAGTAGTGCAAGAGGGTATATGCAGATCCCATTCGAGTGGTCCTACTTTAGCCCTTAAGACTATGAGATTACATTATTATTGGCCTACAATGGAGAAAGACTCATATATTTGTAAAGAAATGTAGACAGTGTCAAATACATGGAGATTTGATAAGAGCACCAGCATAGGATCTTCATCCGATTACATCACCATGGCCTTTTTCCCAATGGGGACTTGACCTCATAGGTAAGATACACCCTCCATCATCCAACGGCCATAAATTCATCATAACCACCACCGAATACTTCACCAAATTGATTGAAGCTATTCCCATGACCTACATCACTGGCACGCAAATATCCAAGTTTATCTTAAACTATATCATTTGTCGATATGGTGTACCCCAATCCATTATCATAGACAATTGATGCTCATTCAAAAACCAAGAAGTACACCATTTATGTGAAGAGTTCCATATCAAACATCATTTTTCCACCCCATATTACCCACAAGGTAATGGTCAAGCTAAGGCATCTAATAAAACCATTGTTAGGATCCTAAAAAAGAATGTCAAT
This sequence comes from Sequoiadendron giganteum, assembly GCA_007115665.2. Classification (NCBI taxonomy): domain Eukaryota; kingdom Viridiplantae; phylum Streptophyta; class Pinopsida; order Cupressales; family Cupressaceae; genus Sequoiadendron; species Sequoiadendron giganteum. The sequence continues at coordinate 301,572,962 of CM021110.1, read as the reverse complement.
GATGCTAGTCATGACTGGCACCTACAACTCAATACCACCTTATGGGCTTATCGAACAAGCATCTATACTCCCACTGGCGCCACTCCATACTCCCTCGTATTCGGGTCCGAAGCTATCTTACCTATCGAGGTTGAAATTCCATCATTGAGGGTATCCTTGAAAGGTCACATTGACAATGAAGATTACCGTGTATCCAGATTATAAGATCTAGAATTACTAGATGAACGAAGACAGAAAGCACTAGACCATTTGCAAGCATATCAGAATCATCTTCATCAAAAATATGATAGGAAGGTTCTCAATAGACACTTTGACATTGGTGACCTAGTTTTAATGGAGAATCCCAAGAATCAAGCTGAATGGTAAAAGCTAGGAAAGTTTGAGCCTAACTGGTTAGGGCCATATATTGTCACAAAAGCTTTTGGGTTAGGAGTGTACCAACTCTCTAATCCTAAAGGAGAGCCACTTTTGTCACCAATCAATAGCCTACATTTTAAAAGGTTCTATGCATAGCTTTTGAGAATCTGTCTTAATCTAGAAAATATTAAAACAAAAAACAAAAAAATGGTTACCTTGATAAAAACCTGGCAAACAGGCATCTCTATAACACCAAAAAAATAAAAAAATCAATAAAAAAGTAAAGAGAAATAATCTATCCAATAGTGAAAACTGCTTCAGTGGTGCTATGGACAAGTAGCATGGTGAAAACCTAGAAAATAGGTGCCATGTGTAGTCAAACTCGCTCTTTCATCTACCATCATTCCAATCAGACTATTGTACCATCACTCATAATAAATGGTTGTCTTCTTGGAACGATTGACATCTAACATCCATTCTGTCACAATCCCTACTCCATCTCACATTTCTTATTCCCGACTGGGGGAAAATCCTTGTTCTATACCATGAGGACCTTGTACATAACATTGCACCATCGAAAAATGTCTTGAAATTTTTTTTTAAAAAAGTCCATAAACATAGGAAAACTTCAAAAGCACAAAAAAATCAAAACATGTCAGAAAATCCCAAAAAAAAAAAAATAGAGTCAAGTTAGTCATGTTAAGTCAGTCATAGACATAGTCGAACTACGTTGCCTCTCTGACTGGGACGTAGGCAAGGCCATCAGTTGATGTTCCCCCAAGGCATTAGTTATGTCTGTCTAGGTTTGTCATGTATAACACACATTTAAAATCATGACTCTTTGTATGTTCAAAGTCATTGGTCATGTCAAACTACAAGGTCTCTGTGTGTACAATGTAGGCAAGGAAAATCAATCGATGAGCCCTCGAGACTGCACTAGGTCAGTCCAATAGGGTTTATCACAATTCACTATCACACACATTACATATCATTCACTTAGATGCATGTATTTAGACACACTAGGTCAATCCAATAGGTTTCATTCCCATTCACTATCACACATAGTCAATACACACACACACACTCAAATCAATCAAGGAATCAAAACAAGTCATGCATCAACAAGGCAATATCTTAAAGTCATCAAGTCAATATCAAACACATTGTCAAAGTGATCAACCTATGTCTTAGCAAGATATGTCTTTCTTGTCAACAGGCATCGTCAAATTGTCATAGCCTCATGTAGCTTTCACATCAACGTCATCAGGATCCAACATTTTATATGGCATGTGTCTTTCTGAAACTAGGCTTTGTCATGCCTTATATAGATAGTCACCAAGTCAAAATCAGACTCAACTTCTTATTGTGGTATGTGTTATCCCTCACATTACGCTATGTCAAAAATCAAAGAATCAAACAATCCCACAAGATCAAGTTTTGGCGAATACTTTTATTTGGCTTTATGACTTTATATCTTAAATTATCTTATCTTTTTATCGATTTGTGAATTAAGTCCTATTGCTAGCTTTCTCAAGGATGTCCCTTGAAGGATTTAGAGAAGAAAGGATGTCTCAAGACTCTTTTTCTTTGGCTGCTGTCTATCAACTATGTTTTTAACTTTGATTTTTTACTCATGTTACTAGTTTCCTCAAGGATTTCCTATCAAGGATTTAGAGGAGCAATGATATCTCATGACCCGAGGTCTTTTATTTGTTTGTTGTCTTTGGTTTAACTCGACAAAATGACTAGGGCAATCTTTTCCTTAGTATGAGTTACAACACTCCCCGTCTACGACTATCTATTTTTCGTAGATGGATGACTTTGTACACTATGGTTTATCTCATATCATAGTGTGTACTATCCATTTGTGTTAGTCCCACCTAGTGATGATAAAAGCAAGCATAGCATATTTGGAAAAACATCGAAGATCATATGTTTTACAATCAATCAACCTTCGTTATTTCTTACTAACATTCTACATTCATTCATGCTAACATTTCTCTTCTTCTCCAACATAATGAGAAAGTCTTGTGACACAAACATAAAAATTAGGTCATCTTCATATGTATGCATTATATAAACATTTCATATAGTTACATAAGGATTTCGTACATATAGGAACATTAATATCTTCATTGCATATAGAAAAAAAACATGACATAATAGCCATTCCATCATCATTAAATACATGATGTAAACATTGCATGTACATAAAAAACCATTACATATGCATAACATCATATACATGCATTACATCCATTATCATAAGTAAATAAAGGCATCCATAACATCAAAACTGCATAAACTCATCATCATGTAGAAACATTCATAGCATACATATACATACATCATCTAGGAAAAATAATCATATAGAAGCAATGCATCATCATAGAATAGAACTGCATATCATATAGAAGCCACCAAAATCATATATATATCGCTCAAAATAATGTGTCATAGTACAATGTCAGAATGTATCCATAAATAAAATGAGCTCGTAGGCTCTCTGATCAAAATACAATGTCTACATGTATAAAAATTGTCATCGTGTCCCACTGCAACTACTGTCCCATGGTGAAGGTGGAGGAAACTATCTCGAAGGTGCTCTCTATGAGGTGGAAGGCTTGTCATACAAACCTGTGCTCGGTGGTCCTACCACACCCTCTGTACTTTTGTGTCCTCGTATGACTCCTGCTCTATGAACTATGGCTGCGAACGTCTGAAAAGCTAGGAGCTCATCTCTCTACTAGCACCACTGACTCATATAAATCCCTGTAATAGGTAGCTATCTCTACTAATCTGACTAACTCTCATACCATACCATCAGATGAAGACCCACTCCAAAGGTGTCTGACCTATGTGAACTTCTTCTCTACCTCCTATCTCCAAGCTATGGTCTGGTCTCTCTCCATGAAAGCAGTATCTCTCTCCATGAAAGAACTGTCTCTCTCTGTGAAAGCACTATCCCTCTATATCCATAAAGGCATCTAGCTCTGCTGTCATTAGTCTCAACCTCTCATCAAAAGCCTCCCTATCACCATCCCTAGGAGCATCATCCTCCTATCTCCCCTCCACAATCTGATCTCAGAGCTCTCTCTCCTGCTCCTCCATAGGTGCCTCCTCCTTGACATCATCCTCACCATATCCTACCAAAATACCAAGAGGGTCTATATCCATATCCATGTCCACATCCTCTACAACATCCTCTCCCCCAATATCCTCTGTACCTACATCCTCAGCAACATTCTCATCCTTGACCTATGCATCTACACCACCTCCGATGTCCAACATCGGTACATCCTATACCACTGCCTCTTGGATAGGTGAAAGTCCACCTACCCGACCCCCTCTCCGCCCTCTCCATCCTCATCTCCCGCCTCTACCATCACCACCACCCCCACCTTTGCCATCACCACCACCCTTGCCTCTGCTATCATCCCCCCTCCCTCCAACTCTACCAAATCTAGCACCTCCACCTCTCTGCCATCCTCTTAGTCCTGTGCCTCATCTCTCAACTGGTGTCGACTGGTCTGGATCTATATATTCAATCAACTTATGCTCAACCCACCATGCATCATAAGTGGCAGTAGTGCCTAGATCTATGACTTCATCTCTCCATCCCTAGTGTACTAGTTGTAAAGCCCGAATGTTAGAAACCCTAGATCAGACATGCAAACCTAAATGCCTTCCACAAAAGAGAAAACATCAAAAAAGCAAAGCTTTGCATGTAATGTGCAAAATGATATATTCAGGAATTCAATATTACAATGAGATGATTTGCTTTAAAAAAGAAAAGTATGCAACCCTAATGTTGACATAAAAATAGCTCAACTAAATAAAGCTTACTTATTAAATAAGTAAACTAATTATTACCTAAGAAAAACCTAAGTAAAGTTATGCAAGTGTAATTAAATATTAATTACACTAACACCCCCCCATAAGTGCAACTTAGGGAGACTAGATAAGCATGCACCTAAAACTAAGATGAATGCAAGAAAGCATGAATGGGTCTCGACAACAAGGCCTAATCAGGTACCCATGTACAAATTCAATAATGAGGTAGAGAAGGAAAACCCAGTGGGACAACCCCCCCTACAATGAGATAACTGTTGCAAAGAAGCACTGGAAGAACACTGTAGAGTAAAACTGGAACCGCAATCTAGCAAGCAAGGAAAGATACTTCTATACACAAGAAACCATATCGGAATCATAATAATGTGATAGTAGACTCGATGCCACAGAACACTCAAAAACACCAAACTGGAACAACCTTGGAATCCATAGAGCAACAGTAGATGATATGATGATGATAGAATCTAGAAGCCATGAATCTCGATGCCGATGTCAAAATTGTAACTGAAACTCTTCCATGGGAAAAAGTACCATACAGACTCGGGAACAATAACCACAAATTTAGTGGCCCTCAAACTGAGATGGATCTGATGCGGATCACTAACCATAGGCTCTCAATCTAAAGTGTGAACCAAAATGAATTTGGTATGTGTCAAGCTAAGAAAAAATATGGCCAAAACAAAATAAGAAACCAGATTACAACCCATGCGAGTTGCCATCAAAACATGATGAAGATTATTATGCAAGAAACCCCCCTGATGGAACTTTATATCAGTTCATTTATTATAATCCCCAATGACTGCAAAAGGACAGAATGCCTAACATGCATAAATAGAAAATAGAAAAAGACCTCAGATCTACGTAGAGGATTGAACAAGCTTTCCAATGCCGCAAGAATGGCAAAAAATGATCACCGAGTCAAAAGATATGCCCTCCGAAGTGAAAATAACAAGTTATGAGTTCAAGGACCTGCAAAATAAATATTGGGCATAATCAGAAAAAATAACCTACACTAGCAGAATGAGCTTGGAACCAGCTTTCCAACAATATTTTGTTTGCAAAAAACCGACTCTGTACGCAAAAGTTATTCCCGATTTGGTGAAAGTGCTCCAAAATGGCCTACAACTCGCTACGGTGGTGCGGATCCCCGAAAACGCTTTTTTTGCCTTTTTTTCGAAAAAAATGCCTTGGGATGTGTGCTGGGGACGTCGTACGGCTTCCCTAGCAATTTTTTTTTGCCTTCCAGATCAACTTCGCCAAAATCAACGAAACGAAGGGCGATGTTAGGGTTTTGGGGCGTTGCGAAGGCAATGGTGACCTCTGTTTCTGCTCAAAATGCTTCAAAAAAATGACTACCTCTAGAGCTTCCAAAAAATCAGCAACCATGAAACCCTCACAGATCTGGCAAACAATGGCCAAAATATGCAAAATAAAAGTCAAACCTGACTTTCTCCAGTGCTTTGAATCCAATGGTGAAGCCCGATTTGATCCAAAACACCACATAGATGAGCTCAAGGCATGAAATCCTCGAGGAACCTCGAACAAACTCTGCAATGAATTTCTCCAGAATTTGAGAAGGGGTTGCATGTCAAGGCTCTGATACCATGTTAGAAACCCTAGATCAGACATGCAAACCTAAATGCCTTCCACAAAAGAGAAAACATGAAAAAAGTAGAGCTTTGCATTTAATGTGCAAAATGATATATTCAGGAATTCAATATTACAATGAGATGATTTGCTTTATAAAAGCAAAGTATGCAACCCTAATGTTGACCTAAAAATAGCTCAACTAAATAAAGCTTACTTATTAAATAAGTAAACTAATTATTACCTAAGCAAAACCTAAGTAAATTTATGCAAGTATAATTAAATATTAATTACACTAACATATCTGCCTCTGCGATAGCAATAGGAATCATCGGCCCCCAATATGGAATCTCTCTAGAAGAACGAGAAAAAATTTCTCTACCTTGAGGCTCATCTTGAACCTCTCCAAACTATCTCAGAACTCACTCTAAAAGATTCTCTCAATAATGTGCACACTTGAAACAGTCCTCTTGATCAGGTATTGTGTCTGTCTACAGTATGGTAAATGTCTATCCTCATCAGACCACTCCTCACAGTCCATGTACGGTCTCCAAGTGAACTGATCTAAAATGTCGAGTGCATGTCTCCAATATCTAGCATCTCCCACATGGCTCTACATGATGTGTCCCATGTACTAGAAAACATATGGAGCTCTCTCTCATCGCTCTATAGTAACCGGAGGATGAAAAACAACTATCCTCTCCCATGCCGAAACCATCAAAAAATTGGTCCCACAACTCAATGACAGTGCGTCTCTATATGCAATATCATGTAAATGGAAATATAACATCCCTAATAGACATGGACCCCAAGCATACATGGTCTCTCTCTCCATCATACCAACCAACATCTCACCCCATCCGACCAGAAAACTATGACCCCGTCGATCTGGTAATACTATGCCCCCAATCAGTGTACATAATATGCAGTCAATCCTATCATATCTATCTGCCAACACCGGCCATCTGATCTCATAATGCTCGATCTCGAGCCTACTAATGTCATCCACTTGATAGAATCTAGCTAACTCCATCAATTCCCACTGGGTACCGTACATCACCCGCTCTCCTGTAATCGGAAGTATCAGTATCCTGTACACATCCTCCAATGTGATAGTCACCTCCCCAGTCAGTAAATGAAATGACGATGTCTCAGAATGCCATCACTCGTACAACACGATGAGCATCCCTCTGTTTGCTCTAATAGTGGGCATTGAGAGACAATGACAAAGACCAAGTCTCCAAAAAATCCGTATCTCTATGCTACTCAAATGATCTCTCAGATCGAATGTGTTCGGACCTAACTCCCATGTGTAGATAGGATCTAGTACAACCTGTATTTCAACCATAATGTCAAGATTTTCAAGTTTTACTTGGAAATTTTTTTTAAAAATTTTTCTAGCCAAATGCGGCTCACATTTACAGATGTGGTGAATATTACAAATGCATTGCATGACAAAGCATTTGCATCGCATATTACATATGTGGTGCACATTTCCAATCCCATGTCTAAATAATGTGAATGCGGTGCATTAATTCAAATGCAGTGCATTTCATATGACCTATTAGCTTAAGCATATGTGTTTCACTAATGCACTTGTGGTTCACTACCCTACATGCGTTTATCCCTAATGTCGATGCATTCCATAAGTACATATGTGGTGCATTATAGTTCAAATGCATTGATTCCCTAATATGCCTAACCTAGCCTAGATGTGTTTTCGCACATGCATCATTTTGCAATCAAATATGACGAATACGACAACATATGCATCGATCCTGAAAGATCGCATATGCTAATTCATTTTTAACGACCTAGAAAAGTGTGCTAAATAAACTTTTACAAGTTCATTTTCGGGTACATACCGGTGGTCCTGTGTTGGCTAGCCGCTTGAAGGTTCGAATCCAATATCCTCGATGCGCAACATAGGGAATGGGTGCCATCTTCGTCCGCTAGTCAGAGAAAATTCTCAGTTTTCCAATCTCTTCCAGAGGAAAATGAATTGGTTTAAAACCTAATTATTATTTATAGCTAGGGTTTGGGTGGCATTTCTTCTTCCCTTGTCTATTGGCCACTTCACCTTTCAACTTCAAATGACCCGTCCTTGTCCGTAACACATCCAATTTCAATTCCGTCAACTCCATAGCATTTCTGACACTCCAATTGACTTATCAGGAATATTTCCTGATTTTTTTTTGAAAATTTTCAAAAATTTGTCAATTTTCCCAAAGGGGCATACCTTAACCTATTTCATTGTGGGGAATGATTGGGGCATATTTTATTTGACACAACACTGTAATGACATTGTATCAAAGAGGGGAAAACTGTAGACATTGAAAATTGGTCTAGGCCTACGAGTACCACTTTTGACATAATTTTCTATTATCCATGGTCATGATTAAATAATGTTAATTATTTAATTACCCTTTCTAACACATCTTTCCTCTATTAATTAAATACCCCTTTTTAATTAATTCATTAATTCATAAATGACCTTTATTCAACTTGATTAATTAAATAAATCATATTTATTTAATTATGTCGCTAACTAATTAATTCTTCCTTCTTAATTAAATAATTTATTATTTAATCACCCCCTTTGTCATATTTAAACTATAATTAAATATTTATTATTTAATTATTTAATTTGACCTTTTCAACTATAAATAAATATTTATTATTTAATAATTCATTTAACCCCCTTTATCTATAATTAAATATTTATTATTTGATTATTCAATTCATCCTTTTCTATAGTCAAACTAAATAAATTATCTTTATTTATTTAATTAAGTCTTTCATTTTCGAATGTTGAATTAAATTAACATTTAATTCATATTTTAATTATTTATGTCACATTCTTCTATCATTCAGTTATCTAAATAATTCACCCACCCTCTGACTCAAGATCTATTTTTAGTTCTCCAGTTATCTCTAGATTCAACATATGATTGTCTTTGCGAGAGGACTCTCTATCACAACTAGTCAATTAACTAGTTCTAACTCAGGTAGATGAATGCGTTTATTAATTAAATATCTTTATTTAACTAATTAATTCTTGTATGCATTTGAATTCTTCATCTTTGAGTTCTAACTTTGTCTTTGATATTCAAAGTCTATTTCTTCTATTTTCAAAGACTCTTAACTGAAGATTAAGATCTTGAACTCATGTTCTGACTCACATTCTATCTGAAACATAACTCACATTGAATGACATTCATCAATCTCGTCCGTTGATTGTTCGAAAACCCAAAATCTATAAAATGGCCTATCATTATCATTATTCCTCCTCCCAAAATCATACACTTTTGAGAAGAAACTTATGTACGATTTTTTTCTTAGAAACTCGACAAGGTTATGCTTACATCAATACTGAAAATCTGAGGGCAAGAATACTGAATCAAAAAAATGGAGAAGAGCAATCAAGATAATTCGAAGGAGTGAATGCATATTTGGTGAGAGCTTTCCAATTGATTTTTTTAGTTATTCATTATGTTTTCTTATTTGTTCTTTGTTGTTTGATTTAGATTAATATTGGTTAGATTATGATTAACATCATTTATTCTAGTTGTAGATCACTAATCCATATTTTATTCTATGTTACACTACTATTGGAATATGATGTTGTTTGGGCTAAAGAACAGAAGAGAAAATTATCAATGAGCCATGACATTAATATTTCATGATATGATCCATAACACGATGGAGGATTATGTGGATGACATATTGGCTAAATCAAGAAAAATATCGGACCACATATCAGCTCTGAGTTCCATTTTTGATAGGTTGGAAAATTACAGGGTCTACCTCAATGCAAAGAAGTGTGTCTTTGAAGTACAATCAGGCAAGCTCCTGGGGTATATCATGTCAATGAGAGGAATCAAGGTAGATCCTACCAAAGTCAAGGAAATGCTTGGAATGGAAGAGACCCAGGACATTAAAATAGCTAAGGGGTCTATAAGGTAGCCTCTAGTCTATCCGCAGATTCATGGCACAATTGGCAGACAAAAAAATACCATATTCTCATCTGCTCCACAAGGGGGTAGCATACAAATGGGACAAAAAATGCGACTAGGAATTCAACAAAATCAAGGAATACCTACTCACACCGCCCGTTCTAATTCCACCAATCCCATTCAAACAATAAATTCTATACATCTCAGCAACAATGACAGCTCTTGATGCTCTCTTAGCCCAACATGATGAAAATGGAAGGGGAAGAGCAATCTATTACATCAGCAGGACCATGGTAGGACATGACCTAAACTATACACCTATTTAGAAATCTTGTCTAGTTGTCATATTTTCAGCTCAAAAGTTTAGACACTGCATGTTGGCTCATCAGATCAAGCTAATTGCAAAACTAGATCCGCTCAAATACCTACTTTCCAAAGAAACTCTCACAAGAAGGAAAATTAAGTAGGTTATGATCCTAACAGAGCATGAAATTGAATATGTAGAGTGCAAGGCCATCAAAGGACAAGAAATTGTAGACCAACTAGTAGAAGCATCGATTTATGTTGATAACCCACTTATCTCTGAGTTCCCTGATGAATCAATTTTTAGCTTGAGTGTAGAAAATCATTTGAAAATGTATTTTGATGGGTCTCACACATAGCATGGATGAAGCATCAGAATCTTCTTCATAATGCCACAAGGTGATTGTATACCCCAATCTTACAAGTTGTCCTTTGACTGCACAAACAACATCATTGAATATGAGGCTCTTGTTATAGGATTAAGAATTGTTGCACAATGGCGAATCATGGAACTCAATGTCTATGGAGATTTTTAGCTTATCGTTAACCATGTCAATGGTGAATACCAAACAAAGGATGATAAGGTAACTCCATACAAGAAATTGGTAGAGAGCCTCAAAGAATCCTTTATTGATGACACCTTTGAACATATACCAAGAGCTAACAATAGGGCAGAAAATGCTATGGCCACAATTGGATCACTCCTGGAGATCCCACACAACATGCCAAAATAGGAATTACTTGAAGAGCAGCTTCTCGTACCAGCATTCGAGGTACCAGAGTCTAAATTCATGTGTGAAATTGTTGGTCCCAGTGATCCTTGGTACCATGACATCTATACCTAGCTTAGAATAGGAGTCCTTCCCACAAACATAACCCTGAACCTTAAACGAGCTTTTGTAAAAAATTCTTCACGCTTTGTCATCCTAGGAGAAACCCTTTACTATAGGAGCATTGAAGGGACCCTATTACATTGCCTAAATATTGAGGAAGCCTTGACTACTTTAACCAAGGTACACAACAAATTTTTTGGTTCGCACTCAAGCAGTATAACTTTAACTAAGAAATTGTTGAGAATCAGATATTATTGGCTGACAATGGAAAGATAAGTGCATGACTATGTCAAAATATGTTTGCAGTGTCAGTAGCATGGGGACTAATAGAGCCCTCAAAATGCTTGACATTTTGAGTGTTTTTTACCTGTTATTCACATGTAAAACATTCCCTATGAGTATGGTTGAAGGTTTTTACTTAGTCTTGTTTTCAAATGGTTTATGTTTCATCCTTGAATGTTCTAATTATGCATTGACTGATTATTCTAGTTGTCGGTCTTACTAGTTGCCTTTTAAGCCATCGACATACATCTGTTACTGGCCCCAAGACCTTATGATCATTGGTCAATTTAATCTGCCATCACACTAGTTTTAATTTTGGATTTATGAATGACTTACGTTAAAGTGATTGAACCATGACTATGAGGGTGTCTTCTCATCAATCTAGTTAGGACCCCTTTTATGAATAACTTTGCTTCATGTGCAGGTTAAGTAGTTTCCATATCGTGGGGTTTCATCTAGACCATTCCCCATTGGCCCATCCATCTGAAATGAATGCAAGTTAAATACTACAAGGCCAGTGAAAGGTTTCCATGTGTGAGAGGGCCCACTCGCTGTGTCTCATCTCAACGCTTAGAACTTTGAGATCAATGGTGCCAACTGGGTGATGAAATGTGATCACCACCATTCCCCGCCAACTCATGGTATTAAGATGCAAGTTCTTTAAGAATGGTGAGACCCATGAGAATTTTCCATGTACACTCTACAACTGTAGGTAAGTGGAGCCCATAAGTAATGGGGAAGGTCCTATCAGCGAGTTCTTATTGGCCACTCATCTAATTTGGATGCGGTGAGGAAAATTCAAACAATCTTGACTCGATCAGGATCGTTCAAGAGGCCCAACTTAGCTGCAAATCAATGGCTCATATTCAAAGCTGCAAACTACACTTGTTGCAATCCTTTTGCTTCACACGAGTGAGAATTAATGGTGGAAATGACCCATAAGGCCTATTTGGTTCATATCAAAATTTATGTGTAGCTGATTATTGGTTATTTGAATTTCAGGAACGTGTCCTAGGATATAAAAGGAGCTGATAAGAAAATTGCAATGATTTTCCCAACTGGCATTATGGTTTGACACGACTCAAACCAGTAAGTTCTATAAACATAGTTTTATGCCTTTTGACCTATAAATTGCCCAGAATTAGTGATTGTATGGAATTATAAAATGCAAGTTGGATTTTTTCATTAAAATCCCTTTTTAAACTTTTGTGCATAAAAACCTATGGCTCCCAAAACACAAGGCACTTCTTCCTCCTCTGCCCAACCTAGATTCTTGCCTTAGGATTTTATCGACCTACTACCCCAATCTACAAGTAAGAAACAAGAGGGAAGGGTTTTTTTCTGGGGTTGACAGTAATGGAGGGGTTGATTAACAAAGCTTTCTTTATCAATGATGTTGAAGTACCATACATAGGATGGAAAATGTTTCAACACTGGTTTGGGAATAGGAACCTCGGGTCTTCTTTCAGTAACCCATGGAGGTTGGATATGGGGAATTGGTTATTCCCAATGTATACATGGATGTGGACCTCTTGAAGGATATTGCATCAAAATATGATCTAGTTTCTAGGGTGATCAGAATATTTGATGGAGTGGTTATGATAAAAATAACTAGGGAAGAAATTGAATAGGTCTTTGACTTGAATCCATGGAGTGAATAAATGGTCTCGTTAAACATGGATACTTTTAGATCATAGTACAAAAACACTAAAGTACTCATTAGAACAAAGATGTTGCCTACACATACTACAGTAACTGGTGAAGGGAAAAATAGGAGAAAAGTTAGAATATATGATAGAGAGCTCGAACCTTTCACAATGAGCTATTTTTCTAGTTATTTCCAAAATAATGTGTACTCTCTATATAAAACTGTTGGTGTTAATCCACCTGACACATTGCAGTGAGAGTATTGTTACATGGCTACACAATTGCAATATCCAATCTCTAATGTTGTTTATGATTATAGAACTTATTTGGTTAAACATATCCATAACGACTTAGTTGAATTGAAAGAAGGGAAACAATGGGTGAGGTACTGGTGGTACTCATTGTTTATCGATATGTTCTTGTACAAAGGACAATGAGCCTTTGAAAAGGTAATTACCCTGGAAAGAAAAAGGGATGAAGTTGACTTGCCTCTCCAATGTTGGACCAGAATCTTGGATAGGGATGATAAGACGTATAATTTTGTGTTGTTTAGAAATGATTTTGCATCTAGGATAAGGGGAGCTTTAATATATGAACCACCTAGAATCCTCAGAGAAATCCATGAGTTCTTAAGACCTAAAAAGATGAGGCCTAACTTAAATTTCAGTCATAATTGGGGAGATTTGATCCTATATCCTGATAAGCCAATTTTCAGAGTGTATGGTAGTGGTTTGGGTCCATATGTCTTTCCCATAGATGTTACTTTGAGAATATTCCTTGAGACTATGAGGCAACTAGGAGCCTCACAAGAAGCAAATTTACTTGAATCATCAAGGAAGGGGTCATTCTTCCCAGAATGAACCGTATTTTCATATTACATCATGAAATAGGGACATGGAAGAAATTAGATAATCTGCTAGCTCCTTATAGACTGATGACCATGAGCCCACGGATTCAGACCCTGAAGGCTTCACTAGTAAGCTCAAAGAAGATAAGAAAATGGGTCATATATACATGCTTTTGATTATCCTGAGGATGTTATTAGAAATGTCTTTAATACTGGGGAACGAGATGGAAGGAAAGGAAAATACTTAGCTTATAGAAAAATGGTAGAAGCTAAGATGAAGAAAGATCCCTAGTACATTCCTTTGCTAGATATACAAGGTGACTTCAATAAAGTTATGTATGTTATGGATAATTTTGAAGATTTTGTCTGTATTTTGAGGGAATAGTGGGAAGTTGCAGATAAAGGAAAGGCAACGATGGTTGAAGAAATTTTTGAGGTGACACTAGAAGAAAGAACCTCATATCAACCACCCAAAAAGTTGAGAATTTATTGTAGGAGGAAGAAACTATCAAGTGACGAAAGAAGTTCAGCAACCCCTGTCACATCTGAGGGGCCAAAGGTAGATTATCTTAAGAGTATAGTGCCAATTACTCCTACATAGGCTTCTATGCCTGTAATTGATCTTGATTCATCTCCTAAATTTTTTGTTCCTCCTGAGAAGACACCTCATAAGAAGTGAAGGATAGAAGCAAAAGGAATGTTTGATTATTCAAACGTAGAGGAGGATGTTATCTTTGTCAACCCCAAGGAAATGAAAATAGGGATGCCACCTCATGAGGGATAAATTGCTTCAAGTTCAGGAAACAATATCCTTAGATTAGGGAAGCTTGACATTTACAGATTGAGCACTGTAGATGATTTGAGGGTAGAAGATAGTAAGGAATTCATGGAAGATGATTCCTTCATTGAAACTTCAGTATTTCAATATTTCAAGATTTCTGGTGGAAATCTAAAGTTGCAAAGTATACAAAACAGGTTGCCATTGAAAGAAGCTTGCACCCTAAATTGCCTGAGGATGTTGTTTAGGCAAATGTAAGGAATATTATGAGAAATGATTTGAAAAATATTAATGCCCAAGAGGAAAGAGAATTGGTAAAGAAGAGTGGTGTGTTCTTGTTGCCAAAATGGAATATTGTTGATGCTATTATGCTAGATTCTTTGAGAAGGGATGAAGGGCCTCTTGAACAAAATGAAGAAGAACTGGAAATGACACTTAGAGGTTTGGATTTTAGTGAGAATTGGGAGGCATTAATGATTTGGTCATTGTCTCTCGGACCTAGGAAACAAGTTTTAGCAAAAACATCAAATTTTAGTGGTCAGTTGCTTGTAAAAAGAGTTATTGATACTCTAGCTTTGGAGGATGCAGACATGGCTGTAAATGTGGCTAGATTTACTCGATCAACTATTGAGGGTTTCAACCTAGAAAGAGATAACTTCAGAACTAAATATAGAGAACTCTTAGGTGATTATGATAAAATCCAATAGAAAGTAGGGTATGTGCTGGATCATCATGGAAAACACAGGCCCTTAAGTGGCAAAAAATTCAGAAAAATTAGAGTTAGGCAACTTGACGTAAAAATTTGAATGTTATCTATATTATTTCAAAAATATCTAATAATAGAATCTATATCAAATTTAATTTAGTTTCTAAACTAATAGGTTTATTTAAACAAAACAAAAATCTATTTAGTGAAAATTTGAAATTTCAATGCAATAGTACTTAAATTTCAAGGAAAAAATAAGAAGTAGGTGTCTATCTGACCACCCTAACCACAATAAAATTATAATATGTTTTTATGATATTTTAGATATAAGTAGAGGACTCATGTCCCAATGTGATGCATATTTTTTTGTAATTTTTTTCCAAGTCAATAATTTATTATGAATTTTTTATTACAAATTTTAAAAAATATAAAAAAGTCGTATGTCTGACCACCTTAACTTGGTCAATACTTGATGAAATTGAATTTTATTTTTTAATCCTATATTATATGAAGCATAGAATGTAACACATGTTTTTGATTCCAAAAATGTGACACCGTTTGAAAGTTATAGATGTTTTTCAATCAGCCTATCAATCAGGTCTTTATTCGTAATTCAAATAGAAAATGAATAATAATTATTTATTAAATTGAAAGTAAAGCATAATTTATATTAGTGGAAAGCTAAGAATCTCATTTAAGAACCCTTTTGGTTTCATCAATTTTGGGTAAAAAAAAGTTCGTTAGCCACATACCCATCATATCACCACTTTTTGGCCCATCATGATCCTGCACATACCCAGTAGCTACATTAGAACTTGAATTGGATCTATATAAAAAAAGAGAGTAGGGTACTCCTAGCTCAAGTCATCCACCTTCAGTTTCTCTTGTGACATATGTGCAACATTGATTTCAAAGCCAAGCCTTAGCAATAGTATCTTATAGTCGAGAACAATAATTAGTTGCAATGGAAAAGCCAAGTGGTTCAGGTTGTAGTTCATTTGATAGAGACCAATTTCTTTTGAAAATTGAAACATACGAGAAGCTATTGGAAAATTTTCAAGATGCAATGTATCAGAATATATCAAAGGTTGTCCACATTTCATTAAAGCATCTAAATGAGAAGATTCAAGCTAGACCCAATGGTGTGTATGAAAACTATGCTATGATGTTACGTGCAATGAGATTGTCCAAAAAGGATAAGATGCTGGATATACCAACCTTAAAAAAATGGGTTTGCAAGATATGAGAGATTGACATTAATATTAGTGGTAGCTAGTCAACATGAAGATAAGTGCTTGCCGGTGCAACCATTTTATGATTTTTTGTGTAGGTTGGGCGAGCAAAAGTTTTAGGGGTATGCAGCCCCACTTGAGTAGAAGATAATAGAATTGCTATCTCATTACAATCTTACTAATCTATCACCATTACCTGATGTTAAAGTCAAAAATCATGAATTGAAGCCATTGCATGAGTGGAAAAGGGAACTGGATGAGGTTATTCATTCCCAGGTAAATGCAATATGCAAGGAGGTTAATATTGATCTTTTCAACACTACCTTGGAGAGGTTGAAATTTCTTATTAGTTTTCTAGAGGATTTTGACAGAGAATCCAATGTAGTGGTAACTAAGTAATCCCCTTATAGAAAAGACATGGATGAGATTATGGAATTTAATTGGCCATGTGAAGAGGAATATGAAGAATGGGGAAGAGTGTACATTGGAAAATTTGGTTTATGAATTGGAATGTAAAATGTATATTGGGTCAAGTATTGTACAGGTCTAGCCACGGAAGTTACAAGTGTATTAAATATACATTTCATAGGGAAGTGCTAAATTGCTAGTGATGTGGAATGCTGAATGAAATTATAAATCATTTTTTATCCACATCAAGTTGTCATTTTTTCTGATGAAATCAAGGTGCTACTAAGAATTTGTTTGTCTATTTGACATGTCCATTTGAGAGACAAAGATGATCTTTATAACGAATGTAAACAAACTTTGTCTTGTATGAATCCCTTCGTTTTGATATAGGTAAATATAACTGAATTGGGGAATCTATTTTCTTGCGGTCCAATCCTATCGTAGCATATGTACACTCTGGCCTGAATCTTGTTTCGCTCCCTTATTCTATAAAATGGAATTTAGGGCCATTTGTACAAGTCTTTTTTTGAATATTGGAGCTTTATTATGATAATCAAGAACACAGTGAGATATATTTAGTCTTTATCGAATGTTTTGAGTCTAGGTAGAATATTTTATCAAATGTATGGTTTCTGGGCATATCAAAATGATAAAGGAGATTTTTCAAGTCTATAGTCTCTCCATTTTGATTGTGCATTCAACTTATTAATGAAAATATTGACCAGATATCATTTCATTAATTTTTATCATTTCATACTTTGATGTGTGTTTTGATTTTAGCTCTTGTTCATAGAAGAAGTTAAATTTATTGAATCAAATCATGAATTCTTATTCAAAATCTTGGGGTATGATAAGTAGTCTTTAGAATTTGGTTACTGATTTATGAATTATTAAGTGATATCACATAGGTCCTGAATGTCTACAATTAAATGTTCCCTATATTTTAATTTACTTAGACTCCTATCCCAGAGATAATGATAGTGATCATAAATCATTTCAATCTCTTCACATTCCCAGTTATCCAACCTAAGAAAAATATTTTAAAATAATCATTGATTTATCTCAACTTTATTTTGTTTGTATTGTATTTGTATTCTCAGCTTAAGGCATGTAGTTTTTTCAAGGAATTGCTAACTTCTTGATAAATTTCAGTTTATTAGCCAAGAGTGAGAATACATTTGCTTAAATATACAATGTACACATGAATTTTTTCAAATAATAGTATAATACACATTGTGGGATTACCCTTCTGGGTTTAGTAGAGCCTGAAGTGTAGGAGATAAGGCAATTGATGCCATATCTCATCATTTGGCCACTCATCTAGCAGATATTCAAAAATTGAGCCTAACAAACTCATAGGTATTTGTTAAGAATTGCTTGGTTCATTGTAAAAACAACGAACATAATGGTGACTCTATTGGGGAAGTAAGTCATATAATTACCAACTCTCCAAAATGCCTTATCACAGGTCACCACATTGCATGGTGTTAATTACTCATATAGTCAATCAATTGAAAGTGTCTACTGAGTCATTTTCCAATTTGTTCTTGCTAGTGCACCATTTGAATTCCTACTAATTGTCTTTCCCATATATCCTTAAGGAATGTGTTCATAGTTCATGTAATGAGAAATCGTATGTGTCAAAGCTTGTCTTAATTTCCATAGATCTGTTGATATTTGCAAAGGTTACAATAAAATTGCTACTAATCTCTCCCAAGAACCTTGGGTGGTGACTCTAACATCTTTTTGCCAGTATGAACCGGTGTTCAAAGATATCAAGGAAGTTAAGAAGAAATGTGTGAAGAAATTAAGGAAGGGGACAAAGGTGAAAGGAAGTCCAACTCAAATGAAAAGAACGCGAGGTAACATGAAGAAGCATCCGGAGAAAAGGTTGGAGGGTGAATTACCTAGGAACAAAGGAAAATGGATAAAGACTAAGGACGTAGGAAATGGTAAGTCTACACCTCACCCCACCCTTGAACATGAAATGTGTTTTAATTGTAGCTTAAGATCTGAAAATGATTTAGTAGATTTCAATGATAGTACTTTTGATGATAGGGGGTTTATATGAAGACTATTTCAAATGAGTATTCCTCAGACCTTGGTGTGTGAGCTATGAAGCAAAGAGAAAGGGATAGAATCCAGAACAATAGTGTTAGTAATAGGCGTGCCAGAGCCAAATGATACACTACCCCAAATTCCCATCCACATACTCCTATCCCTGATGATATATTGACTAGAGATGTTTATTCCCATGAACCACTTCCTTCCCAAGCTGAAAATGTAGTAGTATCTAATGAAGGATCTACTCTTCTAGATGAAGAAGAAGTACTGAATGATGTGAATCTAATCAATCAAAGGATTTCTAAATGCAATGAAAATAGAAAGAAAAGGGAAGCGGCTCGTGAGAAGAGAATTAAGGATGCTATGATGCATAGGGATGCATTAAGAAGGAAGGTCGAAGAGATGGAAGCAATGGAATAATTTGTTGCTTAGGCTGACCAAGAATATGGATCAGTAGTACAAGAAATTGTAGGTAAAGTCCCTATAATTCCTTTAGCTAATAAGACTATTGAAAACCCACAACCCAGGGCTACTAAAAAAATTGCTATCCCACCGCCTCCTCCTCCCAAGGATACCAATAAATAAACCCATGACCTTGATAAAGGGAAGCCTCCCATGTGTGAAATAAAAGCTAATGAAGGGGTAAAAATTAATGAGGGAGGTGCTTCAAAGAAAGATATATCTCAAGATAATTCTATCTCAATTCTTGATAAATTTATGAAGGAGAATGAAGAATTGGAAGGGAAGACTAAAGAATTGGAGCTAATGGTAGTAAATAGGAAAATGAAGAAAAAGATTAATTTCATAGAGTCTACACTAAAGGATCCCATCTCTGAAACCAAAATCCCCCACACAAGTGACAAAAGTTTACCCATTGGTAATTCCTTCAGTTCTTCTTCACAACCTAAAAACAAGGATAGAACTACCCATTTTAGTGACCAACATGATTCCCAATACATAAAATATGGGTATGATGGTGAGAGAGAAAGTACTGATAACGATGATGAGAAAAAGGGCCCTATGGATAGGAGAGTATTGCATACTGATAGGTATAAGCAACTGTGTTTTGAAAATATTCTTGGATATCTAAACCTGGTGCCAGACAATGCTAGAAAGCATGTGCCTAAATTTACTGGTAACAATGCCCTCAGTGGGGAAGCTCATTTGAAGGAATTTCAAAGTTTCATAGAAGAATTTGAACTGTGGGATGAAGATGTAGCTATGAAATATTTCATGCAATCCCTTATAGAAGATACAAGAGATTGGTATAAGAGCCTTCTAGATGTGAGCATTGACTCAAAGGATTCATTCTTCGAAGCCTTCAGAGAGTAGTATGGTGATCAGAATGATCCATGGTTCAGATTGAATGACTTCAATAAAATCACAAAGGGGCATAATGAGATGGCCACATAATTTAATGCTACATTTCAGAAGGCCATGTATAAGGTCCCTGGGTTTCTGAGGCCTAATGAAATGGCATGTCTAGTTGTCTATTGTAATGCCTATGATTCTAAAATGTGCTACTTACTAAGAGATAAAAATCCACAATCTCTAAGGGAAGCTTACAAGATGGGAGTAAATATTGAAAATAATAGAAGAGCATCTAGAAAGGCTGGTTGAAGGGATGACCCTAAATCTTCTAAGAATTCAAAGGCTTGGAACGAGAAGGTTTCTAAAGTTTCATCCCCATAAGAGAAGTTGGATCAGTTCTTAAATCTATTGTAGAAGCAATCCAAAAATGATAAGCCTCAGTTTCAGAGGAACGAGAGGCCACCAAGGTTACAAGATTATCCATATCATAGTAGTTGTCATAATGGGAAACCTGTCTTGAATAATAATAATAATTTTCAAGCAACACCAAATCCATTGCTTAAAAATAATACAAATTTTGTAGAAGACATACCTTGGTGTGAATTATGTGAAATTCCCCATTCCTTAGATCAATACACAGTTCTCAGATCCATTGAACAAGCACAAAGTGATCAGAAGGAGACTTAATCTCTCCATGATCCTGATAAATGTATTTATGACTGGAACAAATATGGAATGCAATGACTATTCTTCCAGTGATGATGTTGACACAAAATATGTAAATGAGCAAAGAAAATAATCAATACTTCACCATCAACAATGTTCTCTGATGAGGATGGAGAAGATCAGTACACAACTTGTAACCTTGAGGCATGTAATATTTCTTTAAGGAGACCTTCAAATGAAGAAATAGAGACATATAAAATTCAACTTGCTTCTAGATCCCAAGAAAGAAATGATCTCCATCTCAGGAATAGGGTAGTAAGCGGTAACCTAGGTCATAAAGGAGGCATATTCATTAAATAAAGAAATGCAAATAGTAAGGGTGATAAGATAGATAACAAGAAGGAAGAGATGAAGATCAAGGGAACTAAAGAAATAATAATATGGGCCAAGAAAGGTGATAAGGCAAAGAATGTTCCTGAGGTCATACAACCGGAGTCAAAAGCTAAGGAATTGAACCCTACTGAGAAGAAATCCGACAAGAAAATTGATATAGTGATTCATCAAGAAGTGGTGCTTCCATGGGTACCAAGTTACACTCCTATTGATATGTTTCAGGTTCTGCCCCAAATCCGGGTCATAGTTCCATTCCTTGAAATGATGAGGATCGATGACCACAAGCAAAAAATAGTGGTTGTTATTAATATTATTGGTAGGGGTAACCAACCTAAAGTAGAGGTTGGTGTACCTAAAAAAATAAAGATCCATGTAAAAGATTTTGAAGTGGGGCTGAATGTTAATTAGAACCCTCAGGTTTACTTAGGGACCACTTTCACTTGAAACCCAAATCTAGTTAATTCTTTCTTTTTGAGTTTGGTTATTGATGGAAAAGTGCTTAGGAATTGTATGATAGATTTGGGTTCTTCAAGCAATGTCATGCCTGTCAAAATAATGGAGGAAATAGGTTTGAAGATCAATAGCACATATGGAAAGTGCTATGCCATGGATTCTAGAGAAGTCCCTATTATTGGTATAATCTATGAAGTTCCATATAGATTGGCCACTTTCCCAGAAAAGGAGTTGGTCATGAGTGTTACAGTGGTGGATATTCCATCGACATATGGAATGTTACTTTCAAGATAGTGGTGTGCATCCAGGGGAGGGAGTATGCAATGTGACTTATCATTTTCCACATTCTCCATCGATCAAAAGGATGTAAAAATTGCTTAGGAATCTAGAGTTAGACATATGATTAAGCATGTTGAAGAGCCTGAAGAACCCCCAATAGTTAACTTTGTAGACACTGGCATGGATACTTTTCAGATAGCATAAATGGGGCAAGAAGAAGGAGAATTCAATCCTACACCAATTGTTAAAGAGGTTTCACAAACATTACAAAGAATCCTCTGTTGACTATGTACTTTGATGGAGCTTTCTCAAAAGAAGGTTCAGGCATTGGGGTCATTATTATATCTCCCCAAGGTAAGCTTTTCAAATATTCCTTTTTACTATAATTTTCATGTACCAACAATGTAGCTGAGTATAAAGCATTGTTTCTTGGTTTAAAATTTGTTTCCAAACATGGGATAAAACAATTGAAAGTATTTGGGGATTCAAAATTGGTAATGTCTCAAGTCAGGTCTAGGTTTGTCACTAAGGATAAGAAGTTGAGGCAATATAGAAATGAAGTTTGGGATGCTATTGAGGCATTTGATTCTTTTGGGAAAGAATGGATAGAGAGAGGAAAAAATGTTAGAGAAAATTTATTGGCTAATATTGTAATTAAGCTGGGTGATGTGACTTTTGATGGCACCTCAAGGATTGAGGTACAAACAAGACTTGTTGTGCCTGATAATATCTATAATTGGTAAGTTTTTGAAGATGATAATGACATTCTAAGGTTCCTATATTGTGTGGATTAGTATGAGCATCAAGAAATTGATTTCAGTTCATATGTGGTGGAATTTGATGGCAAGGAGACGTTGTTTGGTAATGATATAATCCAATTGAAACAAACAATATTCCAAAGGGATTAGTTGCACTTTAAAGAGTTTTTGATGGACCAGATAGGTCACTCGCTAGACAAAAATCTACACATAAAGAATACCTTGAGGAAATAAACTTGGGGAAATAAAATGCCCCTAAGAAGGTTTACATTGGTAAAAAAATGAAGCCACATGTGAGAACTATGTTGATTTCTCTACTACAAAAATATAGACATGTGTTTTCCTAGTCTTATGATGATTTGAAAGCCTATAGGGAAGACCTATTTCAACATGAAATTCCCTTAAATCCTAACACAAAACCATTTAGGAAAAAGTAGAGACCCATTAACCCTACCTTAAGGCCCAAAATGCAAGAAGAATTGGTAAAATTGAGTGATGCAGGAATCATTAAACCTATAAGGCACTCCTCATGGGTATCCACCTTGGTTCCCATCAAAAAGAAGAATGGGATTTGAGGTTGTGTGTATATTTTAGTAATTTGAATGCCGCATCATTAAAGGATAATTATCCTTTACCTAATATGGAAGCCATTTTGTAAAAGGTAATGGGATGTGAGTTGTTGTCCATGATGGATGAATTTTCGGGGTACAACCAAGCTATGGTGAGGGATTCAAAACAATATAGGACATCATTTACAACACCATGGGACACTTATGTCTATTTCAAAATGCCTTTTGGCCTTATAAATGTTGGTGCCACTTTTCAAAGGGCTATGGATGTGGCTTTTCCGACTTTATAGACTTATTCCTCGCTATTTATCAAGATGATTTGACTTCCCACAACAAGAAAGAGGAAGATTGTTGCTCTAACCTTGAGATAATTTTTTCAGAGCTTTGGACTATGGTATCTCCTTGAACCAAAAGAAGTGTACTTTTGAGGTTAAAGAGGGTAAACTATTGGGGCATATTGTATCCAAAGATGGTATTAGAATTGATCCTAAAAGG
Source organism: Sequoiadendron giganteum (assembly GCA_007115665.2). Taxonomy (NCBI): domain Eukaryota; kingdom Viridiplantae; phylum Streptophyta; class Pinopsida; order Cupressales; family Cupressaceae; genus Sequoiadendron; species Sequoiadendron giganteum. Next base: position 301,549,186 of record CM021110.1, on the reverse strand, counting down.
ATAGGATCTATTGATAAAATTACCCCACCGAGAAATGTCAAAGGAATTCAATCATTCTTTGGAAAAATAAACTTTCTAAGAATATTTGTTACTAACCTTATAGAGATAAGCAAACCTATTTCAAAAATGCTCAAGAAAGGAGAAAAGGTAATATGGTCAGAAGAGCCCCTTAAATCTTTTCAGGCTATGAAAGATGTTATCAAAGCTTCCCCTATATTGAAGACCCCTAATTATCTAAAACCATTCCAACTGTTTACATTTTCCTCCTTTCATATTGTGGTGGGTGTATTCTTGCAGAAGAATGATGATGGATTTGAGCAGCCAATTGCCTTTTTCAGCAAATCCATGCAATCAACTGAGCTAAAATATGATACTACTAAAAAATAGGCCTATGCTTTAGTTAAGGTTGTTAAGAATTTTTGAACTTATCTAGCAGGTTCCATAGTGGTAACTTATGTTCCAAGTGCAATAGTCAAGGACATTTTTACACAACAAGAAACCACTGGTCAAAGTTATAGATGGATTAACATAATTCAAGAATTTAATATAGATGTCCAGATCACCAAATTGGTAAGGGGTCAAGGTCTAGTCAGGCTCATGGTTGAGACTAATTTGGAGGCCAAAAAAATCAATCAGATTAAACAAGAGAATGTGGCTCCCATTTGTGATATGCATACATGTGGTTGGTACCGAAGGATTGTTGAGTATTTGCAAATAGTGAAGTGTCCTGATGGCATGCCAAACAACAAAAGGAGAACTCTAAAATTGCAAGCAATCAGATATGTTATTATTTATAGTGAACTATGGTGGAGAAGCCCAGAGGGTGTGCTCCTTAGATGTGTAAATGGTGATCAACCAGAATATCAGTTGATTGAGATGCATAAAGAAGTGTGTGGATGCTACTATAAGGATAAGACTACCACAAAAAAGATATTGAGGGCTAGTGTCTAGTGGCCCACAATATTCAAAGATGCACACATGTATATCAAGAAATGTGATGCTTGTTAGAGGTTTATTGGTAAGCTTAAGTTTATAGGTAACTTACCACTTAGACCAGTCTCAGCACCAGCGCCCTTTAAAAAATGGGGGATTGACTTTATAGGAGAAATGGCAATGAAGTCTAGTGGAGGACATGCATGGATTCTGGTGGAAACTGATTATTTCACAAAGCCGATTGAGGATATTCCCACCTATAAAGCAACTAGTAAAGTTATCATGGATCTCTTGATGAATAACATCTTGAGTAGGTTCAGTGTGCCTGAGAGGATTGTCTCTGATAATGTTGTGTGCTTTTGATCTGAAGAATTCATAGATTTTTGCAATCAACATGACATAAATATATCCTATTCATCCCCATATCATCCCTAGGGGAATGGATAGGCCGAGTCAAGCAACAAAAGCCTTATGAAGATCATCAAAAGAGTCCTTGAAGAGAACAAGAAAGCTTGGGACTCGAAGTTGCAATTAAATTTGTGGGCAGATAGAACCACAGTCAAGAAATTTATTGGTCTCTCTCCTTTTAACTTGGTATATGGCATGAAAGCTAGAATTCCCCATAATAATTTGATGAAGATGTACAAGTTTGTATAGGAATATGACACTGACATCAATGGTGAGATGCAAAATAGGATGAATGAATTGGTAGATCTTGATGAGATGAGAAGAGAAGCACATAATAAGAATGAGAAAATGTAGCTTCAAGTTAGGTATTTGCATGACAACTGAGTTGTGTAAAGAAAATTTGAAATAGGATGTATGGTATTAATGTGGAATGCCAGATTGGAGGATAAAGGAAAGCATGGGAAGTTTGATCCCCTGTGGTTTGGTCCTTACTTAATCATGGATATTCATGGGGAGGACTCTTACTTCTTGTTGTCACTTTCAGGTGAATGTATGGAACTACCAATACATGGAAAATTCCTGAAACACTATTTTTCTTAAAATAGGCTACATATCCATGTACATTGTATAGTCCTATAAATTTTGTATATAGGGTTTGGTCTATTTATTTTATGTTGTGTATCCTTAACTTGTACAAGCAAGCTCCTATTTTTTTTTGGTTCCCTTGTGTTTGGTCTTCTTCACCATGAGATTTTTTTCTCACCATACCCACCTGGGGTATGCATCCTCGAGCATGATCCACTGATAGAGCACTCAAAATGATTGAAATTTTGAGTCTTGTGTGCTTGTTATTCACATGTCAAATTCTCCCCATCAGTATGGTTGAAGAGTTTTACTTTTTCAGTCTTGTTTTAAAATGGTTTTTGTTTCATCCTTGAACATTCTAATTGTGTGTTGACTGGTTATCCCAATTTCCGGTCCTACTAGTTTCCTTTTAAGCTATCGACATACATCAATTACTGCCCTGAGACCTTATGATCGTCTATCAGTTTAATCTGCCATCACACCAATTTTAATTTTTGATTTATGAATGACTTACATTTAAGTCATTGAACCATGAGGATATCTTCTCGTCACCCTAGTTAGGGCCCCTTTTATGAATAAATTTGCTTCATGTATAGGTTAAGCAGTTTCCAGATCATGGGGTTTCATCTAGACTGTTCCCTGTTTGCCCATCCATCTGAAATGAATGCAAGTTAAATATTGTGAGGCTATTGAAAGGTTGGCACATGTGAGAGGGCCCACCTGCTATGTCCTATCTAAATTCTTATAAATTTGAGATCAATGGTGTGAGTCGGGCGATGAAATGTGATCACCACCGTTCCCCCTAGCTGACGGGAATAAGATGCAAGTTATTTAAGAATGGTGAGACCTGTGAGAAGCTTCCACATAAACTCTACAACTGCATGTAAGTGGAGCCCGCAAGTAATGGGGAAGGTACTATCAGCAATTCCTTATTGGAAACTCATTTGTGTTAGATGCGGTGAGGCAAATTCAAACAATCTTGACTCAATTAGAGTCGTTCAAGAGGCCCAACTCAACTACAAATCAATGGATCATATTCAAAGCTACAAAGTATGCCTGTTACAATTCTTGTGCTTCACATGAGTGAGCATTAATGGTGGAAATGACTCGTAAGGCCTATTTAGTTCATATAAAAATTTGTGTACAACTGATTATTGCTTACTTCAAGTTTAGGAACCTGTCCTAGGAAATACAAGGTGATGATAAGCGAATTATAGTGATTGTCCAAACTGGCATTAGGGTTTGACATGAGTAAAAGCATTAAGTTCTATAAAAACATTTTTATGCCTTTTTTCAATTTTTTGAGCTAGGGATTGGTTTTAGTCTGCTTAAAATGAATGTGTTTGTTCATTTTTATTTCATTGTTTTGGAATTAGGGTTAATCTGTGTCTTTGAAAGTGATAGCCCTATAAATTGTCTAGAATTAGTGATTGTCTAAATTTATAAAATGCAATTTGGATGTTGTCATTAAAATCCCTTTTTAAAATATTTGTGCATATAAACCCATGGTCCCAAAACAAAAGGTGCTTCTTCCTCCTCCAGCCAACCTAGAGTCTTGCCTCAAGATGTTATCAACCTCCTACTCCAATTTATAATTAAGAAACTAGACGGAAGGATTCATTTTGTGGGTCGATAGTAATGGAGGGGCTAATTCACAAATCTTGCTTTATCAAGGATGCCTAAGTACCATACAAAGGATGCAAAAAAATTTAGCACTGGTTTGCAAATAGGAACCTCAGGTCTCCTTTCAGTAAACCATGGAGGTTGGATATGGGGAAATTGGTTGTTCCCAATGTATACATGTATGTGGACCTCTTGAAGGATATTCCCTTAAAATATGATCCAGTTTCTAGGGCGATCAGAACATTTGATGGGGTGGTTATGGTAAAAATAACCAGGGAAGAAATCGAATAGGTCTTTGACTTGTATCCATGGAGTGAAGACATGGTCCTGTTAAACATGGATAATTTTAGATCATACTACAACAACACTAAAGTACTCATCAAAACAAATATGTTGCCTGCACATACTATAGTAACTGGTGAAGGGACAAATAGGAGAAAAGTTAGAATAGATGATAGAGAGCTCAAACCTTTCCCAATGAAATATTTTTCTAGTTATTTACAAAAGACTATGTACTCTCTATATAATATTACTGGTGTTGATCCACCTAACACATTGTTGAGAGAGTATTTTTACATGGCTACATAATTGCAATATCCAATCTATAATGTTGTTTATGATTATGGAACTTATCTGGTTGATTATATCCATAAAGGCTTAGTTGATTTAAAAGAAGGGAAGCAATGGGTGAGGTCTTGGTGGTACTCATTTTTTATGCATATGTTCTTGTACAAAGGACAACGAGCCATTGAAAATGTAATTACCCTAGAAAGAAAAAGGGATGAAGTTGACTTTCTTGTCTAATGTTGGACCAAAATCTTAGATAGGGATGATAAGAGGTATAATTTTGTGATGTTTAGAAATTATGTTGCATCCAAGATAATGGGAGATTTAATAGAATCCCCAAAGAAATCCATGAGTTCTTAAGACATAAGGAGATGAGGTTTGACTTGAATTTCACTCATAATTGGGGAGATTTGATCCTATATCCTGATAAGATAGTTTTCAAAGTGTATGATAGTGGTTTGGATCCATATGTATTTCTCACAAATGTTCCTTTGAGGATATGAGGCAACTAGGAGCCTCACAAGAAGCACATTTACCTAAATCAACAAGGAAGGGGTCATTCTTCCTAGAATGGACCATATTTGAAAATTACACCATGACAAAAAGGATATGAAAGAAATTAGATAATCTGCTAGCTCTGTATAGACTGATGACCATGAGCCCAAGGAATCATGACCCTGAAGGCTTCATTAGTCAGCTCAAAGCAATCAGAAAATGGGTACCTATATACATGCTTTTGATTATCCTGAGGATGCTATTAGAAATGTCTTTATTACTAAGGAACAAGATGAAAGGAAAGGAAAATACTTAGCTTATAGAAAAATGGTAGAAGCTAAGATGAAGAAGGATCCCTAGTACATTCCTTTGCTAGATATACAGGGTGACTTCAATAAAGTTATGTATGTTATGGATAATTTTGAAGATATTGTTGGTCTTTTGAGGGAATGGTAGGAATCTGTAGATAAAGGAAATACAATGATGGTTGAAGAAAGTTCTGAGGAGACACTATAAGAGAGAACCTCATATCAACCACCCAAACAGTTGATAATTTATTATAGGAGGAAGAAAATAGAAAGATCATAGGTATCTATTGAGACTTGCAAAGAAAAGAGAAAGCTCATAGGTATCTATTGAGACTTGCTTGGTTCATTGTAAAAAAAACCAAGAGGGACCTTATCCATGCACCAACTTAGGAGCTTCATCCCATTGTTACACCTTGGCCCTTTTCATAGTGGGGGCTTGATCTCATCAGTAAAATCACCCCCACCTCATCCAATGGCCATAAATTCATTATTACCTCCATAGAGTACTTTACGAAGTGGGTCAAAATCATTCCCATGACCTACATAACTGGAAAGCATATATCTAAGTTCATCATGAACTACCTCATTTGCTGATACGGTGTCCCCCAAGCCATTATATCAGATAATGGGACACCTTTCAAAAATTAGGATGTTCATGACCTTCTCCAAAAATTCAACATTCAACATCAATTTTTGACTCTGTATTATCCCCAAGGCAACAACCAAGTAGAAGACACCAATAAAAAAATCTTGAAAAGCCTTAAGAAAATGACCAATGACGTTAATTGTGACTAGCATCTATAGCTAAATCTCACCCTATGGGCCTATCGCAAAAGCATTCAGTCACCAATAGGTGCCACCCCCTTCTCCCTACTCTACGGATTAGAAGCCATTATCCCCATTGAGATTGGGCTCTCGTCTCTAAGGATATCATTGTAAAATCTCATTATAGATGAAGAATATCAGGTCTCATGACTAAATGAGGTAGATCTATTGGATGAGCAGCACATGGATGCCCTAAATCATCTACAAGTCTACTAGAACCACCTCAAACATAGATACAACAAGAAAATAGAGAGGAAAACCTTCCAAGTCAGTGAGCTAGTACTGAAGGAGAATCAAAATAACTTTCCAAATCCGAATAGTAAGCGAAAATTTGAACCCAACTGTTTGGGATCTTTCATCATCACAATGAGCTACAAGTTAGGGGCATATCAATTATCAACACTAGAAGGAAAGCCTCTGTAGGAACCCATGAACAACTCCCATCTTAAAAAGTTTTATGCCTAAAATATTTCAAGGTATAGAGAAAAAAAATACAAAAAAAATGAAAAAATTTCTTTAAAAATAGTCACCATAATGAAAACCTGCTAAACAAGCATCTTGGTGACAAAAAAACAAAATAAAAAATACAAAAATCCAAAAAAAATAGAAAAATGATTAAAAATAGAAAATAAAAAAAATCATCCTCTAGTGAAAACCACTTCAGTGGCGCTTTGGACAAGTACCCTGGTGAAAACCTCAATAACAAGTGTTGAGTGTAAATAGAGAACTCTCCATCCACCAGAATCTTCACAAATTATTTTGTACACTCACTCATCCATTTTATTCCATTTATCCTTCCACCATCCATTCGCATCCATACCATAGCTTGATCTTGTGTTTGTATCATGTTCCAACCTAGTATTACTTGGCACATTCCTAAGGTCAACTTATCTTTCCTTTACTGAAGTAGTCTGTCGCATCATATTGGGGGCATGTTACTGTACCTACATCAGATCAGATTCATGTATATTTTTCTGATCTTCCTTAAAATCCATCAAAAATCCAAAAACATTCAAAATATCCATCAATAATCCAAAAACATCAAAAAATAAAAAAAAGAAAAACAAATCCAAATCATCCAAAATACAAAACATGTAAAAAATCTAAAAATAAAAAATAGAGTCATCCTACCAAACTACATCATCTTTGATCATCCCCCAATACACCCTATGTTGGTCCTTTGGGCATCCATCACAATAAGCTGACAATTCATCATTTTTTTATATCTTCATCTTATAAATTGGTCAAGTCATTAGTCAAACTACGTGGTATTTGTGTATATAACATAGGCAAGGATAATTTGTTGAGCAACTCTAGAGACCCCTAGGATAGGTCTTTAGTTTAGGTTCTTTTTAAAAATCTCAAAAATCCAAAAAAAAAAAATGAAAAACTCAAAAATCAGAACAACCTCAAAATATTTCAAAAACACTATAAACATCCAAATATTTGAAAAAACACAATATGGTACATCCATCTCATCTCGCTCTCACCCGTAATAATATCATAATTCATAATAAATCAATCTTCATTTTCATCCTTTGGTAAGTTAATCAAAAGCAAGTATAGTAGGTTTAAAAGTAAAATTTCAATCATCAAAGTCTCGAGTCTAGGTCAGTAAGTATACAAGTTAATCAAATCTTGGTATCAATAACTTATCATTCAATCAATCTCACCATCACCTGATCACAACATGTCCTAGGATGCATCCTTCCTAGAATGGAAATCAACATCAAGCATCACCGTAGTTTAGTCTTGGCTAGCGTTATGAAGAGCATTAGCTTATTTTTTTACTTTATCTTTGTCTTTTGACTTATCTTATTGTGCTCATTTCAGTGACCTCTTGATGATGTTCCAAACGAAGTGGTTTAGAGAGAAAGGAATGGGGAAAAGATTATTATATTTTTATCTGATGTGCTTGTTGGATATTCTTGTAATATAATGTGGTCATGCATGCTTTTCTTGGTTTGTAGGGAGGGTGTTTTAGGTGTATTGTTGACCACATAGGAAGGATTATTTCTCTATGTTTTGGTCTGAGATATTTCAAATATTGGAACTACATTCTAAATATTGGAACTACATTCTAAATAAGGTTTTGTCTACTAGGTGTAAAAAGGAGTACTCCTATCTAATTGCTGATCCAAATTTCATCACACTAAGTGCAACACCATCCTAGTTCTTTATACCTTGATGCATCGTACCTATTTGTGTTATCAACCATAAGGAAACTTATACTCTTTATCTCTCCCATCCATGGATAAGCAATACATCATCATCATTCATCATCATATCTAATAAACTCTCGATGACTAATAGACTTGTTGGTCTTCTGAATCTTCTTGGATTCAAGGGTTGATCCCTCTCATTCTTCTATCATCTTTCATGCTAACATAGTATCATTTCATGAATGCATCCATCTTGAATTAATAAAACATCTACATCATCATCTTGCATAATCATTTCATATCATCATAAGGCAACATCATCCATCTCAGCCAACCCACTTGCATTGCATCATCATTTAAGTTGTTTAAGATATAAAACATTTTCTATTCTAAGCATCTTATAAACATCTCAATTGCATCATAATTACCATATAGATCCATCCATACATCCATCTTGAACCTCTTTGTCGTGATATTCACGCTCAAATTGAAATTTTTGCTATATCTCTCGAGGGGGCAATATACCAATGTACTTCTTTCTGCTAGGGCATCCGAAAAACTCATTTTTTTTTTTAATTTTGATCTTGGCGGAATCATTATTTGAATCAACGCAATAGGTACATTGCTCCAAAGAGGGGAAAAATGTAGGCACGTAAAATATGCATGCTGGAATCATTAATTTAATTTTGTCCTTAGTTATCCTTCTTCAAACCATTTTAATCAAATAATCTTTATCTGATTAAAATTCATCATCTCTCCTCTTTTAATTAAATCAATATTTATTAGATAAATTAACTTTATCTAATTAAATATATCATTCTATTTAATTAAGTCATATTCTTCTTTGTAATTAAATAAATCAATTTTATTAATTAATCTCCTAAAGTGCCTTCATTTAATTGAATAAATCCAAATATTTAATTAAATATCTAATGTTCTTTATCTTCTCATTTAATATAAATAAATCCAAATATTTAAGTTGAATGTCACAATCAACTAACCTCCGTTAAAATTAATCAGAGCTTAATTAAAACTAATTATAATCCATGTCACAACCTCTAGATAATGCAACTTGCACAATAAATCATTTATTTTGATTTATTAAATCTCTATTTTCCCTCACAAGGCATATTCCCAAGGAATATTCCCTCATTAACTCAATTTGTTTGAATTTCTTGTCCAAAGAAATTTCTCCACAAATCTCTCAACCATATTCATTTAATGCTACTTTTTAAATGTTAAACTCACCTAATAAGCCTTTATCATGTACAATGACCAAAATGTGCTCATCCTTCATCCTCTCACGTCTTGAAAAGTGGAATTTGTTGATTGGTTGAGGATTGATCCAACATTCATCCACTTTGCCTCTTCTTCTCTAAATATCATCTATAAATTCAAGGGTTTTCTTCTTCATTTTCATCCACAATTTGAGCATTCTTAGTATAGTCATTTGGAGATCATTATCTTGCATCTTTTGTTTATCATCATCTTGAGGCTTATAAAGGATTGGGAAAGAGCTCCTTTACATATCAGAGGTGCACCAATCCACTATGGAATAGGTATGAACATGATTTTGTAATGCTTTCATTTCGTTGTTTTAGTTGTTATTTTGTTAAGCATTATCAACCATGTTTAGATATTTCATAAAAGAATGTAGTTTTTTGCATTTTATTTGGCATATATGATAATATTTGTCAAAGTTTTAACATGTGCAGATTATAAGCTTACACAAGTGACTCATATCCCATCAAAATTATTTTGAAAACCTACCAAGTCATTGTCATTCACAAATCAATGGTCAACAACCAATCACAGCTTTCCATTTTGGCACCAGTACGGTCCCACCATGACATTCTTCATGATATACAGAGTTGATAGATGTACACCACTTACTCAATCCCGCACACCCCGTGGGAGTTACTTGGACTACAGGAGCACCTAACCACCTAGTGAAAAATTCTTATTTATAATGGTACAATGCACTTTTGTATTAAAATGGAGTCATCAAACTGCATTTGTAAGCCTAAAAAGGCAATTATATGAGATTTTGTGTAATAGGAGTCATTAAGTTAGTGTCATAAAGTTTCAAATTTGTGAGTTGTATTATGCAATAAATTTGTAATCCCAATGGTTATAAATTTTGAAAGTTGGTTTATTAGTGGTTAGGGGGTTTTCATTAGTTAGAGGAGATTGAGAAATTTTATGAAATGGCTTCAGAGGTTCGAGTTGTTGTTGTTGAAGCCAAGAGAATGAAATAAACATTGAAGTTACTTTGTTTTTATATGATTTTCACTATTTTTTCTGAGTTACCTTTACTGTGTGCAGGCCATACAAGTTCCAAATGCATTTATTCCTTATAATTATCAGTAGATATATATCTTAACTTGTGTTTTGTGCTTGGAAAAGGTCTGGTTAAATTTTCTACTTCCTTAATTCTTCAAATTACTCCTATCGGGTTCCTGAATAGTCCCAAGGGTTTGAAGTTGCTTTAATGGCTTAATCATCATCCCACCTATTGTATTCCATTGTAACTCAGTGGGATGATGTATTAGAGCATAGGGAATTATTTCTTAATATTAGGAGGCATGTAGGAGTGATTTCTTGGCTTAAATCATGAGAGGAAGGGTTGGAAGTGTGAATTTTCCCTTAGAAATTGGTGGGTCGGACTTGTGAAATGAAGAAACCATATTTATAGTGGCCAAGTGAGTGTTACTTAAGTGTGGGTGGACCTATTGGAAGGTTTCTAAGAAGTTATATTGGGTAGGAATGGCTGGGAAGGTGAAGAATCAATAATGGTGCCCCAAAATCCCTAGTTATTTTGGTTTTAAGGAGGGTTTTGTATTAGAAAATTAATTGAGAATGTAAGGTCCTAAAACCTAGAAAATAATTTTTTTTGAGACCTAAGTAAGGACAATTTTTAATTTTGGGGGTCTGGTGAGAAGATTAGAGGGTGGTCTCTTTGGAAAAGTGGCTTTATTAGAGGCCCAAAACAGTGAAAAGTCCATTTTTGAGGCACTCGGTCCAAATGAACTGTGTTTGGTTTCTTGGTATGTTGTGTAACCATGAAATGGGTCCTTTAATCCATAATCAATTTTCTTGGTGTTTTGGAAAGATCTAGTGAAAAGGCTGAAAAATAGGTTTCCCACTACTACAAGGTAAGCTAGTTGCGAATGGTGAGTTTTGGAGATTTCATTGAAATTTTCTTGGAGATTGTATTCAACTGATTCAATTGTCATTATATGCATGTTGAGGGCCTTTTTAAGGGCCTTGGCGAATATTTTTTGTTTTTTTTCAAGATTGAAGGGTTGAAACGCTTGAGGGTGAGTTGATGTCTAATAACTTGATTGCACAGTAAAGAAGAGTTCCTTGATTTGGAATTGAAGCTTCCCTTATTATGAGTGATCTCCACCTTTTCTTTGCATCAAATTGGTATCAAAGCATCAAGGAGTAGATTTTTTTTCATTTTTGAGTGTCCGAGAAGAAGGTGAAGAGGCAAGGTTGACAAGATGGCTCTAGAGAAGAATGCTATGGCTAAAGAGATGAAGGAGATGAAAGATATATATGTTAAGGAACTTAGAGAGTTGTAGGAAAGAATCATAGCCTTGGAGAAAAAATAAAATAAGGGAACTAGAAGAGAGTGAGTTAGGTGAAGATGAAGATGATGAGTTTGAAGATGTGGAAGAATAGCTTACAACAGTGGATCAAATATTTGCAAAGTTGCTGAAGGTAGTGAAGGATGACAAGCCTATTGTAAAAAATGATGTTCCTAAATATGGTGGTAGTTTAAATGATGAAGAACTACTTGATTGGATTGCTTCATTAGATAATCATTTTGAATGTGATCAGGTTCTTAAGGAGCAAAGAGTAAAGACTACAAAGGTAAAGTTGCAAGGCCATGCTTTGATATGGTGGAACTATCTTCAATCAGAAAGAAGGAAGCAAGGAGAGTCCAAAATTACCTCATGGGACAACATGGTATCAAAACTCAAAGGTAAATTCTTACCCAAGGATCATCAAGTTCAAATGTTTAAGAAATTGCAAGGTTTAAGGAAAAAGGAAATGGACATTAAGTCTTATACTGAAGAGTTTTATAAATTAAGTTTGAGGTTTGGTCATCATGAGAATGAGGATGAAAATTTTCTAGGTATATGGGTGGTTTGAGGTTTAATATGAAAGATGAATTGGTTTTGGTTAATCCTAGAAATGTAGAGGAATGTTACCAGATGGCAATCAAGCTGGAGGAGGAAATGAAGAGAAGACAAGAAAAAGAAGTTAGAGGTAGAGGTAATACATCAAGAGGTAGATGATCCTTCCTTAGTTCAAGGACAAACAATGAGAGTCAAGGAGATTCCAAGAAGGAGCAAGAGAAATCTAATTTCAGTGGAGGATGGAGAGGCACAAGAGGCAGGTTTGGTGGAGGAAGAAATGCAAATACCTTTTCAGGTAGATGTAATACTTGCAATGAATTTGGCTATCCATCCTCTAAGTGTCTTGAGAAGATTGGTGCTTCATCAAGTGGAAGTAAGGGTCATAAGAGAGTTTAGCTTGTGGAAGAGGATGAGGAGGAAAGTGTTGGTTCATCAATCCTTGCTATAGACCCTGAAGTTGGAGAAGCCTTGATGCTGCAAAAACAACTTTTGAAGACTTCCAAAGAATTAGAACCAGTGCATAGGAAGATCCTTTTCAAAACCACCTGCAAGAGCAAGGGAAAGGTATGCAAGATTGTGATTGATTATGGCTCAACTAAAAATATTGTTTCATGTGAAATGGTGAAAAAGATAAACTTGAAAAGAATTCCTCATGAGTTTCTTTACAAGGTATATGGGCTAAGTGATAGTCAATATTTGTTAGTAAATGAGCAGGCTATTGTAGCTTTCCAGATTGGTGAATATAGGGATAGTGTTATTTGTAACATTCTTCTAATGGACTGTTGCCACATACTCCTTGGAAGACCTTGGCAATATAATAGGTGTGCCATGTATGATGGAAGAGAAAATAAGTAAACCATAATGAAATATGGACATAAGTTTTTTATGACTCCACTTGTAGAGGTTGTGAAAGGAAAATCCAAAGTAATCATGTGGGAACAAGGAGCCTATAAGTGTTGTGAGGGACAAAAACTTCTGATTTTGGGAACCATTCTAGGTCTGATAATGCAGGGGCAGTGGATATAAGGACTAATATAGCAGCAAAGAAGGTAATGACACCTAGTTTGTGTGAAAGTCTTATGATAGGCAACATAGAATGTCCTATTCTTGCAAATATGAGAGTGAAGCAAACAAGGTTTGTAGATATAGTGATAGATAACACTAATAAAATATTGAAGAAGCATGGCGGCAATGTGTTGGAACTGATGACAACAGTAAACACACAGGGTGTATTGTAGGGAAAAACTCAACAAGGAGATGAGGATAAGACAAATGAAGTTAATGGTAATGATGATATTGAAATTTGTTTATCTACAGGTACAAAACAAATGGAAAAAGGTAAAAGAGAATTAGTAGGTCCTAATGGAAAATTAAAGGCACACACAAGTGTCAGGAAGGCCAGAGAAGTAGGGCAATGTAGAAAGGTGGGACAATATGAAGCACAAACAAGTATGGGTCAATGGAATTGGCCTATGAGTCAATGGAGTCTTAATCTAGCTTGGGCATGGTGGTATCATACATAATTCATGTGACATGAATTCTTCTTATAGGGGGTGTATGGTGTAGGACCACCTAACCACCTAGTGACAAATTCTTATGTTTAATGGTCCAATGCACTTTTGTATTAAAATGGAGTCATCAAATTTCATTTGTAAGTGTAAAAAGGAAATTATATGAGATTGTGTGTAATAGAAGTCATTAAGTTAGTGTCATAAAGTTTCAAATTTGTGAGTTGCATTATGCAAAAAATTTGTAATCCCAACAGCTATAAGTTTTGAATGTTGGTTTCTTAGTGGTTAGGGGGCATTGGTCAGTTAGAGGATATTGAGAAATGTTATTAAAATACTTGAGAGGCTCAAGTTGTTGTTGTTGAAGCTAAGAGAATGAAATAAACATGAAGTTACTTTGTTTTTATACGATTTTCACTATTTTTTCTGAGTTACCTTTACTGTGTGCAGACCATACAAGTTCCAAATACATTGATTCCTTATAAGTATCAGCAGATATAATATATTAACTTGTGTTTGGTGCTTGGAAAAAGTCTAGTTCAATCTTCTAGTGCCTTAATTTCTCAAATTGTTCTTATTGGTTTCCTAAACAGTCCCAAGGGTTTGAAGTTTCTTTAATGGCTTAATCATCATACCACCTATTGTCTTCAAAATTATAAATTGGTGGTATGATGTAGTAGAGTGTAGGGAATTATTGATTAAGATTAGGAGGCATGTAAGAGTGATTTCTTGGCTTAAAGCATGAGAGGAAGGGTTGGAGGTGTGAATTTTCCCTTAGGAATTTGTGTGTCAGACTTGTGAAATGAAGAAACCATATTTCTAGTGGCCAAGTGAGTATTCCTTAAGTGTGGGTGGACCTATTGCAAGGTGTCTGAGTAGTTAGATTGGGTAGGAATGGATGGGAAGGTGAAGACTCAATAATGGTGCCCCAAAATCCCTAGTTATTTTGGCTTTAAGGAGGGTTTTGTATTGGAAACCTAATTGAGCATGTTTGGTCCTAAAACCTGTAAAATATTTTTGTTTTGAGACCTAAGTAAAGACTATTTTTTGGGGTTTTGGGTCTAGTGAGAAGATTAGAGGGTTGTCTCTTTGGAAAAGTTGCATAATTAGAGGCCCAAAATAATGAAAAGTCCATTTTTGAGGCACTCGGTCCAAAGGAAGTGTGTTTGGTTTCTTGGTATGTTGTGTAATCTTGAAATGGGTCCTTGAATCCACAATCAATTTTCCTTGTGTTTTGGAAAGATCTGGTCAAAAGGATGAAAAACAAGTTTCCCACTACTATAAGGGAAGCTAGTTGCAAATGGTGAGTTTTGGAGATTTCATTAAAAAAATGTTGGAGATTATATTCAATTGATTCAATTTTCATTATATGCATGTTGAGGGCCTTTTTAAGGGCCTTGGCGAAGATTTTTTATTGTTTTTCAAGATTGAAGGGTTGAAACTCTTGAGGGTGAGTTAATGTCTAATGAGTTGATTGCATAGTAAAGAAGATTTCCTTGATTTATAATTGAAGCTTCCATTATTTTGAGTGATCTCCTCCTTGGCACTGCATCAAATTGGGACCCACCATAAAAGGTGTAGGGTTAGTGGGCACCATTGGATCAAACTTATCGCAACCATTGATCAAAATTCCAACACGATGTCACATCGCCACTATCATACCAATACTCGCAAAAAGTCGCTAGGTCACTAGAAAACTGACATCAAAACCTCTATCGAATGTTATGAAATTCTTGAAACCCATGACATGAAGACAACAAAGAGAACCTCAATATCGCTAAGTCGAGAGGTTATGAAAATTTAGAACCCCGTGACTTATGTTCCAAGGTTTTGGTTTTCAGTGATCACATGGCATTCAGGTTGATAAAGGGAAAAATAAAAAGTTTTAAGGGAAATTCCATTCCAAAAAGTTGAGGAACATTTTTCAACATGCTCCCACTTGATGAAGACTTACTAGCTTCTTCCAAACTCAAAGTTAGTAAATATCATAGACCCCAAGGTCCATCAAACTGGCACACCACCTATACTTATCTGTGCTCACTAGTTTTGTCAACGCATCAACTACATTTTCCAAAGTATCCACCTTTTCAAGATTAACCTCTCCATCCTCCACCATTTCTCAAACAATTTTTTTTTGAACATCGATATGCTTCATCCTGGCATGGAAAATGAGATTATTTCCCAAACAAATAGCACTTTGGCTATCACAACAAATATTAATCTATCTTGCATTCAACCCAACTTCAGAACACAATCATCTAATCCAAATTGCTTCTTTGCAAGAATGTGTTACTACCATGTACTCTACCTCAGTAGTAGATAAAGTGACTAGAAACCATCGCTTGCTCATCCAACTAGCTGCACCACCGAATAACATGATTATGTATCCAATGGCGGATCTTCTATTGTCAATGCCCCCTACCCAATCAAAATCCACATACCCATGAATGCTAAGAGATTTATGTGATCCAACTAAGTTTCCATGATAACACAAAGAATACTCTAAAGTAACCTTCAAATATCTAAAAACTCTCTTCACAAAATCCCAATGTGGTCTTCCTGGATTATCCATAAATTGATTAAGTAATCCCACTTCTTGGGAAATGTATAGTATGGTACAAACCATTGCATACATTTAACTGCCAACTGCACTTGCACAAGGCACCATGGTCATGTCCTCCATCTCAGTAGGAGACTTTAAACAATCTTCAACAAATAGCTTCATTCCCTCCAACACTAGAACAACTAACTGCTTGCAATTTGTTATACTAAATATTTCAAGGAAATAGTTAATATACTTTCTCTAGCTAGGAAAAATCTTTGTATGTCCCCTATCTCTTCTGATTTCCATACCCAGAATATACCTTGTTGCACCTAAATATTTCATTTCAAACTATGCTAACAACTGAGATTTTAAATTATAAATTTTATCCTTACTATTCCCAAAGAGTAACATATCATTGAAATATAGGGCAATATTAAGTAAACGATCATTTTCAGTATAGTACTACACACAATGATCTCATTTTGATCTTACAAATCCCAATAACAACATAAAAGTGTCAAAATTTTGGTACGATATTCTAGGTGATTTTTTTAAACCATACAAAGATTTCTTTATCTTGCAAACCATAATTTCTTCTTCTAGATCTTCATGAAGAAATGTTGTCTTCACATCCATCTGCTAAACCTCTAAGTCATATGCAGATGCAATTGACAATAGAAATCTGATAGATTCTAGCTTATCTAGAGAAGAAAATATCTCTCCATAATCAATTCCCTCCACCTAGGAGTAACCTTTTGCAACCAACCTAGCTTTATACTTTTCTACACTACCATCTAGACCAATTTTCTTCTTAAATACCCATTGACAACCAACAGGCTTTCAACCTTCAAGAAAAAGCACCAACTCCCAGGTTTCACTCTTTTTCAATGATGCCATTTCCTCATTCATGGCTTCCAACGAGGAATCTGAATCAGACATATTAATAGCCTCCTTTAAAATCCTAGGCTCATCAGTGCTAGTAATCAAAGCATAGGCACAACTAGAATCCAACATGGAAAATCCATACCTATCAGGTTGTTGCTTCTCCTATGTAGACCTCGTCATAGGCTGAGGTTGAGGTTGTGGTTCTTCAGCCTATTAAAAAAATTTAGAGTTGCTTGAACTCTCCTCAGATTAAGGTACACCTAGTATTTGTAGTTCCTCTTTTTCTGGAGTTAAAGGAATTTCAACTACATCCTTGTTCTTATCATCTCTCATCTCTGACTATGGATCTATTGTAAAAGGTTTCAACTCAAGAAAGATTACACTTCTATTGAAATATTGCCTTCTTAGTGATAGGATTCCAAATCTTGTATCCTTTCACACCAATGCCATAGCTAATGAAGACTCGTTTAACATTTTTTTTGTCCAACTTAGATATTTTCTCATTTGACACATATGCATATGCATCACAACCAAAGACACAAATATGTCTCAGAGAGGGATTTTTACTAGACCATGATTCCATAGGTGTCTTCTTAACAAGAGTTGAACTAGGTGAATGATTAATCAAGTAACATATTGTAGCCACAACCTCATCCTAGAAATTTTTCTCTAGACTAGCACTTCTCAGCATAATTCTCACTCTTTACATTAGCATCCTATTTAACCTTTTAGAAACTCCATTCTACTATGGAGTTTAAGGTGTAGTTTTATGCCTTTTAGTCCCATGGTCTTTGTAATAACTCTCAAAATCTGTAGAACAAAACTCACCACCATTATTCATCCTCAAGCATCTAATTTTCTACCAAGTTTTTAAACTCTTTAAATTGACTAAACACTTCTAATTTACTTTTAAGAAACCACAAAAATTCTCTTCTCAAATAATCATCAATAAAAGAAACATAATATTTAGACTTTGATAGCGAAGGAATATTTACTGGACCAAGTACATAAGAGTGAACATAATCTAGTATGCCAGAAGATATATGAGGACTAGAGTAAAATGAACCACGATGTTGCTTTCCATAAATGCAATGTTCACAAAAATCAAACTCAGGGTTACAATCATCAAGCCCTTCTAGAAGGTTTTTATTTTTTAAAGATTTTAAGCCTTTTTCTCCTATGTGGCCAAGAATATGATGCCACAACATGGTTTTCTCTGCTAGGAGTTTCACCTCCAAAGAGTTTTCATTGAGAGGAACTTCATTCTCCTTATCTATATGAGAAACCTTGCTTGAATTTTTAGAGACATTGTTTGATTGAACAACCTGTGTGTCTAGCTTGTACAAAGTGCCAATACGTGCACCCTTGGCTAGCACCAACAAGCGTTTAGTCATATTACAACCACTACTCAAGAATGAGACTTGCACACCAACATCATTCAACTTACTAATAGAAAGAAGATTATGAGTCAGACCTGGTATGTGCATTATGCCATAATTCCTTTATTCTTCCATCAGGAAATTGAATTTTGACTCTTCCATGACCAAAAATTTTAAGAGATGAATAAATTTCTAATTACACCTTTCCACCATCATACTTTTCATACTTCATGAACCAATCTCTATGATATGTGATGTGAAAATATGTGCCTAAGTCAATCGACCATACCTCATCTTATGTCTGAGTTGCCAAGGTTGCAATGAAGGTATTTGCATCACTCTAAGAAGAATCATTATTTGAAGAGTTCTTCTTCTAATTTTTTTCTCCTCTTTGCAATCCTTCAGAAAATGTCGAATTTTCCCATAATTCTAGCATTTCACCTTGGACTTCTTGCATGGACACTTTGATCTCCCCTTAGATTTGGATTTAGACTTCTTGTCTTTCTTCTTGCTTCTATCCTTTGATCTACCTCTAATAGTATGAGCCTCCTTGGCCATCTTAGAGTATTTCCTTCACATTTCTTTTGACAATTGGTGGAACCCCCCAAATTTTTCTATGGTTCCATTTAAGTCTTGCAATATTTGGCTTTCACCCTTGATTTTTTGGCTTAGGGTTATGTTCTTCACTGGTGCTTAGGGTTTGTGTCACTAAAACCCTTCCAAATAAATCTTTAATTCTGAGCGTCTTGCATGGGATTCTATTTTATTATTCACCTTCTAGTGTAGGTTCCCAATTGTCTAAGTTTTTACTCATGTAAATGGTTTCATTCTTTTATCGATCCCTTGGTCCTGGTGTTATCAGTCAATTCCCGTTATCATTTTAAAATGGTGCCATTATTTATGTGGGGTTGATTTCCTTCAAAAACAATTTTTGTAAGTCTTTGATTAGGTTTTAATATTCACCTCGGGACTTAATCCATATATTCATGTCTCCAACCTTCGTCTACGTAGTGATGGACCTATTTTAAAAACTAACTTTTGTGGTATGTGCAGATTTTTGTTCTATGATCATAGTTCGATCATTGTGAGAAAACCTCAACCACTCCCCACATACCCATCCTGTTTCATTTCTTATTTAAATATTCACATTGGTTGGTAGGTGTAAGTGTAGAATGAGGTAAATAATATAAATACACTTCTTAATATGACATTATATAAAATGATCAAACAATTGAATCAATTCAACACAGTAATCAAATGAAAGCGTCCTATTGCTCTCTATCTCCAAAGATTTATTAAATCTAAATTGCTCTCAGATTGTTTAAGCAAATAAGACTGTTAAAATGACTATCTAAAGAACGAGATGATGTTAATGCAATGCTAAATGATAAATCAATTTAAACTAGCATGATATAGACATGAAATAGATAATTGCAGCTATAGGAGGCAGCCATTGATGTGAAGCTTTATTATTGAATTGCTTGAATGTTGATGCTTGATACTTGATGTCTAGATTCCTGCAGAGTAAGACTGCAAAAGCTTGATTATCTGGATCCCTTTGTTGGTTCAATGAGGCTTGTATTTATAGATTTCCTGGCTATAGAAATGCACAAGGAAAGCTTTGAGAGGCTTGGATTCAATCTAAAGGATTGAATGATGAGAGATGGAGGAGATTAAGAGAAAGATGGAGATTGTCTCTACCCATGAAAACACCAGGCAAGAGAAGAGGAAGAATTGATGGAAGAGGATTGAGAGATCAAATTCCAAATTTGTCCCCAAAACTTCCCGTGAAGTTTCAAAGCATTAATTGTGACAAATTTAGACATAGATTAGACATAGGAAATCTAATTCATTTTTAAGGAAATGTAGATTGGAATATTCCTTTATGCTTAATTCAAATATTTTGATTTATTTAAATTAGAAAAGGGAGATAAATAATTTAATAAAACAAACTATAGGATAGTCATTTATTAAATTAATCAGAGGAATATGGTAATTAATAAATAAAGTGTTTGACCTTATTTAATTAATTCGAGAATGATGTGATAGATTGAAATAGGGATTTGATAATTAAATCGAACAAAGTATTTAATTTTGTTTATTTAATTAAGATGAATTTGAGAGTGAAATATATTAAATAAATATTTCTATTTATTTAAACAATAGAGGAAATAGAATAATTAATCAAACAATGTGTATTTAATTAATCGGATGCTCCAGACCAATTTTAGGTGTATACATTTTGCCCCTCTTCGAAGTGATGTGTTTACGCGTTTCTTTGAAGAAAATTTTACTGCTACTACCAGGATTGATGATAAAAAAATAATTCCGTATGCCCCAGACATGCCCCAGACATTGATTTTAAGATGATTGATGATAATATGCCCCCTCGGGAGATAAATTAATGATTTAATGATTTTTGGAATTTTTTGAAAATTTGATTTTCTGATGATTTGATGACGATATGATTTATCTCCTGACAAATAATGAAGAAATATAGCCCGTAGATGAATTTGTATTAAGCCTCCTTATGTTTGATGATTTTCAATCATGTCAGCCTTTGATTTGATATTGATTGTTGATCTTGATAGATTAGAAGATTATTGATCTCATGATAGGTGAGATTCAATGATTGATTGATGATTGACTTCATGATAGGTGAGGATCAATGATAGATTGATGATTGACCTCATGATAGGCAAGGATCAATGATAGATTGACTAATTGACCTCATGATAGGCGAGGTTCAATGATAGTCGCTCATGAGATTTGATCAAAGTCTCACCAGAGCCAATTAAATTGATAGGCTGATTGATTTTTGATTGATTATAGGAGGATTTTAGAGTTTTTCCCAAAGATGTGGGACATGATTCCGCATCTAGCGCAGGTTGATATAGATATCATTAATTGATGTGAAAAATTTATAATGCAGATGCAAAACTAATATGAATGCAATTTAATTTTTTCATGCAACTATATGCAAACTATTGTCATTTTAACAGTACTTTTGTGCTTTTTTGTCATCATAGAGATTTATTGGATGTTGAAAGTGAGTACAAGCGTCAATGGTATATGTTAGACCAATGACGACCTGAGTACTTCTTTCATGATTTTTGATATTGTAAGTGAACACAAGCATCTAGGTATAGTTGAACTGAGATGACCTGAGCATTCATTGCGTAAACAAGCAGTGATTAATCATTTCAATGTGTGAATTATGAATGTCATCGGTGATACATTTTCATAACAGATCCCCCAACAATTCAAACATTCATATGATTAACTTACAGATAGTAGACAATAAAAATATCATTCTCCTTCCTTGCTTCTCTAGTCCAATACATCGTCGAGGTGCTCCAAAGAAATGATAACAATGATCAAAATACAACATGTTCAACCTTTTCTTAAAGTATTTCAATCATTATTCAAATTAGATCATCCATCCTAATTTTGTGATGTTTTTGAGATTTTTGACTGAATTTTTTGACATGTTTTTGGATTTTTGATTGATTTTTTGACATGTTTTTGGATTTGTTTGGCTGATTTTTGACATTTTTTTGGGTTTTTGATTGATTTTTGACATGTTTTTGGATTTTTGACGTATTTTTGACATTTGTTTGGATTTTTTGACTGATTTTTGACATGTTTTTGGATTTTGATATGATACGGATGTTCAAATTGTTCTGATGGTGATTCATGTTTACACTTCGATCATTGTTTTATTGCCCCCAATGATTTCAAGATTTTTCCCCCAAGCTAGGGTGAGATATGACCACATTGCAATGATATGCACTTGAGATTTTATTGCACCTTTTTCAAATTTTATGATTTTTTTGTATTTTTGAGGATATTTTAAGATGAAATGAGATGATGTGCTTGATTGAAGGAACAATATGCCCCATAATAGGGTTAATTCAACCATGGATAATTGATAGATCAAAACGAAAGTTTCACTACAAAACATGTCACACAAGCAACATATCTCTTGTCGAAAGATGATAATGGTATGATTGATTAAGATGCCAAGAATGATCGATTCCATAAGACATGATGATGATAAGATTGATGATTGTTGATGATTGATTGAAAAGAGATATGAGGATTGGATAATGTTTTTGTAGCTAGGTTTAAATATGATTTGTATGATAAGATTCAAGGTTGAAAAGAGACATGATGACATGGATTTCGATATGCTAGAAGATATGGAATGGAAGAAAGCGAGGAAAAAAATGATGAATGGAGATGATCAAGATTAACTAGATAAGATACAGACACAAGGCCAAAGTATTTTTCCCATATTCCTCATCAAGACCAAGGAAAGGAAGAAAGGATGTATTTAGTAAGAATGATGGAATATGGATAAGATGAAAGATATGGTATGGAAGATATGGATAAAGCATATAGGATAAGATATATGATGTTCAAGAAGATCTGTAACCTTGTCAAGATCAAAGGTGGATATGTAAGGAATGAGCATAGAAAGGATAATGACCATGAATGATAAGATGGATGAAACTTGTTCCTAAGTGTAGAGTGCAAGAGGAATATGGAAGATAGGATATGGATGATAGGGAAATGGAGGAAGGACTTAAGCATCAAGTTTCACAACAAAATATCCCTCTAATAAACCATGGCAATGGGAATTAGACTCCTAAATGTTGGTAGATTAATGATATGATGGAAGAATCTAAGGACTTATCCAAAGGTTTGGATTAAAGGAGAATGATGGGGGATGAATGTTGGATAATGGATAGGAGGTTGGAAGGCTTGTTGATGGATGGAAGGATGGAAAGATCAACATTGGCACACACCTTGAAGGGTGGTGGAGTGATGGAGGAAAAATGGATTTGGAAGGTGATAGGTTATTAGATGGAAAATTGGAGGAAGCTTTTGGATTAGCAAATTTGGATGCCAATTTATATTTTATTGCTTCTATGAGACTTTTAGGAATCCACATGATTTTTGACTTTGATTTTTTCTTTGTGGGCCTTTGCGGCCTTTCACATTTTTCTTTTTGATTTATGGACCTTTGTGGTCTTTGAAAATTTCCTTTTTGCTTTGATGGGCCTTTGTGGCCTTTAGAAATTTTCTTTTGATTTATGGACCTTTGTGGTCTTTGAGATTTTTTCTTTGATGGGCCTTTGTGGCCTTTTGAAAATTTCTTTTGATTTTGGATCAATTTTTCTTTTATTTTTGCATGTCTCTTCGAGGAGACATGTTGATCCTTTGATACATGCGGATTTCGATATAGAAGCTTTTGATATTTGGCATCCAAATTTCTTCCAAGAGTAATGGGAGAGGTGGATTGAGATGAATGATATGGAGGTATTATGGAGGAGTTAATGTGGGTATAATTTTGAAAGGGCATCAAGGATGTGTGCCTTTGTTGTTCTTGAGAAATAGGATATGGACCTAGGATAGAGGGAAGGTTTGATGGACTAGGATGAGGACCTAGGATAGATGGTATGTTTGGAGGATTAGGATGAGGACCTAAGATAGATGGTAGGCTGATGAACTAAGACACTTAGGTGTATAACCAAGGCCATGGTGATATGGGTTTCTTTGAACAAAAAGGGGTTCTAGGATACCTTGTTCATGAAGGCCTAATCCTTTTCCTTTGTAATTCATACTTTGACACATTTGTTTACCAATGGGATATGTATTGTTTGTGAAACAAGATGCGAGTCCATTTTGGGGAGGATATGACATGGATGAGAGGATAGGTGTTGGAAGTAAACCAGAATGGATAAAGGTGGAGGATCCCAATTTATAGGTGTGGGGTTCATGGATAGCTTGAATAGGTGTGATAGGATCTTGACATGTGGATGATGGGGTGTTTTGATCTTGACTGGAAAAAGTAACATGAGGTGGTATGAAAGACATATCTTGATCATGAGAAGGATAAACATCTTCATGGAATGAAAGGGTATACTTGAAAGGAAGCATATCTTGACCTTGATGAGGAAGGGAATCATGAGATTGTGTAGAAAGCATGTCGTGATCATCAGTTGGTAAGACATCATTAGATAGGATGGAAGAACTATCATGCTTTTGTGATGTAACAAAATCATGAGATGATATGGATTGATGAGATGATGTGGAAGAAGAACCTAGAAGGATACTTGTCTCTTGAGATGGAAGGGAATTATTTTGGATGAAAAGTGAAAGGAGGGGATCATCATAAGATTCTTGAGAAATGGGATCTTGATCAAAGATTGGAAGATTTTGTGGAATTTTGATATCATTGGATGGAGTGGAAAGAATATTTTGAAATTGATGTGTAGGGGAGTCTATGCTAGCATGCTTTGGATTGAGATATTGACATGAATCATTGGATGTTGAAGATATGATAGAAGAGGATGATTGGATGAATTTGTTAGCTCAAGTGAAAGAATCTTGAGGTTTATTTTGGCTTATTGTGGATGGAGATAAATGCATCACGTGATAGGATTTCTCAATATCATTTGTGTTTGAGGATTTAGATTTTGGCTTATGGATCTTTTGTAAAAATCCAAAGACGTCAAACTTGGATGATGTAGTTGTTGGTGGAGAGGGTGTCATGTCAAGATTTTTGTCAGAGGAATAAGCACAAATTTTTGGCAGCAAATATCTCTTTGTGGTTCTTTCCCTTTGCACATCCCAGATTTGTTGTTGAAGTTTTTTCATTTGATGAGTTAGAGAATTCAATTGATTCTCATCTATTTTGGCCATGGTGGTTTGAGTTTCAATTTTTTTTGGATTTTTAGTCTTTGTGACCTTGTTAAAATGGATATACGAACATTATTGTTTCCAATAAACTATTGATCTTAGTTTGGTAAAGTGTCAAAGATATTAACTTAAGTCAAATAGAATGATAGATTCTATTGATTAGACTAAGTTTGATTATAGGAAATGCTTTGAGGAAGATCAACAATTGATATTATGAGATGTGTCTTCATTTGAACCATCCCCCCTACACTCATTCTATTTCTTTTCCCATTATTTTAATCACATGGGCTAGCATGCACAAGCCATGTGTCTTCTACACTAGTGGGCCCAGGTTCCTTTAAATGGTTCATGAGCAGTATCAAGGTGAAAACTATGATCATTAGCGGGTGATGTGGTTTTCTCAACCACTCCCCATTACCCTATCTGATATTATTTAAAATTTTAAAAATTCCATGGGCTAGCGGGCGGTGTGACACTTGTTTCCTTTTAGAGGGGTCCACTCTGCTTGAATGATGAGGAATTTTACTACAGTTCTGGGATCAACAGTTGATAGTGGTTGACGTGGGTCAATGCTGAGCACTCCCTGCTATCCCATGTGGGTCCCACCCTTGCTTCCAAGCTCTTAATGGGGGCACAGGTGACTACCACGTGGAATATCTAAATGGCTTGGCTAGATTTTAGTGGAGATGAAGTATTGCTAAAATCTGGCAAAACCAACACAAGGACTAAAACAACACCATTTTATAACAAATTTCTTTGGGCATGTGTTTGAGATTTGGGAATTTTTTTTTATTACGAAAGTCAATTCTATCAGATGTTGGTAGATAGGAGAAGGTGAAATTAAATTAAGGTAGAGTACGATCCAATTTTCCAAGATTAAATCTTGATCATTCCCCGATGTCTTGTGGTGATGAGTTGCCAGTGGATTATTTCCCTCAGGTGAGTGGGTAAACATGAAACGATTGGTATTTTAATGCTAAATATATGATAAATATGCAGATAGAGTGGATGTTTATCCCTTTGGGATTTTTTGTTTAAGGAAAAAGGAATAAAGCACATACACTAAGCTTTGTCATGATTAATCATCCTGATTAATTATCCATTGACTTATCTTGATGTGTGATCTACAACTAAGGTTCAAAAATCAAGTATTTGATCGTTAGCTTCCTCGCACAAGCTTTCCTTGAGTATTAATGGTTGGAATGCTTACATTGCTTAACATAATGAGGACCATTAGCCATATTCTTCATAGTTTGCAATCATAAGCTAAAAAATGAGTTTTCTTCTATGAGAAGGTTGGAAAATAATTTCTTTGGTAGAGGATTGTGGAGGTATCATGATAGGATTTTCCCCAGGTAAGCACCTACTCATACCTACTTGTTTCAATTACAGTTTCTTCAATTTATGATATTTTGAGTCCTGGGGTGGTAAGGGTTTATAATTTGCATGAGTTAATGAGAAATGTGGAGGCTTGAGTATTTTTTTCATCAATAAACTTTGTAAGATTATCCCTATGAGGGTTTTTCTACAGATTAAGATTTTCCTTGTTGTGGTTTTGTTCATTGTAACAATGAGTAAGCCAAGTGACTCTATCAAGGCCATCCGAAGATATAGGATACTTAATCTATTGGAGTCCCTAGAAAATGTTCTTGAAAATGAAATTGATATATTAGGAGCTCCTTAAACACCAATGAAGAAGAAAGAACACAAGAATTCCAAGAAGGGTGGTGTCACAAGTAGTTACCACCTAAGGAAAAAGACCATTTCTAAAGAATTGGTCAAAGTTAAAGGCAAGGGATTGGTTGAGCCTAAGAAGAGAGAAAAGAAAAGAAATAAGTACCATAAGGCATACCTAGGGAGGAATATTTCTCCCTTTGGAGGGTGGAGGTGATATTGACCTAGAGTATGACCACTACCTTCTTTATTTGGTGTCATTTGAAGACTCTGATGAAGGAGGAGTAGTTTCTTCTCTAGTTTCAATGTAAACATGAGGAGGGCAAGAATATTCTGATGTTGACGACTTAGAGCAGTGTCTCAACCAAGTTTTTTTTTCAATAACACCATTACCACTACATCAGGATTGTTCTCTTCTACATGTGTGTCATTTTTTTTATTTGGTACTCACGCAGATCTCTTTTGGGCTGCTATGATGGAGAAGTGTTGGAATTTGTATCCTCAACGATGAAAATGATTTTTCTAGGAAGTGTGTGAGTTTTTTCCCTTCGTACATATGGAGAATATTCTTTGGTCTACGTGGATGTGGGATTTCAGCAATATTTTTGAACCACCAAAAAAGAAGTAGGGAAAGAGGATACCCCAATAAGCCTCTAAGGTTTTTAACCTAGAAGCTGGCTAGTGGGAAATGGACTCTCTTTCACAACTTTTCACTTTATGATTCATTAAAAGGGAGTTAGGGGCTTAAATTGATGTGTGTGTGAAGTATCCTAAATGCTAGAAATGGAAGATAGAAGCTAACTAGTAATGTACAACTTATGAAATGCAACTATGCTGGAAAACACACTATACTATGCAAATGACCTAAGTAATGTAAAAAAACTATAATATAATAAAAAGAAAATGAAAGGCTGCACCTGGAGGTTGAAGAGGGTTCAAATGAAGGTCTAGAATCCTAGGAAAACTATTGCAGAAGCTGAGAAGGACACTAACGCCATTCTGGAAGACCTAGTCCTTCTGTCAAGAAAACTTGTTGGGACTTGTTTCTACCAAAAGGGTACTCGAATCCACCAAAAACCAAAAAATTCATGTATGGTGGGACTAGGTCACCACTAATGGCAACCTAGTCCCTTTTAGCCTATCAAGAAATCTGAAAGTGGAATCTAGAGATCTTGATCTGCGCTTTCTACTTCTCCACGTGTTTGGATTTGAAACTTTGATTCTCAGGTCTGAAAGTGACTTCTAATGGATTCTTTTCCCTAGCCAACAAAGAGGTGTCTTTAACAATCTTTTCAATCCACTCTTGAATTATTTCCACACTTGCCAAATACCTAAATCTACAAACACACACAAAGAAGGAAGAAGAAATGTTGATTGTTAGAGTATAGGGGTTTTCCTTTGTCAAACCCCTTTGTAGATAATTAAATCAAATTATGAAATGAAATGGGAAAGCATGAAATTTCAAGCAATTTACTTAGTTACCTTGCCATGATGGTTGATCTTGAGTTTCAGAAATAGAGGATTTAACCCTTTGGATGTTTCTTGAGAGATATGTCTTGGTGACTTAGAATACACAAAACCCTAGCTTGCTTCACAAGAAGGAGAGATGAGTGATTGAGAATAAAATGAGTGTTTCTTCTGATAAATTAGGGGTTTTAGGCTCATTTATACATGTTATGCCCTAATTTTCCAAAAATAACACCATATAGGCTAACCTTAGGGTTTTACAGAAAATATCTCGAAAGAGAATTAAGTTAAATTCACCCAAGGTGGCGACCTAGTCCACTTGGGAAAATTTGAGTGGTTATCAAAAATTAATATGTGATTATTTATGTCTGTCAGGATTGTCTCATGCAAACACACTAAGATAGGACTTATTTGTGTATTAAGGGATCATTATGGCATTAAAAAGGGTTGATTTAGTGATGACAAGCCTAAGAGAGTGTGAAAATGTTTTACAACACTTTGGAACAAGGCTTGGAAATGGGTAAAAAGAGGCTAAAAGAGGTCCAAAATCCATAGGAAAGGGCCTAAATGAGCGATTTTTTTAAAGGATATAGTTTTTAGTGACACATTTAGCCCCCACTTTAGTGAGAGTATGAACTTGCTTCAAACTCACACTAAAGTAGCCCAATGGAGATGTTAAAGAATAACAAAGGAGAAGAATGTGAAAGATGAAGGAGGTGGTAAAGTCCCCAAGGATTTGAGATTCTAATTCAAAAAGACATCACTATCAAAGAACACATTCAAGGGTTAATGCATTTCAGCAAGGCGAGATACATGATCATGCAATGAAAAGTATTAGTATGAAGAGAATAAGGAAAGATGCGCTCACTTTGGGGCCATAAAATATTAGGTTGTCCATAGGGTGAGTTGTCCTAAATAAGGTGAGAAAGATACACATGGCTGGTATGTACTCACACACACAAAGGTGGCTATGGGGAAAGTTGTGCTGCTTGTTGGGCTTCCTGCTTAACCATACCAAAGTTATATCTCATGATAAATTTGATAAGGTGCCACAAAAGAAAGTGATTTTGAAATGTGTCAAAGGGATCTTGCTTTGTCCGTACGATGTCTCAACCTAGGGAATAATATGTGTAATGTTGCCAAGAGAGGCAAAGATGAAAATTTACTCATCTTGTATCCAAGAGAGGCAAGGTTCATTTTGTATGCAAAAGTGGAAAAATGCAAATGTCTCATCCTGAACAACATTGTGCCTAATGTTTTCAAGAGAAGGAATTGCAAGAAAAAGAGAAGCACACATTGAAATGTGAGTGGTAATATATGCCCCCACTTTAAAGGAATTTCTACAGATCATTATGTGAGTAATTTCTTTAAAGTAGAAGAGGAAGAGGACATGAGAGCTTATTCAGAAAGCCCTATGCTGAGTCATATTTTTCCAATAAGTTGCATCATGAAAAGGAGAGTATGTCGCATGTGATTCAACTTAAAACATTTTTTTGACATCCCAAGCTTGCTCATATATATTCATAAAATTTCAATGACAAGTCAAAAGATACAATGACAAGGGACATACGAGGGAAAAGGATAACTAACCCCTCGCCCCCATTTAGTGCAGGAGAAGAACGAGCTGAAAGGATTGGTGAGAGGTAAGGTTAGGTGAAAATCAGTATCGATTAGAGGAGTGAGGTGCCCCCACATAAGGAAGAACACAAAAATC
Organism: Sequoiadendron giganteum; assembly: GCA_007115665.2. NCBI lineage: Eukaryota > Viridiplantae > Streptophyta > Pinopsida > Cupressales > Cupressaceae > Sequoiadendron > Sequoiadendron giganteum. Next base: position 301,519,252 of record CM021110.1, on the reverse strand, counting down.
CTTAAGATGTTGGATTTGATGACTTAATGCCTTACACTCATGAGTGTGATGACCATGAACTCAATGTTAAGAACAAAAAGAATTTTTGTGGAAACGTTTCTTTTAAGTTATAGGAGGGAGAGAGATCACGTGATCTTGGAGGAGTCTCAACAAGATACCTTCTTGATCAAGGATAGGAGGTGATCGTTTGGTCTACAACAAGGAAGGGTATTGCTTAGTAGAGGATGTCATACTTATGCAAGGCGCTATAGATTGTGAGATTTTTTACACTCTCTTAGAGGAGTGTGTAAAATATGAATTAGTATTGTTATGCGAGATGATGTTGGTATTAAGGAAAGAGTCATTTGTTGGTTTCAAAGAATCACTTTCTAAGGTTGATTTAGAAGGGTGGGTTGGGATGATGTTGGTGTTGGAGGAAGGTTTAATTATTTCAATGAAAGGACAAAACCCAAGACCATGATTAGATTTTTACATATGAGGCTCAATAAGGTTGTAGATACCTTGTTCGTGAGCACCACAACCTTGTCCACTCTAGCCAAATTGTTTCATAAGCTCGTAACCTTTTCCATAGATCTTTTTCAACACTTTCGGATTGGGTGCGGGGTCATTTTTTACATTGGTGGCTAAAGTAGTGGAGGTGGATGCTTTTGAAGGATCATTCGAGTCTTGTGTTGACAAGACTACGTTTCCCATGTGAGAGTCTTGGTTTGTGATCTTGGATTTGCCTAATAAAGGAGGTATGAAGTCTAAGGAACCCTAATCATTGTCTAAAGACTTTCGTTGTACGGGTTCCACTTGTTTGGTTGGTGTTGAAGTGGTGAAGGGTTTGGATATGTTTTTCTCAAGTTGTGTACACTTTATTATTATAGATTTACTTCATCTTTCGATGAAGTATGGAAGGCACAACATTCATTGCATGAATCCATGGTCTACCTGAGATGAGGTTAGATGAAACATCATTAGGCATAACATGAATCAATGTGTATAATGTGGCCACTCCAAATGCAAGAGGCAAAGTGATCACACCAAGTGGCTTTTGTCGTACACTATCAAATCCAGTGATAGATAAGGAGGTAGGTTGAATGGTTGGTTTATCAATATGGAGCCTATCCAAGAGATTGACACTACACAAATTAACATTGGAGCCATTATCAACAAGGGTTTGGTTGATCCCTATGTGTTTGTATTGAGATATGATCATGAAGGCTTCAACTCATTTTTGTGCATCTAAAGGAGGGATCTCACTTTGGTGGAAAAAATTTCAACATTCAAGCCTTGAATCATAAATTCTATACCATTATTTGTGACTTAGAAGGGACAAGAATTTTTTGTAAGGCATTCTGCATCATTTTGTGCTAGTGAGGGGAGACTTGACTGAGATCCCATAAGGACATTTTAGCAGGAGTATTCCTTAGTTGGTCAACAAGGTCATACTCCCTAAGGATTGAATTTAAGTGAGGGGCAATAGGTAGAATGGGAGGGGATGAAGGTAATGAAGTTGAGGTTTTTGTTTGGGATCATGTACTATTGCGAGTGTAATATTTATGAGAAATGGTATCTGGACTCATTTGTTGTGACACATTTCAGGTAGGTGGGTAGATGGTGAATTAAGGTTTGGGTTTGGTTGAAGGAGGGTAAAGGAGAAGTTGAGGTTGAATAATATTAACATCCCCTTGGGGGGGAGAGTAAATTTTATCCTTGGCATGCATCACGATCCCTCCCTAGGAGGAGAGGTTTTAGGAGAACAACCATCCACATGTTTGTGATATTCAAGGATTGGTTCTCTTAAAATAACTTCATTGCCACTGGGACTGGTCAATGATGGGAGAGGGAAGAGTGGGATGATGAGGAAAGGGTTCTATTTCGTTATAAAAGGTCTCATTCTCTTGTTCCATACTATTTATCCTAGTAGAAGAGCTTTGAAGAGGTTCATCAAATGCTTCATCACATGGGGAGGAGGCATGAATAGAAGGACCACTATAGTTTTCAAATAGACTATCCCAAAGGGGGGGAGCATTAGGAAAAGAGGGTCAAGAGGCTCATGACTGTTAAGAGGTATATCTTCTAACACAAACCTATCCTCTTGGCATCGAGGAGGGATATTAGAAGAAAGAAAATTTTGAGGGTCATGGTTATGGTTAGAGATACTATGTATGGTGAGGTCAAGAAATGTTTGTTGTTTAATGTTTGGCAAGGGGGGATGTGGAGAGGGAAAATCAAGGCCCTCAATGCTTGTATCTTCTCGCACCAAAATACCTTTGTCACAAAGAGGATAGGTATAGGGAGAAGCACAAGTATGATTTTTATTATTGTCAACACTAACATCCTCATGAAGGGGTAATTCAATGTTAAGAATGGTGTCAATGGTTTGGTTATGAACATGTTCTTTAATGAAGACATTATTGTAATCTACATTGAATTCATAAGAAGGGATGTTGTATTTATGAAATCTATTTAAAACCAAATCAAAGCCACATATTTTAAAAGAAAATATGGTAAGAGGAGAGAGGAAAGAGAATTCAAAGAAATTATTTAAAGTGAAATATTGGAATGCAATATTCAAATGGAAAATAAGGTAATTTTTGGATTACATTGTGCAACAATCTGAAAAAGAAATGTAGTATGTGCAAAATTGAAACTAAGAAAAGCATGAAATGAGATAATCTAAGCTATTTTTAATGAAATGTATGTAACAAAAACACAACCAATTAATGTACAACTTATGAAATGCAAATATGTTGGAAAACCCACTATGATATCCAAATGACCTAAGTAATGTAAAAAAACTGTAATAGAATTAAATAGAAAAGAAGGCATACACCTAGAGGTTGAAGAGGGATGGAATAAAGGTCAATAATCTTGGAAAAACTATTTCAAAAGATGATAAGGACACTTACACCATTTTGGGCGACCTAGTCCTTCTGTCCAAAAAATCTGTTGGGACCCGTTTCTGCCAAAAGGATACTCAGATCCACCAAAAACCCAAAAAGTCATGTATGGTGGGACTAGGTCACCACTAATGGCTACCTAGTCCCTTTTAGTCTTTTGATAATTCTCGAAGTAGAATTTGGAGGTCTTGATCTACACTTTTTGCTTCTCCAAGTGTCTAGATCTAAAATTTTGATTCTCAAGTCTGAAAGTGAATTGTAATGGATTTTCTTCCTAGCCAATAAGAAGGTGTCTTTAAAAATATTTTCAATCCATTCTTGCATGATTTTGACACCTGCAAAATACCTAAATCTGCAAACACGCACAAAGAAGGTAGAAGAAATGTTGATTGTTACAATAGAGGGGTTTGCCTTGGTCAAACCCCTTTGTAGATAATTAAATTAAATGATGAATTATAATGGGAAAGCATAAAATATGAAGCAATGTACTTAGTTACCTTGCCATGATGTTTGATCTTGAGTTGCAGCAATGGATGATTCAACCCTTTGGATTCTTCTTGAGAGACATGTCTTGGTGACTTAGAATACTCAAAACCCTATCTTGCTTGAGAAGAAGGAGAGATGAGTGATTGAGAAGAAAATGAGTGTGTCTTATGAGAAATTATGGTTTTGAGGCTCATTTATTCAATTTATGCCCTAATTTTCCTAAAATAACACCATACAGGCCGACCTTAGGGTTTTAGAGACAATATCTCGAAAGAGAATTAAGTTAAATTTGAATTTTAAGCTACATGGGACTAGGTCGCTGAAGGTGGTGAGCTATTCTACCTAAGAAAATTTGAGTGGTTATCCATAATTAATATGTGATTATTTATGTTTTTCAATATTGTCTCATGAAAACACACTAAGATAGGACTTATATGTGTATTAAGGGATCATTATGGCATGAAAAAGGGTTGATTTAGTGATGAAAAGCCTAGGAGATTGTGAAAAAAATTTACAACACCTTACAACACTTCAAAACATGGCTTGGAAAGGGGTAAAAAGAGGTTTGAAAGAGGTCAAAAATCCATATGCAAGTGCCCAAATGGGCGAAAAGTGTCAAAGGTTACACTTTTTTGGTGACACAGTTGCATTAGCAAATGATGCCTTTTGGAAGGTTTGCTTCTCTTCTTTAACCCATTGCATGAAGTTTGTTATCTTTTTATTCCCCATGAATTGAAATGATGAAGTGTAACCGTTTGGAGAATATCTTCAAAATGAGGGTGAAATTTTCCCTCGAATGGAAATGTAATTGAAATTCAGCTTGCTGGTTGTTGCTCCCATGTCTTTATAAATGGGATTCCATGGCCTAAATTAATGGGTTGGGTAATGAGTTATTCTAGGATTTAGTCACATAGAGATTAAAAGGGTTACTAAATAGTCTAAGCAATTTTTCTTAGGTTATGGTATGTTAATACACATATGTAATCTTAGTGGTAATACTAGCAATATAGAATAGTAATATCACAAGTTCAACACCATTTTTCTTTCCTATGTACTAGTTTTACAAGTTATGAATACTATAATCAAGGTTAACTCATTTGTTCCTATCAATTTTAGATGGATATATGGCTCTATTCTTGTTTTTAATTCAAGGAATTAATGTAGATACTTGAATATGGCTATAAATTTGTATTAAACTTAATGCTAGGATGCTACTAAGAAGTAAGGGTTGTAACACAATGCTGAAATACTATAATGTAGCATTTAGAGCTTCATATATTGTTAGGTGTGGAAATTACTATCATGTTATGTAGGTATTGATATTGAATCTATTCCAAGGATTAGGCACTAGACTAAAATAAGTAGTTATATTGTACTATGTTCATTAACTCTATTAATACCCATTCATCAAATGAAACTCTATAAAAGGGTTACAAAGTTATGAGGTTTTTTCATTCTCATGCTATAAGTGTGAATTATGTTTGAGAAGTAGCCAAATTATTTTATATAGTTGCTAATTGAGTATCATCTATATGAGAATCATCTGTGTATGCGCTAGTATTATTGATATAAATGACATAGGAGGATCATTATGAAAACAATGCTAGGGATCACCCTCCCAAGTTTCACAGAGCCAAAAGTGAAGAAGTAATAGACTCATAACCTTTACTTATGTGTTGGCCAATCCTTACCCTTGATAACCATCAAATAATAGCATATTCATAGGTGAGTGATAAGATTAAGTTCAGTTCCCATAAAAAATAACCAATAGAAATGCAGACTCCATTGGGGAGAGACTTCAAGAAATTCTGATACAAGATCATCTAGCCTTGAGAGTCATTAAGGTTTCAAGGCAATATGTCACTAGAGATTGTGAATAATGAAGAGTCAAATATTTTTCTAAGTATTTTATCTCACAAGTTCTATAGTTGTGATGTCCATAGGTGAATCACATAAAAGTTTCATGAAATTTTTGTGTTCCTTTTAAACTACAAATCCTTTGAGATCAATTATAACTCTAGAACATTTTCATAATCTCATTAACTACGGGTGGCGACTCCAAGATCTTTGCACCAATTTACACTATTTGAAGAACTCCAAAAAAGGTATAATGAGAAGTTGTTGAGAAAGGATAAGAAATATTTGTGTGGCACACTGTTGGAGAATACCCATAATGAAATTCATCTTTGGATTAACTTCATAGTGCTTGAGGCTCGATCCTCTATGAAAAAAGGTGGGGACTCTATAAAAAACTTGATGATGATGCGATGAAGGGTTCATATATGAATTTTTTTATAGTCAGAAGCATTCTTCAAGGCAGTTACAACACATCCAAGTATTTCCCATATTTGGATTTTCATAGAGTGTAAACTAGTTATGAAAATCATATGTAATAGTTTGAAATAATGTTGATTCCCTATTAAGTGAGTTAAGCACAAATATAGTGAATGGTAGTGGTAATATTTTCATACTTATGAGCTATAATTTGAAGTTTCTATGTTCTAATGAATAAGTATGCTTGTTCTTAAAATCTGCCCATTAGAGAGAATTGCAAATAAAGAAGTATTTAATATTGTGCATTATAATATTTTAAAAGAAAGAAATAGGGAAATGATCAACTATAGGGTTGATATTTAAAGTTTGTGAAGGGGTGTAAGAAAATGTATCATTCACTTATACATCCTTGTGGGATGCATGATGTAAAAATGAGTATGCAACCCTTGTCATGTTATCAAATATTTTTTTTTGTGGAAAGATATAGGCCATTAACTTTCAGTGGTATTCAAGGCTTCCCAAACCTCATTCCTAATGAAGTTAGGGAATGATTGCCAAGTTTCAAGGGTCAAAGCTTAGAATCAACATCTCACCATCTAAACTAGTTTTCATATTTGGTGGAAGATTATGAGATAGACCATGACGATCTTGTCATGAAATTTTTTGTTCAATCTCTAAAGGGAGATGTTAGAGACTGATTTTCATATTTTCTAATATTTTCTATCCCTTCATGGACTGAGTTAATCATAAAATTAATAGAACAGTTTGATGAAAGGATTAATCCTAATGCATTAAGGAATTTGTTCAGGGAAATCCAAAAGGATGAAGAGGAACTAATTCCAACCTTAAACCTCAGATCTACAAAGGCATTAAGAAATATTCCTAATTATATGAACCTAGTGATGCAAAATGTTTAATTGTTTATCTGGGTTCCTTTGATAAAAAGATGGGTTATTTATTAAGAGATAAAGATCCCTTAACATTGAAGCATGTATATAAAGTGGTAATGGATATTGAAAATAATATGAGATATTCAATGGAAAATGGATATGTGCATGCAAGTGTTTTTTGTGCTAAAGCACATCACAAAATTGAAAGAAGAGATCAAGGTGATGATGTTTTTGAAAAAAATTCAGTGTTGCAACATGATGATCATAGAAAAATCTATAAAGAATCTCAACGAAGTTTAAGCAATGTTGATAAGATGTTCTTTGTTAAAAAAATATCTACAATGAAAAGACAGGAGGGAGAACCACCATATGAATTGTTAGCGAGGTTCTTGGATCCCTTGTTAGAAATTCCTCAAAATTTGAGACCTAAAGATCCAGTATGTATTGAATTATTTTGTGACATTTATGAGAAAGGTCCTAGTACTTTACCCAAGGAATTGAAGCCTTAATATTTTGATCAAATAATTGGTTGGATCATAATTGTTGAGGAGTCTAAGTATGATTACATGCAAATTTTGAAATATCAGAAAAATAGTGGTAGTCACCTCATGGATAAGGATCAAAGATCTATATAATTAATTGATAGGTATTTTTTAGAAGACGAACATCTATCTAGTGGTGTAGATGAAGAAAATGCTAGATTGCCAACTGTTGTTGATGTAGTTTTAGAAATTGATCACCAAGACAATAAAAATGAGAACTCTACTTATTCTTATGAGGAATGTGAATCTATTTGTGAAGATAATCTGGAGGCTTTCTTTGTACCTGAAGGGTGCAACAACATCATTTCTTACAAGGATTTTTCTTTAGCAATGAATGAACAAAGTACTTGTAAAGAACTCCTGGAATGTAATTTGGTTGTATCAAAACTGGAAAGTGCTAGTAGAATGATTGATGATGAATTTCAAGAAAAGACTATATGTATTCAATGTCTTGAGCCTGAGTTTAATACTAATAATGATGAGAGTTGTGCTACTAACCAACAAGATCAAGCCCCAATTAAATATGACAATCCAAAAATATGTGAAAAGATAAGAATGGTTGCTAATAAGCAACACTCAAATGGTAACAAACTTTTCATACCAGAGCCAATGAACTCATCAGTTGAGGAAGAATTTGAGAACCTTTTTATTGACCTTCTCATCCCTGAATTATGTAGCCCATCTTATGAGGGATCCTACTTACAGAAAGTTGCTAATATAAAGGGTAAACTGAACCATATTAATGAACTTGAGACTGAGATATTCTTTGATGCTTGGGATGGTTTGGATAACGCTATTTATGAGGACATGCACAATCCAAATGAAGATAAAAATGTTATGGTATTTGATAACTTAGTTTCCTAAAGATCTGAAGCATTTAGCAACATAACTAGTTTATACTTGTCTAATGAACATGAACACCAATTTGAAAAGAAGATTGCATATGACCATTTATTATTCATTACACAAAATGAAAGTGTGCTTGGTTTGGGTTAGAAGTCAAGTGATCATGACCCTAGAATACAAGAAATGAAATTGCAATATCATTTCAGAGGGTTAAAGTATGTGCCCCTAGATGAGACTCCTAAAAGTATTATGTATAAGGGGTTTAAATTTAAAGACCAAGATGAGTTTTATGTCAAGTTATATGATGATAGTAATCAAATGGACTATGACTGTTTCACTTTTCCTATCCAGTTGGATAGGCATTTGGTGGAATATGGTTATAAACTAAGTTAGATAGAATGTCACATTGATCCCATGTTCCATTCAATACTCGACTATAGTTCTCAATTGGATATGAGGAACAATGATGATAATAAATTCATACTTATTTCAATAATAGTTGATTTTAGTATCTGCAGTGTGATTAGTGAGTGGGTAATTCATGAGAATTATCTCAACCTTGAGATAATACAAATAGTGGAAAATAAGGTTTTTGATAGGGGCTAGTGCTAGTCTTGTGTTTGGGGACCTAGGGCCACCAAATAAAATTTAATTTTGGTAAAATTGTAGGATGCAGATTAAAATATTGTACTTCAGATGACGTTTCAAGGAAGATGGAGATTCAATATCTTGTTTAAAGTTTTGTAAATACTATACATATGTTGGTTGTTTTGGTCTAGTCTTCTTGCTTGGTCTGGGTAGGTCCTAGTTTTGTTCTCTGTGCCTCATCTACTTCAACCTAGGATTTTGAATTCTCGCTCTATTCTTGAGGAATAAACATCCCTGATAAGAGCCATTGATGGAACCCCCAAAATTTTACTGTGGTTCCATTTAATTCTTGCAATATTTGGCTTTGACCCTTTATTTTTTTTGGAAAGTAAGGTTATGTTCTTCACTGGTGCTTAGGGTTTTTGTCACTAAAACCCTTTTGAATTAATCTTTAAGTCTGAGGGTCCTGGCTCGCATTCTAATTTGTTATTGACCTTCTAGTGGAAGTTCTTGGTTGTCTAAGTTGTTACTCATTCCATCAGTTTCATTCTTTTACCAGACCCTTGTTCCTAGTGTTACACATCGGTTCCCATTATTGTTTTACAACATCGCCATTATTTTTGTGGGGTCGATGTCCTTCAAAAATGTTTTCCTAAGTTTATGATCGGGTTTTAATATTAACCTTGGGACTTAATCCATATATTCATGTCTCTGACCATCGTTTTCCTAGTGATGGCCCTCTTTTAAAACCTAGCTTTTGTGGAATGTGTACATTTTGGTTGTGTGATGACCATTCAATCATCGTGAGAAAATGTTGACCACCCCCCAGGTGCTCATCCTATTTTATTCCTCATTTAAATATTCACACAAGCTAGAGGGTGGTTGTCATGTGTCACATTTGTCTATGCGTACAATGCTTTCAAAGGGTCAACATGTGGTGCTTTGAGGAAGATCAATGATCAATATTAGGAGAAGTGTCTTCATCTAAATAGTCCCCCATGTTCCCATTCTGTTTCTTTTTCCATTATTTTAATCACACGATATAGTGGGCAGAAGCAATGTTTATTCTACACTGGTAATCCCGAGTTCCTTTAAAAGGTTTGCGAGTAGTATCAAGGTGAAATATATAGTAGTGACATTTTTAAAATGACATGGGCTAATGGACTATGTGACACCTATTGCCTTTTGGAGGGGCCCACTCGGCTTGAATGATGATGAATGTTACTACAGTGTTGGGATTGACGATTGATAGGGGTGATGTGGATCAATCCTGACCACTCCTCGCTATTCCATGTGGGTCCCACCCTTGCTTCCATGTTCTCAATGAGGGCATGAGTGACTACCACAAATAATATCTAAATGACTTGGTTGGATTTTAGTAGATATGAATTATTGCTAAAATTTGGAAGAAACAACATAGGGACTAAAGAAAATAAAAATTTAGAACTAATTTCTCTAGGCATGTGTTCGAGATATGAGAAAAGATTTTGATTGCAACCGTCAATTCTGTCAGATGTTGGTACACACAAGAAGGTGAAATTGAATTAAGGCAGAGTATGGGCAGATTTTATGAGATTAAATCATGATCATTCCTCAATGTCTTGTGGTGATGAGTTGCAAGTGGATTATTTTCCATAGGTGACTGAGTAAACATGACACGATAGGTCTTTTAATGTTGAATATATGATTAATAAATGTAGATAGACTGGATGTTTATCCACTTGGTCTTTTTTGATTAAGGAAAATTTCATAAAGCATGTGCAATTAACTTTGTCATAATTAATCATTTTGATTAATTATCTGTTGATCTATCTTGATCAATGATCTACGACTGAGGTTCAAAAATCAAGTAGTTTATTGTCAGCATGCTCATACAATATTTTCTTGAGTATTAATGGTTTGCATGCTTATGTTGCTCGATATAATGATGACCATTAGCCATATTCTTCATAGTTTGCAATCAGAAGCTGAAAATTTGAGAAGGTTGGAAAATAATTTCTTTGGTAGAGGATTGCAGAGGGTTTGAGAAGGTTGGGAAAGAATTTCTTTGGTAGAGGATTGTAGGTATATCATGATAGGATTTTTCCAAAGTAAGTAGGTACTCATAACTACTTGTTTCAATTATGGTTTCTTTAGTTTATGAGTTTTTAACTCCTAGGGTGGTGAGGGTTTATAATTTTCATGAGTTAATGAGAATTGTGGAGGCTTGAGTATTTTTTTCATCAATAATCTTTCTAAGAGTAGGCTTGTGAGGGGTACTTTCCATATTAAGAGTCTCCTTGTTCTTGTTTTATTCATTGTAACAATGAGTAAGCCAAGTGAGTATATCAAGCCTATCTAAAGGTCTAGGATACTTAATATGTTGGAGTCCCCAGAAAATGCTCCTGAAAATGAAATTGATATATTGGGAGCTCCTAAAACACCAATGGAGAAACCATGCAAGAAGTCCAAGAAGGGTGGTTTCAAGAGTAGTTACCACCTAAGGAGAAAGACCCTTTCTAAAGAATTGGTCAAATTTAAAGGGAAGGAATTGGTTGAGCCTAAGAAGAGAGAAAATAAAAGAAACAAGTACCATAAGGCATACTTGGGGAGGCACATTTCTCCCATTAAGGTTTTTATGAACCCTTTGAAGGGTGGAGGTTATAATGACCTAGAGTATGACCACTACCTTCTTTCTTTGGTGGTGTCTAAAGAATCTAAGGAAGGAGGAGTAGTTTCTTCTCCAATTTCAGCATGAACACAAGGGCGAGCATACTCCGATGTTGACGAATCAGAGTAGCATCTCAAACTAGTTGTTTTTTTTATGACACCATTGCCACTACATCATGATCATTCTCTTTAGCATGCGTGTCACTTTTATCTTTGGTGCTGACGTGGATGTCTTTTGGGCTGCTATAATGGAGAAGTGTTGGACTACATATCCTCAATGACAAATATGATTTTTCAAGGAAGTGTGTAATTTTTTCCCTTGGTACTTGTGGAGAATCTTCTTTGGCCTACATGGGCATAGGATTCTAGAAATTTTCCATCAACAAGCGATTCCTTTTGGAAGGCTAGCTCGTATTCTTCAATCAATTACATGAATTTTGTTATCTTTTGAATCCCCTTGACTTGAAATGATTAAGTGTAACCATCTGGAGAATAACTTTAAAATGAAGTTTGTTATATTTTTAATCCTTTTGGTCTATTGGTTGTTGCTCACATGTGTTAATAAATGGGATTCCAAGACCTAAAATAAGGGGTTGGGTAGTGAGTTATTTTGGGATTTAGTCACAGAGGATTAAAAGGGTTACTGGATAATCTAAGTAATTTGTCTTAGGTTTTTATCTGTTAATATGCATATGTAATCTTAGTGGTAATACTGGCAATACAAAGTAGTAATATCACAAGTTTAGCACCATTTTTGCTTTCTTATGTATTAGTTTTACAAGTTATGAATAATATAATAAAGGTTATCTTATTTGTCTCGATCAATATTAGATGGATGTATGGCTCTATTCTTCTTTGTTAATTCAAAGAATTAATGTACATATACTTAAATATGGCTGTAAATTTGTATTAAACTTAATGTTAGGATGCTAGGAAGAAGTAAGGGTTAGAACACAATTCTAAAATACTCTAATGAAACATTTTAGAGATTCATATATTGTTAGGTGTCGAAATACTTTCATGTTATGTAGGTATTAATATTGACTTCATTCCAAGGATTAGGCATTGGATTGAAATAAGTAGTTATAATGTATTGTGTTTATTAACTTGGTCATTACCCATTCATCGAATCAAATTATATAAAGGGTTACAAAGTTGTGAGGTTTTGTCATTCTCATGCTCAAAGTGTGAATTATGTTTGAGAATCAGCCAAGAATTAAGTTTCACTCCCATAAAAAATAACCAAAAAAATAACAAAGCAACATATTCCATTTTAAAGGTAGTTGTTTTACTTCCAATAGCCATCACTAGATGGTCCCACATGTTAGGCAAGGAACACAACAAAATAATACATTGATCCTCGTCATCAATATTTACACCTACAAATGCCAACTAAACAACAATCATATTAAAGGAATTTGAATGATCTTCTATAGATGCACCTTCTTCCATCTTCAACTGTTATAAATTCTTCCTTATGAATAGCTTCTTCACTAGAGACTTTCCTTGATAAATATCATGAAGTTTCTTCTATAAAGAACATGCAATCTTCTCCTCATCAACATTCAAGAGAACAAAATCGGCCAAACAAATTCTTATCAACCCTCTATCTTTTCTATCTGGGAGGTCCTAATACTCTTGCTTCATACCTAAGGGTTTAGATCTAGACACAACAATCCAAATATCTCTATCCACCAATAGGTCTTCCATTTTGAGTTTCCACAACTCAGAATTGTTGCCATTGAACTTTTCAATTTCTACTCTTCCTGATGTGATTTCCATCTCAATCTATAATCAAGACAATATTTTTTCTTTACAAGACACCCACTGAACATAATTAGCACAAAAAACCAGCCCTACCCAAAATGATAACACAAATAGCCAGGCTCTGATACCACTTGTAAGGAAATCTTAGTGCAAAAATGCCTTCCAAATGCAAAATTCTCAGGAAAGAAGTTTATAAAATTTCATTTAATTCAAGTTACAATAATTAAGATGCACAAAAAAAGAATAGATAATTTAACACACACAAAATTGAACACCAGATTTACATGGGAAAACCCTTATGGGAGAAAAAAACACATGCCAAGTAAAGCCACTTTGTATTATAGTAAACCAATTACATACCAAGTTATAAAATCCACTTCCAGGTGTTAATTTATAGTATCAACTTCAGTAGAATTTACTTTCTCTGATCAACCTCACTCTTCGATCGATAATACAAATTTCCTATAGTTACAATAAATATTGCATTACCACATTATAATCAAATTCCAATAGTTCTAAATTCTAAGTCGACCTTGGAAACCAACCAATTTGGTTGCTATAGACAAATATTCTCGATATAGTTTCAACCAACTCACAACCAATCAAAATTATTTCAACAACCTACCATGTCATTGTCATTCAATAGTCAATAGTCACCAACCAATCACAAATTTCCATTTTGGCACCGGTCAGGTCCGACCACAAAATTATCCATGAGTAACCGAGTCGATAGATGTACACCACTTAGTCAATCCCGCACACCCTACAAGAGTCACTTGGGACCCACCACAAAAGGCGTAGGGTTAGCGGGCACTATTGGATCAAACTTATCACCACTATCAATAACACTTTCAACATGATATCACATCACCACTGTCAGACCAATGCCCACACAAAGTCACTAAGTCGCTAGGAAACTAAACTTCAAAACCTCTATTAGAGGTTATGAAATTTTCAAAACATTTATTAGAGGTTATGAAATTTTCAAAACCTGTTTCATGCCCACAATAAAGAGAACATAAATGTCACTAAGTTGGGATGTTATGAAACTTTAGTACCCCATGACTTAGGTTCAAAGGTTTTGGTTTTCAATGATCGTGTGACATTTAAGCTGATCAAGGAAAAAATGCCAAGATTTAAGGGAAATTTCATGCCAGCAAGTTGAGGCACATTTTCCAACATTGAGTTATGCTTTTGGAAATGACCTTCATGAAATTAAATTGACTCATGCTCCTTCAACTCCTAATGCATTTCCTCCTCAGGATGTTTAAATCATTAAAGAAGATGATGACAACATGAATAAGTTCCTAAATGATTTCCTTAAAAACCTTGAAGCTAGTGCATACTTTTATCCATCCATGAAACATCTAACACCCCCTACAATACCACCTCTTGAGATGTTTCATTATTTACATCCTAAAACTATGACAAGAATTGAACCTAAGTTCCCTACAATAGGTGAAACTAGTCCCTCTAAGCAATCCAACACTCAACCATTCTATGTTAACAAAGTGACAGACACTCTTATCAACCTAGAAGAGACACATAGAAAAGGCTTCACGTTCTTGAGTAAACAAGGATGTGATACAACAAGTGAACATGAAATCCATCAACTCTTGGAGAAAATACCAATTAAATGTACTAAAGGCATAGGATATCAAGATCCACCTCTTGATATGAATGTCATTCCTAAAGAGCAATCAATGCCTTGTAACAATAATAAGGATGATAGGATCACTTCAGGTCCTCCTCCTCAACATTCAAATAGAGAAATTAGTGAATCTAGAAAACATAAAAGACCTTAAAAACTTAAGAGACTAAAATTCCCTTACCCACCAATTGACACAAAAAGGAATTTGCAGATACTCCTACATACAGGATTTATTACATTACCCCCCATAAGAGAAGATTGAAAACCAAATCTTAAGAACACAAACACATCACACTATCAATACCATAGAATGATTGGACATAGTACTCATGTGTTTCATACTTTACAACTGTAGACATGGAAAATGTACAATTTGATCCAACACACTTGATCCTGATTACTAACAACATTTCCTCCTGAATCACACTCTCAACTTATCATCACCTTTTGTCTCTTAATTAAATAAATCATTATTTATTTGATTAAGTCTTTCTCCTTTGTTGATTAAATTAACCAATTTAATTTAATTAACCTTATGTCCTTGTTTAATTAAATAATCATTTTATTTGATTAAAGTCTCTAAAGTCTTCTTATTAAATTGAATAAATTAAACATTATTTAATTTAATCTAGCATTTCCCCTTTTAGTTAAATAAATCAAAAAACATTTATTCAATTAATCTTTCTTCTCATTTTGATTTAAATCAATCCTAAAATCTAAGTCAAAATGGTCAAATCACCTAACCTCCCATTAAATTAATCAAATCTCGATTAAGTTAATCCCTATCACGAAAATCTTCTAGACAATGCAAATTGCACATGAAAATAGATTTAATTGACTTATTAAGTCTCTATTTTCCATCACATGGCATAAAAAGGGAATATTCTCTCAAGTTTGAATTCAAAAAGTCAAAGTGGATGGGTACTTCCAACAAGGCATTCACTCTTCTTACATGTCCTTGTGCATTGAGCCAAGTGGAATTTCTTTCATTCTCTCTTCCCTCTCACATGTCATTTCCCCAATTTAAAATTCCACCTAATTGCATTTATTAGCACTTTGGCCAAAATGTGCACAACCATCAACCATTCACATGGTGACAAGTGGAATTTGGCCATTTTTTGAAAGTTAGTCCCACATTGCCCAAATCTTGCTCTCGCTTCAAAATTCAAATCTATACATGGGAGGCTTCTCTCCTCATTCTTCATCCATAATTTCATGCAAAGTTACTCTCTTGACATTGAGAGCCAATTTTGTGCATTTCATTCCATATGTTCATCATTTTCACAATTCCATAACTAGGTTATGCCAAAATCTCATTAAGGAGATTTGATCAATCCACACATCATTAACACTTGCAATTTAGGAGTTGGGAAAGGGCCAATTTTGACACATCAATTGGCACCAATTCCCCATGGGATCACTAGTTTTCTCACTTAATTAGGTTTTACTTACTTTGTTCTTCATTTTCCTTGTTTGAGTTTTAGTAAATGGATTTCATGGGGAATCCTTCATTCTTGCTTGGATATGATCCAATATTGTGATTATTTGTTGTTTTTGTGCAAGTGCAGGATTAGGGATTCAGATTTTGGCACTAGAATGAGGGCATCAACAAATTCTAATCACGTTCTCTTGATAAATCCATGTTTTTCTATTTCTTTTGCAGGTCCCAGGAAAACTGCACCACATATAGGCCCTCGCCTCTATATTACACCGTATCCGCAAGCATGGTGCTATATCGCACCACTCAAAATCCAAACCACGCCGCACTTGCTTCCTATGCTAATTTGTTTGATTTTTCAAACTTTGTCGCAGACCTATCTGTCCAAACTTTGCTACACCCAGTCTCGTGGCTCTGTATTGCACCGCTTTCAGAGGTGCGGTGCTATATTGCACCACACTTTTCCTAAACTCCACCACACTAGTTTCCCGCATCAAAATTTTAAAATTTTCAAACTTCGTCACTTCACAAATAGCATCGCATGACCAAATTTCACTGCAATCACACTCTCTATTTCTACAAAGCGCCACACCCAGTAAAATGCGCAATGCTATATAGCATCACTTCTATTCTGAACTGCACCACTGGTTGATAGTAGATAATTCAAAATTGATTTTTTTTCAACATGTGCCTTTTTATTTCTGGTATTTTGGCATTTTGACTTATTTACTGATTTTGTACTTTTTATTTTTTGTCATTTTGTAAGTAAAGGCAAGGAGGGAAGCAAAATGGTTTCATCATGACATCATTTTCATGATACACAAAGTGTTTTTAAACACTATAGTGTTATTTAACATTTTTAGAGGATCTTTAATCCATTTTGAAAAGAATTTGTTACCTTTCTTACGTTAGGAAGCAATAAATTTTTCTTTGGGTTTTTAAAACGAAAAACACAAATTTATTTTTTCAGAACTTTGTAAAAGGGCTTAAAAAGAACCTTAGAAATAATCTACTAGATTTGGTTTAATGTTTAAAAATTGAACAAGGAAACTTCCACACTTAAAATTGGTGCTCTAAAAATAATTCATTTTGCTTTGTGGGATTAAAATAAAAAAATGCTATTTTGTTGTGTAATTATTTATTGAAGTTAATATCATCAAAAGGGGGTATATGCTTCTCTCGTGGCTCATGGAAATCTTCAAAATCAGAAGTTCTTTTGGTGATATTAAGCTGAGTAAAATAATTGCCTCCACATTTCATTTTTTGGAATTGAAATTGAACCAAACATGCGAGTGTCAGCACGGTATATTGCAAGTGTTCTCCCTTTGTTTTTCAAAGAAGGTTGACTGAACTATGAGATATGCTATCTTGCTATTGTTTATCTTAGAGGGCCTTCCTTGTGGGAAAAATTAATCACCCAAGGGAATGACCCAATCGGGAACACAATAAAGCCAAGCGACTTCCAACCAGTATATAATTGTGGATTCTTGAGTAAAGTTCAAGAATCACGAGGATTATTCCAATGAGAAGGGCAGCAATGGTCTCTTGCCACATGGATAGTCCCCCATGAATGGAATGCCCACATTAAAATTCTTGTTTAGCAAAGACCAAAATCCTTAACTATTTGTTGGTGCAAAAGGTCATTTCCTTTGAAGCCACCCCACATTATACATGCAGTTTTGTTGTAGAGATGAAAATTATGCCATGGGAGATTCATGGGTACTGATGCTTGGCTGACCCGAGAAGCAAGTGCACTATAAGGGGGAGCCTATATGGTCAAGCATTTAGTCATCCACACTGAATATGTACAATTGGATTCATCCAAGTGGGAACCCAACAAATACTATCTTTTCAGCCTAGGGTTGTGCATGTTATTGAGACACTTTGCTTGGTTCTAAAACATTGAGAAACAATCATTCACAAAAAGTGTTTGAAATTTCAAACCCTTTGGGGAAACAAATATCTTTCAATGAATCTAAGTGCACTTGCTTTCCCTAGGGATTATACCCTTAGAGGTTTTGAAGTGCTTAAGTTTATCGTCATTTATTTCACCAAAGTCAACACTAGGAAACTTTTGCCCTAATTTCCTTGATTTCCACATAATGGACCTTATGGGATGAAAAGAATGTAGGACATTAGACATGCAGTTTGAACAATAATCAAGAAAGTTCTTTTGGTAAAAACAACTCACTAAAGAAAGATAAAGGAAAAACTGGACCTCACATGTGTTGTCTCAAATCCCAAAAAGTCAAAATTCTAAAACCAAGATTCAAAAGGATTAGTCTAAAAGCTTGTGAACAATGTCTTGAAATGCTCCTTGAAGTTAGAGAAAGATTGGTGTATAATTTCTATAAGAAGGCTTCAAAGAACAACCCAAGTTTATACGCATTTTATTATCAACAGAATCCTGAGCTTTTTCAAAGGTTTTCTTTCCTCACATAGGAAGTATAGCATGTTCTTTAATACCGAGGTTTTGTAAAAAAAATGAAAAAAAAGAGTCGTGTCTAGGTCAAAGTCTAGGATCAAAGTCTTCACTCTCATCCATCTCTTCATCAATCAAACTCCATCCCATAAAATTTTTTTTGAGAAACTTTGGAAAATAATTCATGCTAAACTTAAAGGCTAAATCAACATCACTTTGTTTGACTTAATACAACTAGTCAAACTTTCAAACCTTTTGAACAAATTTACCTTTAGGATAACAAAACCTCCTAAAAGTATACTAGTTCATGATCACCTTGGTTGGCTTAATGCACTTAGCCAATCCATTCTCTTGTGTGAGTTTTCCCTAGGATAACACAACTTCCTAGGTTTTACAAGTTCACCATCATCTTGTTTGACTTAATACACCTAGTCAAACTATCAAAATCAATCCAAGCTCTAAAGTTTAGCATTACTCCTAAAAAGTTCTTCAAAAGTTTCACTCATTCACATCATCCATTTATCCAATCCCCATCACCACCCTTTTTTGATCCTTGGACTCTCCTAGTTCTTCTCCTCTTTTGGGCCTAAAGATTAAAATCAAATGATCCCTATTTTATGGTCTAAACAAGATCACAACACAAGAGGAACATAGAAAACACCAAAGAAATATCAACTTCCAGTGACTTAGGCCAAATAACCACCGAAGTAAACCTTGTAGGATCAAGCATTCCCCCAAACAAATCTCCTCTACCATCATAAAATCCTCAAGAGGAAGGCTATGAAGAGGACATCACCAATGGGTACTTGGGAATGACACAATTAAAAATGCTAGAAATGGTTCAAAATCCAGAGAATCATAAAATTGTCAATGCCATGTTCAAATACTTACACACATTAATGGAAGCAGGGGTCCATCTCCCTTCTAAAATTGACATAGGCACTAGTATGGAAAGGCCACTTACAAACATATCCCCAATCTCAACTTTGAATATCACTCAAGAAATGCCCCAAACCATATCGACAAACGCATCAACCTCACCAATTGTAAACAAGTGAAGTATAATATTTCATGAATTACAAAAGCATCACCTTGTAAACAATAAAGAGGTAAATGTTAGCACCACACTGGATAACTCTATCCTGGTGAATGCATCACATCCCTACGTCTTGCTCACTTTTCATAATCACACGGATTCATCTTCATTCCATGCAACACCAGCCCATCCTTTAAACATACAAACTTATCTATCACAAGGAGAAGGTGGTTTGTTGGGAACAAGAGGAGTCACTGACCCATCCTTCCTCCAGGGGAGCATACCATCTTTTCCTCCATTACCGCTCACATCCGCATCACCTCTTGGAGTGGGTCTTCCCCCCTACCCATCGCTAGTCTCTCAAATCAAGGCAATTTGAGCATCACATCAAATCCTCTCCTTTTGCCAATAGCATCACAACAAAAAGTGGAAACCACTCAATCCACCATGGTCAATACATCAGTTGGTTCTCAAATCTCTTAAAACATACCTTCTCAAGGACCGAGCATCTCAACCATGTCACCAACAACCCAAATATCGACCACCAACACCACCCTCTCACCTGTCACAATAGTTGGAATCATTCCCAATCCACCACCAATCCCACCAAAGGCTAACATGACGAATTCATTCATCACCATGATCTAGGCCATCCAAAAGGCCAATCATTAGAGGGTACTTAAACAAAACCAAAAAGTTGCACATCAAGCTGCTCAGCAAGCACAAGCACAACTAGCAGCCCAACAAGCTACATAAGTTGGAGAAGCCTAGCAAGCCACACAAGCCGCGCAAGCAGCCCAACAAGCATAACCTCAAGCTCAAGCCTAGCACCAGGCTCAATAGGTGCAAGCACAATATCGAGCACAACTACAAGCAATTCATCAACAAGCATACCAACAAGCCTTGCAATATTTTTAGGCACAATAACAAGCTAAACAACAAGCTTTGTTGGCACAACAGTAGCTAGACCAGAAATAAGCATTATTGGCCCAATAGCAGCTAGACCAACAATAAGCTTTGTTGGCACAACATCAGCT
Source organism: Sequoiadendron giganteum (assembly GCA_007115665.2). Classification (NCBI taxonomy): domain Eukaryota; kingdom Viridiplantae; phylum Streptophyta; class Pinopsida; order Cupressales; family Cupressaceae; genus Sequoiadendron; species Sequoiadendron giganteum. Next base: position 301,498,738 of record CM021110.1, on the reverse strand, counting down.
CAACCAACAATAAGATTTTTTGGCGCATCAACAACTATACCAACAACAAGCTTTATGGGAACATCAACAGATGGACCAACAACAAGCTTTATTAGAACAACAAAAGCAAGATCAACAAAAAGCGTTGTTGACACAAATGTAGGCATATCGGTAGGCCTTGAACGCACAACAGAGCTTGTAGTAGACTCCCAGTAGTACCCCTCCCATTAATCAAACACCGTAAACACCCCAAAAACACATTCATCCTACCTCTTGATATGAAAAATGATGTTGCAACACAAATCAAGCTGCTCTCACAATAAGTGTTGGACCTCCAATAAGGAAAAACAACCAGAACACCGGGTAACTTGTACCCTTATCTGTTTGACATAAGTCTCACAATGGTACTATTCCCAAAGGGATTCAAGATCCCCAAATTCAATAAGTATAATGGGACGGGAAACCCTAAAAATAATGTAAGGAATTTCAAGTGCATTGCATGGAGGTTGCATACGATGACACAATTTAATGTGATTTTTCCCTCAAAGTCTAACTGTTCTTGCCATGGAATGGTTTTCTCATCTACCCATATGCATTAAGACATTCCAGGAAATTGTGTAACCTTTCCTTAAAATTTACACATTCAACATGGGTGCAAATGTTAGTTTGGAAGAACTATCAACACTCAAACAAAGAAAAGGAGAGATATTCACATCCTTCTTGCAAATATGGTGATCCAAGGACAATCAGAGCAAGTGGACCATGTTAGAAAAACAACAAGTTTGCACAATCATATCCAATCTAGATTTAAAATTGGCATTCTACTTAAAAATTCAATGCATCACAACGTATGATCAGTTGATACCAAAGGTGCTCAATATCTAAAGAGCCCTTATTGCTCAAGGAAACACATCAATATTTCCTCCACCACATGATAACTACCTATTCAAAAATTATAATGATAAACCTTGAACGTGGTTGAGGAATAAAAATATCACAAACGATGGCATGGTCGATGCTAAGGTGGTCATAAATGATCCTAAACTGAACATCCAAACTCATCACCGGCCATAAAACCACAATCACAATAATGTGCAGGCTAATATAGTAGCAAAACAACAACCACTCCCTAGCAACCAAATCAATAACTTGGGCAATCAAGGAGGACCACCTCCCCAAAATAAATATCCTCCCAAGAGGAATTTCATGGCTCTTGGAGAATCAATTGAATTCATAATGAAGAAATTGGATAAGGAAAACCTTATCAAAGTCTCCAACTCTGAGCAATATGTGGAACCCATGACCAAACCATGATGGTACAATGAAAACCTCCTTCATGATTTTCACAAAATCAAGAGACATACAACCGTAAATTGCATGAGGCTGAAGAATATCATCCAAGACCTCATTGAGGACAAGATCATAAATGTTGAACAACTAGCTGGAAACCATGACCTTAAGATATAAACAAATCTGATGACAAATCATAATCAAGGAAATAGCAAGGGGAACAATAAAGGGAAGCAAAAATATGCTAGTGCTAACCTAGTATATGAAGAAATAGTTTCATGTGTAGACGAAATAGTCACAATTATTAATGTCAAAGGAGCTAGAACTGATTGTGGAGTTACCACATGTGGTGGAAAGGTCACCATTGCAGGGGGCACCACAACCATCTAAGACCCCCATTTCAACTACAAAAGTCATTCCCTATGACTATAGTGTCATCGACTAGCTGAAGAGAACACCCACCCAAATATCCATCATGGAATTGTTAAAAATTTCCATTGCCCATAGGAAAATCCTTGATGAAGCATTAGCAGCATCCACTATCTCCACCACCCTTGACACATAATACTTTTAGGATATGGTTGGTAATATCGTTACCCCAAATCTCCTTACATTCTTTGATCAAGATTTCCCCCCCAGCCATCTCATAATCACACACTCCACCTTCAAGTACTTATTCACAAAAAGAAAGTTAAAAGGGTCCTGGTGGATGGAGGTGCAGGCCTTAACACTCTCTCTCTCAAACTCATAAAGAACTTGGGATTCTCTGAGGATTCCATTAACAATAACAAAAGAATCACTATAAGAGCATAAGATGATCAAGAAAGAGTGTCTTAGGGAACTATTAAAATCCCAATCCAAGTGGGACCAGCAACCATGGAGACTACCTATTAGGTCCTCGACCTCAACCTACCATACAACATCCTCCTGGGATGCCAATGGATCCATGGAATGAAGGCAGTTGCCTCAAAATATGATCAATGCATCAAATTCATGCACCGAAATGGGGAGGTCACTATATACAGGGATCCCAAATCATTCGCCTACTGCAAAAACTTGGAAGCCAAGTTTTATAAAATCCCCCAAGTGCCAAAAAATGATGAAGGCCCATCCACTGCATACATCGATCCATCTAACATTGCCTCCACTTTAGCAATAGAGACACCCACCATCCCTGATATATCCAACATCAAACTCATGATCTAAGACAACGGATGCGGAGACTACCGAATGAAGAAGAATGCATTTTTTGTAGGAGAGTTACCACAATCTCCTAGGTCGCATGGGCAACCTCGATCAACCGAAAAACCCATCCACACCCTTAGGGTAGACCCCTCTAGATTCCGCCATTGGGGAGACCTAAGTCAAGAAAATGTTGATGAGGAAGATATTTCAAGCATGATATACCATTATGAAGGACCCATGCCCACACTACCCATGGATGAAGCCAACAGAGGGTTGGAAATAATGTTTTGTATGGGCTATAACAGGAACAAAAGCTTGGGAAAAAATAGTGATGGAGGACTAGAGCCCATCATGGTAGAAAGAAGAATAAGAAACCTTGGCCTTGGATGTAATCCACCGAGTATAATCGTACATGGCAGAGGTACTCCTAGTAGGGAAGTCAGGTCCCTTCCTCAAGTATCAACAACCACCTTTCGACCACCCATATGCATAGGCATCCCACTAGATAATTTCACTTTTGACGTAACTGATGTCAGCGCCAGTAGTGACGATGATGATACCATAGCTAGCCTACCCTCACCTTTTGAGGATTCCTCTTTACTAATGATTAGTGCCTCACCCATCGAGTCAAACCAATGAACCCACAAAATCAACTTAGTATAACCTCAACTCATCGACTATGACCAACGAGGACCGCCAATTCTAGACTCATTTGAAAACGATGAGGTACTCTCAGAATTCATGGGACTAAGGGATGCAGTTTCATGTAGGGATCACAAGGCTGGTTTTGACATCACATTAGATACTCAAGTATATTTCAAGGAGATGATTGAGTCCTCTAGTCACAAAAAAAAAAGAACGAGAATAAGCTTGGCATTATTTTGTGAAAACCACACTATGGCACTCTCTAACCACATAATAGTAAAAATAAAGGACACATCCAATGGTGAAAACCTCTCTGAGGTGCACGAGGATGAAGGATTCAATCTCCCCCCTACTTCACTACATCAAGAAAAATCACCAATCCTGGAAGAATAGTGTAATCCTATCAACTTGGGAACAGAGACAACACCACAAATCAATTTCTATGATGAGTCACTTCTGATAGAAGAACAAGAACTACTAGCAACATTTCTAAAGGAAAGGAGGGTAAATTTTTCTTGGACCTATGTTGACATGTCGAGTCTGGATCCAGAAGTTGTGGCTCATCATTTGGCTGTGTACCCTGGAGCGAAGCTGGTAAGATAAAAATTAAGAAAAATGCATCCCCAGATAGCCTTGCTAGTCAAGGTAGAATTACAGAAGCTCCTAGATGTTGGCTTCATACGCCCGATTGACTATCCATAATGGGTATCCAATCTTGTACCGGTTTCAAAAACAAATGGGGGCATATGTATCTACATAGACTTCAAAGACCTCAACAAAGCATGTCTTAAGGATGATTTTCCACTACCTGACATTGACATGATAGTGGACATGACAGTCGAACATGAGATGTTATCATTGATGGATGGCTTCTCGGGGTATAACTAGATAATGATTGCAAAAGAAGCCCAACATAAGACATCATTTACATGTCCATGGGGCACCTACTATTGGAATATGATTCCTTTGGGGATAAAAAATGTAGGGGCTACATATCAGAGGGCCATGACACTAATCTTCCATGAAATGATACACAAAATAGTTGAAGACTATGTAGATGATATACTGGCTAAATCAAAGAAGAGACAAAATCACATAACAACCCTAAGTGACATTTTTGATAGACTAGAGAAGTACAAGGTCCGGCTAAACCCCAAGAAATGTGTCTTTTAGGTACAATCAGGTAAAATTCTGGGATACATAGTATCGATGAGGGGAATAGAGGTGGACCCCACAAAGGTTAAGGCAATCCTTGACATGGAAGCACATAGGACAGTGAAACAACTCAGAGGATTTCAAGCCAGACTCCAGTCCATTCAGAGGTTCATAGTGCAACTAGGAGACAAATATATTGCATATTCACATCTACTTCACAAGGAAGTAGCATATAAGTGGGATGAAAAGTGCGAACATACATTTAGCAAAATAAAATAATATGTACTCACACCACCAGTATTAATGTCACCCATTGCAGGAAAACCACTGATCTTATACATCTCAGCAATAGCAGTAGCCCTAGGGGATCTTTTAGCTCAACATGATGAAAAAGGGACATAAAGGGCCATCTATTATATCATCATAACAGTGGTTGACCATGAGTTAAACTACTCATTCATTGAAAAAGCTTGTCTAGTAGTAATGTTTACTGCACAAAAAAAATTGCATTACATGTTGGCACACAAAATCAAACTCATCACCAAAATAGATCCCTTAAATTATCTATTGTCAAAGGTTATGCTCATAGGAAGGATGGCTAAGTGGGTCATGATACTATCAAAATATGACATTGAATATGTGGAGCGAAAAGCAATCAAAGGACAGGTCATTGCAGACCAACTGGAAAAAGCTCCCATCTATGCAGAGAATCCACTCATATCAGAATTTATAGATGAGTCCATCTTTAATCTCAGCATACCTGATCATTAGAAACTCTACTTCAACGGTTCCCACACACAACATGGATCAGGAGCCGGTGTTTTCTTCATCACCCCATAGGGGGATTGTATACCTAGATCCTCCAAATTGATATTCCCCTGTACCAACAACATTGTAGAGTACAAGGCTTTAACCATAGGTCTTAGAATTAAAACACAGTGGTGAATCATGGCATTAAAGGTCTCTGGGGATTCATAGCTTATTATCAACCAAGTTAACAAAAAGTACCAAACTAAGGATGATAAGCTCACACTATACAAGAAGTTAGTAGAAATCCTCAAAGAATATTTTATTGATATCACCTTTGAGTATATACTGAGGGCTAACAATAGAGCAACTGATGCCATGGAAACAATTGGATCCTTAGTGGATACCCCTCACAATTTCTCAAAACAAAAACTCTTGATAGAGCAGCTTGTCATATGCACTTTCAAGGTATTAGAGTCAGAATATGCGTGCAAACTCATTGGTCTTGGTGATCTTTGTTATCACGACATCTACACCTACCTAAGAATAGGAGTCCTCCGAGCTGACATTACCCTGAACCTCAAACAAACCATTTTCAAAAGGTCCTTACATGTTGTCATCTTAGGAGAAACCCTCTATAGTAGGAGAATTGAAGGAACCCTATTACATTGCTTAAATCCTAAGGAAGCCCTGACTTCTCTGACTAAGGTACATAATGGCATTGGTGGCTCACACTCGAGCGATTTGACCTTGGCCAAGAAGTTACTAAGAATCGGGTACTACTGGACAACAATGGAAAGAGAGGCACATGAATTTGTCATAAGGTGTCTATAATGCCAATAGCATGGAGACCTTATTCATGCACCAGCTCAAGAACAACATCCTATTGTTACACCATGGCCCTTTTCACAATGGGGGCTTGATATCATAGGAAAAATCACACCCATCTCATCCAACAGCCACAAGTTCATCATCACTGCCATAGAGTATTTCACAAAGTGGGTCGAAGAAATTCCAATGAAATACATCACAGGAAAATAGATATCCAAGTTCATCCTGAACTATCTCATTTTATCGATACGGTGTCCCCCAATCGATTATCTTTGATAATGGGACACCTTTCAAGAATCGGGATGTTTGTGACCTATGCGACAAATTCAAAATCCAACATTTTTTTTCCACTCCATACTACCCCCAAGGCAATGGCCAAGCAGAAGCTACTAACAAAACCATTCTGAAAATCCTTAAGGAAATAGTCAATGACTCTGGTTGTGACTAGCATTTATAGTTAAATCCTGCCTTATGATCCTATCACACCAACATCTACACACCAATAGGTGCCACCCCATTCTCCCTAGTCTATGGATTAGAAGATATCCTCCCAATCGATATTGAGCTCCTATCACTAAGAATATAATTGCAAAACCTCATCATAAATGAAGAATATAGGGTCTTATGGTTAAATGAGCTGGATTTATTAGATAAATGGCGCATGAATGCCCTCAATCATCTACAAGTCTATCAGAGCTGCTTGAAGTGCAACTACAACAAGAAGATTAGGTGACACACCTTCCAAGTTGGTGAACTTGTGATGAAGGAAAACCAGAGGAATGTGTCGAATCCAAAGAGAAAAGGTAAATTTGAACCCAACTGGTTGGGATCTTTTGTCATCACAGCCAGCTATAAATCACAAGCCTATCAACTATCAATAGCAGAAGATGAACCTTTGCAGGAGCCCATGAACAACTCTCACCTCAAAAAGTTTTATGCCTAAAAACTTGCAAGGTATAGAATTGAAAATATAGAAAAATCTGAAAATGTCCTAAAAAATGGCTACCTTGATGAAAACCTGGCAAACAGGTGTCTTGGTGACTACAAAAAAACCAAAAAATATTAAAAATACGAAAAAAATGAGAAAAAGGATAGAAAATAGTAAAGAAAAAAATCATCCTCTAGTGAAAACCACTTTGGTGGTGCTTTGGACAAGTACCTTGGTGAAAACCTGGCAAATAGGTGCCAAATGTAAATAAAGCACTATATCCACAAGGATTTGTATGACTCACTCATCCATTCCATCACATTTCATCTGCTTGCATCCATACCATAGCCTGAGCTGGTGCCCATATCATATTCCACCATAGTACTACTTGACATATTCCTAAGGTCAGTTTGTCTTGCCTTTATTGAAGTAGTCTATCATTTAAACCTAGGGCATGTCCTTAAAATTGGCACTGGATCGGATTTGTGTATATTTTTTGTGCTCTTCCCAAGACATCATAAAATCCAAAAACATGTCAAAAATTCTAAAAAATTCTTCAAAATGTCTATCATGCGGTCTTGCCAGTCTTTCACCTTGACCGAACTACGTCATCTTTGAGCTTGAATGTAGGCAGGGTTGGTCTTTCATTATCCCCTAAGATAGTTTAGTTCAGTCCTTAAGCATCTATCACATTGGCAATCCGTTTTCCCATTTATCTTTTCATTGAGTCAAGTTTGTTGTCAGTCAAACTACGTGGTATCTATGTGTATAACATAGGCAAGGCTAATATATGGATCAGCTCCCGAGACCCCTAGGATAGGTCTTTTAGTTAGTATCTTCATCATAAATCTCAAAAATACCAAAAACAACCTCAAAATATCTAAAAAATCCAAAATGGTGCATCCATTTTATCTCTCTTTCACCCGCAATTTTCATCACTCATAATAAAATCAGTCATCACCATTACCCTATGGTGATTTAGTCAGAAGCAAGTCTAGCAAGTTTAGAAGTGAACACCCTAATCGTCAATCTCAAAATTCTAAATCAGTAAGCAAGCAAGTTAATTAACTCAGAGTATCAACAAATTATCATCCAATCAGTCTCATCAAAAACCCTGATCACAACATGTCATAGGATGAATCCTTCCCATGATGGACATAAGCATTAGGTACCCCACTATAGTTTATCCTTGGCTAGCGGTATGAATAACATTAGCTTGTTTGTTTTCTTTATTTAGTCTTTTCTTGGCTTATCTTATTTTGTGCTCATTCCAAAGACCTCTCAATGATGCCTAAACAAAATAGGTTTAGAGAGAAAGGGAATGGGGAAAAGAGCATTGTCTCTTTTATCTACTGTGCTTGTAAGATACACTTGTAAAATAACTTAGTCATATGTACTTTTTTTGGTTTGTGGAAATGATGTTTTAGATATCTTGTTGACCACATAGGAAAGCTTGCTTTCCTATGTTTTGGCCTGAGATGTTTAGAATGTCTGAATTACATCCTGAATAAAGTATGCATGCTAAGTCTGAACAAGAATACTCCTATCTGATTGTCAAGTCAAATTCCATCACATTGGGTACCACACCATCCTGGTTCATTATACATTGATGCATCATACCTAGGTGTGTTATCAAATATAACGTAATTGACCCTTTGTAAATCCTGACTCCTGGTAAGCAAATCACCATCATCCTAACTAACTCTTTGATTCTAAATTCTTCTATCTTCTTTCCATACTAACATGGTGTCATGACAATAATCGAACATCACCAATGCATACATCCTGCATCCATCAGATCATTAGTATCAATACACAACATATCATATCATACCATTATCTTAAGTTATGAGGAATAATATAAATTTGTTATTCTAAGAATCTTAAGAAATCATTACATCATACATAATCATTAGCATCCATTACCATTTGCACATCAATACGCCATTATTAGCATACATTACATTCATAGGATCATCATTAAAATGCAAGACAGATACAAAAAGAAGCACATCCATTAGAAACATACATCATATCACATGAGCATAAATAATATAAACATCTCATAACATACAGGAAATTAAGAAATGCATATCATGCACTGCAAAACATTTCATAAAGGAAAATCATCTCATATATATCATCAAGGATATACTATCATGATACAAAATTGGATCAAGTATACAATCAAAGTACATGCTACAAATAGGGGCAAGTAATCGGGGCCTGTGAATGAAAAATGGAAAAACTATCTCTGATTGAAGGGCTAGCCTTGCTCGCTACTACTCTCTTCCACCTGCCTCTCACTATGATCCTTTGGGAGCCTCATCCTTGACTACTGAGAGAATTCTGGCACCTGGCCTAATGCCGACACTACCTGTCTATAGTGTTGTCGATAATATTCGGCCTCTCTGATCACCTCTTTGTATGCTTGTAAAGAAACTAACCGACCCCGAGATGATGAGGTCGTGCTCTCCAAGTGCCTTTGTCATCCAACCTCCTGATCCCTCTTAGTGGTAACTATTGTAACCTATTGTCGAGCCTAATCTCTCTCTGTTGTCAAGACTTGAACCAGACCCTGCAACTGTTGGATTAGTGCATCTCTGTGCTATGGTTGTGCTGCTGGCTACTACTATAAGACTGCTCTACCCCCATCCCTTGGATAACCATCTTGCTCCCCTACTTGGGCAGGCGACTATTTTGTTGGATCCCTAGGAGGTGTCTGATGAGGAAGTGGTCAATCTCCTCCTTTGCCTTGTCCTCTGCCCCTATCGGTTGATCTGCCTCTCGCCCTCCGCCATGGAAAAACTTCCCCAAGAACTGTCAACCTCAAGGGAGGCCAAAACCAGGCTCTATATGCCAGAGTCACCCTTGCATTTGTTGGCCACGATCAAGCCACAAACTATCTTAAAGAGGATGCTACCTCAGTTGCCACAATGGGCTGGCCCCATGCTATCTCTCTAGTTGTACGGGCGAAAACTGCCACATACTGGTCATTTGGCTTGTCTTGCATCTCTCCAAACTATCAGGTCACCCTGTCTGGAAGATATCTCTTAATCATAGTGTCCTCCCGACCCTACATCCATGTGTTTTGTTGGGCATAGAGCAGTTGTTGAACATCATCATAGCATGGGCCTATGCCTATCCAAGGCCTCTAGATGAACTCTCTCATGTCATCAAGAGCTCGTCGCTAGTGTGCAAGACCACCTATGCCAATATGAGTGAAGTGGATCTATGCCTGGCTGTATCACCAAACCATAGGGTCATCAATCTCAAGGAAAATTTGTGAAACAAATGGGCAAAGCACTGGAATCCTCTCTAGGGCCCCAACATGTAATAAATTAACTTCGTCCCTGAGGAACCTGCTATCCAAATACGTGAACTCATGATGATCTATGTATAAAGAGGCCAGCAATACTGGTCCCCAAGCAAAGCACTCCCTATGGATGACCATCTGCTCCCATGCCAGTTCCCAACCTTGACTAAAGTATCTACCCCATCGATCACATGCCACAAGACCAAAAATGATAGAAGCAATGATCAACCTATAACTAGGTACGCTGCCATAGTATCTCTCCAATTCGGTCTACCCATCGAAGAAGTAAATCTCATCAATCTCCATCACACCATAGCAAGCATCCCTACTAGAATCTATATCATATATGACTCTAGCCCAATGAATAGGAAATTGGAGCATGCACCAGACATCCTTGAGGATAATGGTGGCCTCACTGATAGGAAGATGGAAGGAAGAAGTCTCACTGTGCCACCACTCGGCCAAAGCTATCATCATGCCTAAGTGTGTCCAAATAGGAGCGATGTATGTAACATACCAAAGACCAAGGGCACCAAGATTCTCCTAAACAAGCTCATGCATACCCTACAATTTGCTGAGCACTGACCATCTATGCTCCCATGAGTGAACTACATCAAGCTCCTCCTGCACAAGGGAAGCCATCAGGTCAAGGTCCCATCAAAAATCTACCTCTCGTGCTGAATGTTCGCATCTAAAATAGCAAATGTGGTGCAGTTTGGAATTTTCCAAACTATGTCGTCATGCAAGAGTTTGAAAAATTCTAAATTCCAAACTGGACCACGCGGTGCTATTTTCATATGCGGTTGACTTTGTGGCAAAACCCTAAATCCATAATTGCACCGCGTGGTTGAATTTTCATATGCAGTGGAGTTTGACCGGCAAACCCTAATTTCCAAACTAAGATGCGTGACGCTATTTGCATATACAACCCACTATAGGACTACACGGCACCGACATAACATTTCCAGTGGCGCTATATAGCATCACCCAACCTAAAAATGACTTTGACCCTATTTAATGCACGTAAAACGAGAAATCAAAAGTTGGGATAGGGATACATACCATGGGTCCTATGCTAGCTGGCCACTGGTGCACTCGTACTATGTCCAACATGTGCCCAGGAAGTTGTCATTGTGCCATTTCAACTAAGACTCAGAGCTCAAAGTGTGAAAATTTCTAAAGGCTAAGTATGCAAATGTTTTGAAAATGACCCCTCAAGGTCTATTTAAGCTCTCAAAATTAAGGTTTTTGACCTAATTTGACCTTCTAGCTAGGGTTTTGATCCCCTGATCCCATTTTTGTCCAATTGAAGGTCATTTTGCATCTTTTTTTGGCATTTTAATGCGTTTTTTGGCAATCTATGGCATTTCTAAACCTCTCAGGCACCTTGCCCTCCTTTTTTCATGAGATCATCCAAAAAATCAAAATTTTCATTTGATCTCTCGAGGGGGCAATATACTAGCAATATCCTTCCATTGGGGCAGCAATGGGGCATCTTAAAAAATTGAGAAATTTTGAACTTTGATCACAACAGTTTATTCTTTGAACCAATGGAACAAGTACGTTGCTTCAAAGAGGGGCAAAATGTAGACATGGAAAATGTATAATTTGATACAGTGCACTTGATCTTGATTACTAATGACATTTCCTCCTGTATCACACTCTCAACTTATCATCACCTTCTGTCTCTTAATTAAATAAATCATTATTTATTTGATTAAGTCTTTCTCCTTTGTTGATTAAATTAATCGATTTAATTTAATTAACCTTATGTCCTTGTTTAATTAAATAAATCATTTTATTTGATTAAAGTCTCTAAAGTCTTCTTATTAAATTGAATAAATTAAACATTATGTAATTTAATCTAACATTTCCCCTTTTAATGCTATTAGATTTCCACAATCCATAAGAATATCAGTAGTTATTTATGGATTAGTTTGTGTGTAAGATTTTGAATCAACATTTCGGATCACACTCTGTGGTTCATATCCTTGAGATCTCTATCCTAATGATGGAGCACAAAGTGTGATCCAAAATGTTGATTCAAAAGCTTACACACAATCTAATCTAGAAAGAACTACTGATATTTCCCCTTTTAGTTAAATAAATCAAAAAACATTTATTTAATTAATCTTTCTTCTCATTTTGATTTAAATCAATCCTAAAATCTAAGTCAAAATGGTCAAATCACCTAACCTCCCATTAAATTAATCAAATACTGATTAAGTTAATCCTTATCACTAAAATATTCTAGACAATGCAGCTTGCACATGAAAAGATTTAATTGACTTATTAAATCTCTATATTCCCTCACATGGCATAAAAAGGGATTATTCTCTCAAGTTTGAATTCAAAAATTCCAAGTGGATGGGTACTTCCAGCAAGGCATTCACTCTTCTTACATGTCCTTGTGCATTGAGCCAAGTGGCATTTATTTCATTCTGTTTTCCCTCTCACATGTCATTTCCCCAATTTCAAATTCCACCTAATTGCATTTATTGGCACTTTGGCAAAAATGTTCACAACCATAACCCATTCACATGGTGACAAGTGGAATTTGGCCATTTGTTGAAAGTTAGTCCCACATTGCTCAAATCTCGCTCTCTCTTCCAAATTCAAATATATAAATGGGAGGCTTCTCTCCTCATTCTTCATCCATAATTTCATGCAAAGTTGCTCTCTTGACATTGAGAGCCAATTTTGTGCATTTCATTCCATATGTTCATCATTTTCACATTTCCATAACTAGGTTATGCCAAAATCTCATTAAGGAGATTTGATCAATCCACACATCAACACTTGCAATTTTGGAGTTGGGAAAGGGCCAATTTCAACACATCAATTGGCACCAATTCCCCCATGGGATCACTAGTTTTCTCACTTAATTATGATTTACTTACTTTGTTCTTCATTTTCCTAGTTTGAGTTTTAGTAAATGGATTTCATGGGGAATCCTTCATTATTTCTTGCATATTATCTAATATTGTGATTGTTTTTGTTTTTGTGCAAGTGTGGGATTAGGGGTTCACAACAATAAATATTCAAAAGGCTTGATATTATAGAAATAGTCCCTCAAAGTGGGACCCTTCTACTCCTTGTCATGTAATAGTTGTAGAGTCTTGTATTCTCACCATTACATGATCTTTCCCATCACCTACCTCAGCTCATTCTTGTCTTGCACTTAGCAGGGGCAAGAAGTCGATATACTTTTCCTAGTAGTGAATCTATCATTATCCCTTAGGATAGTTGTCTTCCTTCCATTTATACAGACCAAGATTAGGATGTGGATGACCTACTTTAGGTTGACTCACATTTTCTTTATTATTCTTTTACATTATTTATTTTTCATTTTATTTTATGTGATTGCATGTGCATATTGTTATATTGTGTATTATTCTATTTGGTGTATCTCTCTTTGTCACATTCCTTTATTTGTACCTTCATTCTTCTCTATGTCATAAATCTTTTATCTTTTCACCTTTTATCTCTTTCATTTGTCTTGTGTTTTCCTTTCGAGGATGACGCAAGGTGTTGAGACATTCATATCTCTTCCATGTTGACCCAAAAGATTTTTCTTTTTCTTTTTCATTTATCTTGTGTTTTCCTTTTGGGGATGATGCAAGGTGTTGAGACATTCATGTCTCTTCTATGTTCACCCAATTTTTTTTCACTCTCTTTGTGTCATTCTTCCAGTTCTATTTGTATTTGGGGAATGATAATGGTTTAGAGCTCTCAAAAAATATTGTAGCAAGAACATACTGACCCCAAATCCATAGATCCCTTATGTGTTTGGATTTTCATTTTTACGGGCAACCTGTCTCTTTTCCTTTTCATTTGCATGATGTAGCTTTACTCAAAAACATATGACTTGGCACAGAGCTTCCCAATTTGGCTCTCATGTCTTCTTTATTGTTGGAATTTATCATTTTCTACTTTAATGTAATTTCTCACAGTATGGTGTTTAGCAATTTCTTTAAAGTGGGGGCATACATTGGTATTATTCTTTTGCTTTTTTTTTTTAATGGTTCAGAGTGCAATATTTTTACTTTATACGATGTGTTTTTCACTTTTTGGATGAAATTATGTATGATTTCTTCCAAGAGAATGATCTCTATTATAATATTGCATTCCTCTTAGTGGCTTCATGTGATGCACTACATCCCCTAAGTTGTGACTCTTTTATTCTTTGATTGGTCCTCTTTTAGAGACATTAGGCATAATTTTCCCTAAGTTAAATACCTCACATGAACTAACCAGGACCCCCTTGAATGTTCCTTATTGCTGTATTTTCATTTTTCAATTATATGGCCACCTTGCATAACACAGCTTGCATGCCTATAGAGCCATCTTGTTTGTTAATGAGCTCCAAGCATACAAAGCTTTGCTTGTCTGATGAAGCTCAAAAATCATTTTTGTGTGGTGCCTTATCAAAGTTATCAGGAGGTATAATATTGGTATGGTTTGATGAGAAGTCGAATGAGGGCATGACTTTCCCTTAGCCACTCGCACGTGTGTGTGAGATATCATACAAACCATGAGTGTATGTGTCTCACCTTCTTAGACTTCTCACCCAATGGACAACCTGAAGTTTTGTTGCCTTAGAGTGAGTATGCATTTATTTTTGAACGAATAGCCTAGATCTAGTCCACATCATGTTGGAAAAATGGTCCAAGCTTGATCCCCCCTTTTTATTTTTCATATTTTTTCATTTAATTGATGTCTTTAATAGTGCATGCTTGTGTCTTGTTGTTACTCTTTATCATTTTCATGTGTGTTATTTTGTGCTTATGTTTCTCTATCATACGACCTTGGTCCTAGGGTCTTTCGTAACCCTCTTGATCATGGTAGTCCTATCTTACTAGTATTGGTTCATTTTAACCCCTCTTGATCATGGTAATCCTATCTTACTAATGTTGGTGCATTTTGTCTACTTTCTAGTGTGAGTTGTAAGAAAGTTCCTCCTCTCACTAAAGTGGGGGCTAGATGTAATGATGGAAAAAGGTCCCCCCATAACATGGCCTTGATTTAGTGTTGTAATATGTCTAGCATATTCACATTAGGTCTTGGGCCCTTGTAAACTAAATGAACTTATTGGTGCCTTATTTGGAGTGTTGTAACACACTTTCACACTTTTCTAGGGCTTTCATTAATAATTGGGCTTCTTTACACTTTAATTGGCCTTATTTTGCATCTACAAGCCTCATTTAATGTATCTTTTCAAGGATAATCCTAACACAAATCAATATCCAATCATAGTTCAAGTTTTTCAGCTTGTATGGCCTAGATTTGGTGATTTGGGACTCATTCACCACCTTTGGTGAATGAGTCCAACCTATATTTTTTGGTCCTGAACCTGGTTTCATACCTTTCTAATCATTTTTAAAAATGGTCCCATAAATTATGCCTAATGCGACTCATTCACAATCTTGTGTGAATGAGTCTTGTGTGGCCTAAAATTAAAATTAATTCAAATTATTGGTGATATTTTTTCCTCCTAGATCTAATGTTGGCTTGTAGTGTTGTAATTTAAGTAATTCTTGGATAATTTTGTATAAATAAAATTTTATTTCACTCATTTTTAATCTACTAAGTTGAATGAGCATTCAAGCATTCACAAGAGAATTCAAGTGTCTTCAAGATTATATTATCAATATTTATAGAGCATTATTTAAGCATCAAGCATCATGTAAAAGTATTCATACATCATGTTTATTTTGGAGCTAACAATTGTGATGTATGGCTTCATGATTCAAGCTAGCATTTCATTCAAGATATATCATTTTCAAGAAACAGTCAAGATTTGCATC
The DNA here is from genome assembly GCA_007115665.2 of Sequoiadendron giganteum. Classification (NCBI taxonomy): domain Eukaryota; kingdom Viridiplantae; phylum Streptophyta; class Pinopsida; order Cupressales; family Cupressaceae; genus Sequoiadendron; species Sequoiadendron giganteum. Next base: position 301,482,855 of record CM021110.1, on the reverse strand, counting down.
CATTAGAGCCATCTCATACATGTTTGAAACACTTCATTTCGAGGGTTTGGTGAGTTGCAAAATCATATCTTGTTCATTCATCATTCTCCATTCCTATTACATTATATTTCAAGGTTTAATTACAACAATGGGGTTGGACCAAGGAAAACCCCTATCCACTAACAAAACAACATTTTTCCCTAACTTTTGTGTGTGATTTGAAAGTTTAGATTGAAGAAACATTGAAAAACAAGGTTGGATAAAGTTGTAAAAGTGTAAAAAGTTGTCAAAGTTGTCATCAAGCCTTGTAGAACATTGGAGAACACCTATAGGTTGGTTTTTAGAGATTCTGATCTAGAACTGAAGAAGCAGATTGAGTAGAATGAGAAGAGAAGATCAAGATATTTAAGTTACAAAAAACCCTAACTAGATTGATTTTCCACTTTTGGTGAATGAGTCACTATTTTGGTCAAAATTCATTTTTGTGTAGATTCATATACCCATTTGGCAGATTCATGTTCCCGCACAAAAACCCAGATTTTGGACTAATTCACCCAGCTTGGAAAATGATTCCTACTCAAAATTAAAGACAAAATTTCTAGAATTTTAGAGCTCCATTAAATCATCTCTAGATTTCTAAGTGTGTACATTTCATTCTATATCTTTATTTTTTGTTTCATTTTCATTTCTAGGTCATTCAGTGAAGGTTTGTAATGAATTAGGGTTTAGCATTACATATTACATTTCAACTTGCATTGCATTTTTCTTTCCAATTTGTTACTTGGTAGTGAACCCCTTATTAGCTTACAACCAACCCCTTCTCTTTCTTCTTTCCATTGAGATCTCTATGGTTATCCTTGAATTAAATTAGAAAGTGGGTGTGCTCTATGTCTTAACACCCTATGAAAGCACCATACCACACATTTCAAAAAATAATGCTACATTAAAGTAGAAAACACCTCTTCAAAAAATTATTTCCATGTATCACTCAAGTGAGCTCCTAACTTGGATTGATGACTTGTTGTGTCTCCTCCATGACTCTGGTATCTCTCTTTGGTAATATGTTTTTTAATATCATCCATTTTCTCATCTTGCACTATTGATGAATTGTTTCTCTTAGAGAATGTCATTTTGAATGTTTCCTACATTCACGCCATTTATCTTGCATTCATGTCATTCTAAACGTACCATGCAATCATGTCATTCCATTTTGAATGTATCCTAAAAATTATGTCATTTTGAATGTCCCCGACAATCATGTCATTCCATTTTGAACGTATCCTGCAATCACAAAATTTTAAGAGCATTTCTTTTTGAATGTATCCTGCAATCGCGATATTTTCAGAGTAATCCATTTTGAACGTATCCTATAATCATGGCTTTCCTAACATCATATTTCTTGAGGATTTTTTGGAAATATATTTCTTGCCTTGTCATTGCACCCATATTGTCTATGAGAGCCTATTTTTTAGTTTGTTTCATTTAGCATCACCATACTAGCATACGTATGGCTTGCACACCTATCTCTACTATAAGCAGTTTTTCATCCTAAGCATCAACACTTTTCCTCATGGCTACTCCACTCTAGAAGGATTTTTTTTTTTCTTAAGCAACTTTGCTTTGTCTTAGGACTACACACATAGTCCTAGTTCAACCTCGCAACATCTAGCTACTAATTCCAACTATTTCACACTTTTATTATCAACTTTAAATAAATATTAAATTTATTTCATGCTATAAATGCATGCTTGGCTTCAGAAGTATCAAATGGACATATGATTCCTACTCTCTAATTTTATCTAGAGATTTTTGAAAGAATCAAAATGGAAAAGAATGATGATTCTTACCATCCTCAAGGTTCTCTTGTTTTTGAAACATCAAAGTGGAGCATGTAATTTGACATGCTACTCCCAACTTTTGACGACTAAATTGCTCTTCACGTTCTACTTCTTTTGTATGAACTTTGGAAGCATTAATCAAATGATTACAGTAGTGAACATGCAACTCTATCTTCTTCTCATCAAAGTCGTGTGTATGAGGGCTTGCCATAGCTGACAGTTGGTTGAACACATGAAGTGCATTCATTAAATATGATTTAGATTAGATTTTTATTTTAGTTTTAATTTAGATTAGTTTTTTTTTAGTTTTTATATTAGATTAATTAAATTAATTATAGTTTTGATTAGTAATTAGTTTTCTTAGTTTAATTTGATTTTAATTTTACTATAGAGAAATTTAGATTAAGTTAACTTTGACTTTAGATTAATTTAGAATAATTAATATAAGTTATTTTTTATTAATTCAGATCAATTTAGTTTAGTTTAGATTTAAATTTGCATATATATATTTTCAAATTTAGTTTATATATATTTTTATTTAGTTAAGTTTAGATTTTAGATTTTAGTTTTTTCTAATTTAGTTAGATTTAGATTTTTTAGTTAGTTTAGATTTGAATTTAATTTACTTTAAATTTAGATTTTAGATTCTAAATTTTTATAATTTAATTTAGATTTAAATTTTTAATTTAGATCAATTAGATTTTCAGATTAAATTATTATTTTTTATTAATTTTTACTAGCTAGATTAAATGTTAGTTTTCTTTTTAGTTTAGTTTGTGATTTTGAGGCTAATTTTGTTAATTTGTTTTTTTGCAACCTCACATTTTAGAGACTTGAAAACAAAAGCTTAAACTTTCACATGTCAAAGAATTAAATGAGAGTCACTCATTTTTCAAAGATCGGAGGCACAAAACTACTAATTAGTGTGTTGTAGGTCTGATTGTTAAAGAACCTATCTTGAAATATTGTGTCTTCTTTTTTATATTAGATCACATTCATATTAGTTGGTCTAAAGAGAACTCAAGTGTTTTATTTGACATCATAAGTGGGGTTAAAATTAAATAGTTCTTGCATTGTCTTGTTGTTTACATCTTGTATTTGGATGTGTATTCTCTTCTCTCAAGCCACTTGGCGATCTTGAGAAGAAAAATCATTCCTTTGACATTTTGTATAACCACCCACACATTTCAATTTGGATTTAAAATGAACCCCATATGAGTGTGAGGAAAAGGTGTTGTGTATGTTCTCTCCTTGCACTTCGTACGATCTGGGAGATAAAAAAAAAGTACTTCCTTGATTTTTTTTACCCTTTAGAGGGCCTACCTTGAAATAGGGAATGACCCAAGTGGCATTGTCTTAGTCTACTATATAAATTGTCATGACCATTATGAAAGTCTTGGATCACCCGGTGAGGATGTCCTATTGAGAAAAGTGCCACCCCTAGTGTCTACATGACACATTAAAATCATTTCTTATTTAGGGACTAGGAGGCCTCTTATTGATATAATATTTACTCACACATAGGCACTGATATTTCCTCAAAACACATACTAAGAACCATTGTTTTGGCGGCCAAAAATCCTTTACTTGCTAGTGCAGGAATGATCATTCTGAAGCTGGCCCATGTCTTCACTATTCAAGTGTAGAGATAGAAAATTCCTCTTTTTTGGAATGAGACTCGGTATGTTGATGCCATGTAAGGGGGAGCTAGTCTCACCAATTCTTATTTCTACCCTGTTTAAGTGGTTGGAGAAATCCAAGTGGGGGTCTAGCAGGTTGTGCAAAGTGTTTGTCATTTGACATCAAGATCAAACTCAAAAAAAATTTGTTTACTATTATTTTGTGTGTGTGTCCAAAACAAATCTCAACCAAACATCACACCTAGGAATGTGCAATATTTCAACCTTGCAAGCCCCAAAAAAGACAAACAACAAAAACATCCAAAATTAACCTATCATTTAAATCTTCGGGGGCACCATCCTTCAATTATGAGATTTCAATCCTTGCATTCTGCGTAGTCCTTGCATATCCATAATTGGTCAAACAAACCTTTAACTTTCACTTAGGCTACTCTTGTGAGGTCTTAACATTAAACCTTTGGCTATTAATTGCTAGTACCACTTGAGGTTTATTATCCTTGACTTACGGAGTTACCATTATCTTAGAGTGTGGAAATATTTTTAAGTTCATCATCTCCTACATACCCTTTCTTGATCACGTATATGTTTGTTTATCCATCATAGCACGATTAAATCCTTGCATCATAATTAGCTTCAAATCTAGATTTGCATTGAGTTCTTACATTCTTATCATATCAAGCTTGTCATATCATACCATACCATTCTCATATCTCATCTTAGAGTCATATCCTAATCTTAGATCTCATACACTATCTATTCCTAGGTTGAAGATCAAAAAAATTTCCCATGACCCCTAGAGCAAGAGTAAAAATGTTTCAAGAAGAAGGGAACCATTTGGTAAAGGACTTTGATGGGGAATATCCAATTATTTTTGTAACTAGTGAAACAAATGAAATGGATAATGAAGAAATAACCCAATCCCATATATAAGAAGCACTTAATGATCATAGTTTCACTAAACTTCTTATAGAGGTGGTCAAACATAATCTGCAACAATACTTCAAGGGCCTTGTTGATGATGGAATCAAACTACCTCCTGATTTTGACATATCCTTACTCACGATGAATGAAAAAAATAAATCTAATGAACCTCAGCGTACAAAAAATAAATGATGATAGAATCAAATATCACATACCCTTTTGTTTACAACCTAGTTACAAGAGATCTTCAAAGATGTCAGAAATTGCACCTAAAACCAATCCTATTTTGGATGAGAATAGAGAACTAAGATAAGAATTGGATACTCTCAAGAATAGTAAATCATCCCACAAGTTCTCCATTGAAGATATATGTCCTTATCCTTTTGATCCAAGCATACCAATGCCACCTTTTCCTAGTCATTGGGACATATCGAGACTTGATAAATATAAGGAAAAATGAGATCCTAAAGACCACATAGGAGAATTTTGTGTTGCTACCTTAGAATTTTCAATTAATGAGACATACCTTATGAGATTATTCCCTCGCAGTCTTGGAGAAGAAGCTATGAAATGGTTTTCACAATTATCTCTAACCATCAAACCTTTCAAGAACTGGCTAATATATTTGTCTCCAATTATAGTTTCAAATTTTAACTTAAAGTGACCATGAAAAACCTTTTGAACAACAAAAAAATTAAGGGGAATCTTTTCTGTCATTTTTAGAAAGATGGAGATATTTAACAAAGTGATTAACTTATACCACTCTAGGCAAAGAATTGGTTCACCTCTTTTTTCAAAATTTGAACAAGGAGATTTGAAAGGAACTTCACCTCAAATGTTTGGATTCCTTTGATGAATTCATAGAAATTGGATCTCGAATCCAACAAACTCTCATCGATTATGGAAGTACTAAAATTAATAATGATAAAGATCAAAAATCAGGTTCAAGCAACAAGACACCCTTTTTGGTTAAGAATGAGAATATGGTCAATGATGGAGTTGTTGATGCAAAAAAAACTAAAACATCATCACCTATCTATAACATTAAAGATTCATGTTTAGAAAAAGGAAAAAAAACAAAGAAGCTTCCCTAAATGAAAATTTACACCATTACGACAATCACTTGAATCTGCATTGAAAGAACTCCTTAAAAATAATATTATAATGCTACCTGAGATGAAAGAATATAATTCACAAGTCAAATTCCCATGGTGGAATGAGGATAACTTTTGTGACTATCATAGACACAAAGGACATAAGACTAATAGTTGCAATAAACTTCAACATCTAATACAAGACCTTATTGATGATGGTAAGATAGTAGTTGACATACACATTCCTTCTGGTAACTTTAATCATGAGATATTTAACAACCCTTTTCCTAAGCATGACAAGGATAAAGGAAAGGCCCTTGAATTTTGTGATGGTATGAAATATACTACTGCTAAGTATGAGTCTATCATAACTAGCATCAAGGAGGCTAATAATCATATGAACACTTTTATTATAAAAGGAAAATAACTTGATTGCAATGTTTCTACCCATAGAAGCACAGTTACCCTTAGAGGTCCTAATTAAAAATCTCTTGCACCAACTTCAAGATACAACCTCATGGATAATTTAGGTAAAACACCTACACAAATTTCCATACTTGAGCTGCTACACCTATCTCCTGAGCATAAAGCTATCCTAGACAACACAACACCTATGCTAGAACACAACACCTATCCTCATACTCTAAAATTTATTGAGAACAACGATTCATCCATCCAACAACCACATAAAGAAACTTTACACATTTAAGTCCTTATCCATAATGTCAAGATCAAGCAAGTTCTTATAGACAGAGGAGTGAGTCCTAATATTTATACTCATAAATTGATCATAGAATTAGGGTTCTTTGAAAATGTGCAATTGATCCGAAGAAAAAGATTATCATAAAGGAATATGATGGAGAGGAACACTCACCTAAATGATTGGTTACTCTACCAATTAGGGTTGGGCCTATGGTAAAGGATGTGGTTTTCCAAGTTCTTGATCTCCCTCTGACCTATAACATCCTCCTTCAAAGACCCTAGATTTATGTAATCCAAGTAGTACTTTCTACATACCATGATTGCATTAAATTCCCACACAGTGGTGCCAAAATCACAATACAAGGATATCTAGACCCTTTCATGTATTACCATAATCTAAGCCCTAAAATTGAAATAATAATCCCTAGCAATCGTGGGGCACTTCCCTCTCAAGCACATGTATATCCTGATTTCATAAAAGTATCCACTTTATTTACTACACCATCAAATCCTAATGTCCAAATCCATGATATGGGATGTGGATAATATTGTATGGATAATGGGTAAGTGCACCATTTTGTGACACGATTTTGATTCCAAATTGCAAAAATTCACAGAAAAATTTCCAAATTAAGCATTTGGTGTGCGCCAAATGCAAAAGTTAATTAAAAGAAAGAAACATGTTTCAAACCTCATTTTCATTTCAACCCATAGCTTGGCTTGGAGTTTTTTAGCTCTGCAACTCACGCTCACCAAATCTCTTCCATTTTTTACACTCTTAGCTTGCAATTCTTCATGAGGATGCTGCCAACACATCAAAGAGGTAAAATATTGCAAAGAGGTATGCATTTTTATTGTTTTTATTTCAAATTTGATTTAGAATGTAGATTGAAATAGCTCTTTTTAATAATTTTTTTTCTAATTGTCATGGAATGAATCTCCACCTCCAAACATTGAGAATTCACAATCACCCCATCATAAAGAGCCTCTTATACAAGAACAACCTGAAACCCCTCCATCAATTCATAGGAATCCTCAAGGAACACAAGAAAATATCCTAAATAAAATTGAAAAGAATAAAAGAGACATTGAACAATTAATTGGAAGATTAACCAAGCATGTTGAAACCCACCCTTATAGGAGAGGGATTGTTGAATAATTGAATTCAATTATATCTCATGTAGGAGAAAAGAGCGAGAAAATAAATTCTTGGTCCAATAAGAGGCATGAAATGAGACAATTTTATGCTATAGGTTTGTCATATTCAGATGTAATTTTTTTTTTTTAGCAAAGTTGACTTATATGCCCTATTTACAGACTCAAGAAAAAACACACCTTTGTAACATGCATGTACGAAATTCCCCATCCATTGGTGCTACCATGATTTAATTAAAAATAAATTTTGGGAGTGGTGGTGGATGGTATTTAAGCAACCTCCATGCAATAACCATGAGGTACCACAATACTTTTTGAGGAAATTCTATTGTGAGTTTGTCCTCAATAAGATACCAGATTATTTTGGCATCTTAGACTTTCAGGTTAGATGTGGGGGTCCAGACATGATAGACCTGTTGCATGATGTAATCCATAGTTTTCACTGAGACCCTTGGCCAAACCCATGGTGGAGCATGTCACCATTCCTTCTATTGTTAAGGAAAATGTAGAGGTGTACATGCTCGAATTGATTAGCTCACTCACCTAGACAATTATATAGTGTGTGAGGCTTCTAGTAGAGCCTGAAGTTCAGGAAACGTGTAAGCCCCAAGCTCCACCCCACCATTGTGGCTCTTGTGGTGTTGTTTTCATGTACAATTATCAAAGTTCTCAGGATGCATCTATACAACCTACATTAGTTGCAGAGGTGATGGTCTTCATCGATGATTTGTTCAATAATACATTGGACATTAACACTCAGGTAAAATTTAGCAAGTTCATTTAATTTGTTTATTAAATTATATTTTGAAATTTAAGAATAGCTAAATTATTAGAATATTGGTATGATGAAATTCTAGGGTTAGAGTTTTCATGAGATGTCCTCCATTCCTATAGACCCTTATTTGTTCTAGATTTTGATTCCACATGTATGCAACTAGTATTAAAGATATTATTAATGCATTTGAACAGTTGAATCTTGTATTTGAATGTTTTTCTCATAACATGCTTTTGATGTCAAACAATTTCTTGGTGGACCTTCAATCTCTACACCTCATAGTTCATGTCCTTAAACAAATTTCACTCAGGAAGCTCCTTTATTTATTAATGGTATTGTAAAACAATGTTAGCTAGGTTTCATAATTTTGCGTATACAAATCTAAAAAATTGATGAGAAACACAAACATTAGATGGTCTTGTGAGATCCTATTTATATTTACCATTCAAAATCCATCTCATTCTTCCATTCCTTTCATCATGCATATTTTAACCATTTTATATCATATAGTAATCCTCAATTCATTCATGTGAACTTCATTGTGTCATTATCACTATGTTGACAACATGCTCTCTTTAACAGTAGTTCATCAACATATGCAATACGAATCTCAATGAGCACTAAAATTTGGCATTTGCAAGAGTTTGGACTATCCCAGTGGACTTAGTAATTTCACCATTCTATGATCTATAAGCACTATAATGTAGTATCAACTGAGGCCAACCATTTACTCTTTCATTTATGATAGTTATAAAGGGACTACCTAAACTTTGTTATATTACTATTAGATATGTTGTTTCATTTGTATTTGTTGACATCAAAAATCCCTGGTGATTTTGGTGGCATGATGGACCAAGGAGTTTCTGTAGGAATAGCCAATTCTAATCCATTGAGAGATGTATGCAATAGATTAGTCAATTTGATATTATATTTTCTCTTTTATGGTCTATTATAAAAAAAATTCAAAATACTTTTATGTAGTTTAATTTCTATCTTGTTGGTTGCTACAGGTGGTTGTCACTTGAGATCATGGATGTGGTAATTCTATAAAGGTGCATGATGACTATATGTATGTGGTAAGTGATTATATTTTTTTATGTCATTCCACAATTCAATTTCTATGTATTAACATCTTTACTTTTTATTGTATCAGTTGAAGGTCCAAAGTGAAGATAGGAGGACTATTGAGCATGTTTGAAAGACAAGAGAACCAACAAGAACTCCATCCAGTTGAATTTCAAAGATAAAATAGCATCTATTTCCTTCCTCTTGAGGGAAATGACTATTTATTAGGGTTGTTTCTCGTATGCCTATGTGGAATTTTGGAACATATGTTTTGTACTATTGATATATACATGACATTTTCTATCCATATGGCTCTTTTGTAGTAAGTCTGTACGGATTTTTTGGATATATTGTATATCCATACAAATTTTTGATTAAATAAAATCTTATTTTGCTATTGCCATTCTTGAATGGTGTTATCATTTGTATTGTGTAAATTGTATTCTTGAATTTTATAGGCATGGATTTTGTTTACATCTAATGCTCAATTAATTACAATTGATTTCTCAACAAGCTCCTTCTAATGTGTATTATGTAAATAAGATCCATTCCTAGTGGTTTGTATCCTTTGCAATGCTTCAATTACTTGTGCTTCACTTATTCACATGTATACTTCATGTATATTGTGTGTATTCATGTGTATACTTCATGCTTCCAATGTATAATTCATGTGTTCATGTGTATTCTTCATGATTCATGTGTATAATTGATGTATTTGTGTGTATGATCCATGCTTCTTGAGTTCTATTGTTATCTAGTGGCAAGGACTTTAATACCAAAAGATTTCAAATGAATTGTAAGAGCTCCTTCCCATAAAAAAATATCATAGAAAAATGTATTGGTTTAAATTCATGGCTGAGTTTGGAATCCAACAACTAATGGTTCTTATTCTAAAGCTTAGAGAACATTGCATTTGCATCTATAGAACAAGTGGATGTTTCAAACCTTACGGGCATATATATACATACCTCTATGAACTCGTATGAATGTGCATCAAAACACATGATAGTTGTTGATCCAACCAAAAAAAATTATTTGCATCTGCTAATATCACAACACTTGAAATCTCATTAAATGAAACCAATGAGCAGGTTAGTTTTAATGATATTCTGAAGATATTAGATGTGTATGCAAAAAAATATAAGCTTGATTTCTAGATGCATCACTAATGTGCAGTTATCACATTTCTCCCGTATTCATCATTTAAATGAGTTAAAAGAACATCCTTCCATTTTATATGCATGAAATAACATGAAAAGTCATTGAAAAACATGGTCCTATAACAACTACCACATCATTTTTTATCTCTAGAGCACGAAAAACCATATGTCATGGATATTGAATATCTGGATCCAGTGTTTCACTAGTAGTTTGAGTAATGCATCTCAACAAGGGTGCACTATTCAGTGACAACAACTATAGTTTGGGCTCTTAAGGGATTCAACAAGTTGAACATAGCTCAGAGTGATTCGATGTGTTTGGGTGTAAAAGAGGACCATTTATAGTGTAAACACACCCAATCAGACATGTCAGAATAGTTTTTTTGGTCACATGAGTTGCATAATGAAAGTTGCACCACTTTGCAACTTTGCACTACTTGCATTTGACAAATTTTTCCACAAACGAAAATTTTCCACCACGAGAAAATTCCTTTGAGATACCAAAAAATGAGAGAGGTTATTGTAGAGGGACCTAATGTGAACCCATAGGCTTAGATGAGAAGTTTCTAAGCATCATGATATCTGAGTAACAACATGTTGAAGTTTGCAATCATTTTGCACTTTGGACTCTTACAAGATTATGCCTATTGAATGTAGCTTACAGTGATTCAACATGTTTGAATGTGAAAGATGACCATTCATAGCATAAACTTACCCAGCTAAATGCATTGGAATAGTTGGTTTGATCACATGAGTTGCAAGATGAAAGTTGCACCACTTTGAAACTTTCAACTACTTACATTTGACAACTTTTTCCCCAAGGAAAACTCACCACCATAGGAAATGGCCTACAAGATAGTGAAAAAAAAGAGAAGTTATTGTAGAGGGTCCTAACATGATCTCATAGGTTCAAACGATAATTTTCCAAGCATCATGGTATTTGAGTAACAACATGATGAAGTTTATAGTCATTTTGCACTTTCGACTCTTAATTGATTCAACCGGTTGAATATAGCTCAGAGCAATTCAGTGTGTTTGGGTGTGAAAGAGGACCATGCCTAGTGTAAATGTACCCACATAGATGCTTCAAAATATTTTGTTTGATCACACAATTTGGAGAATGAAAGTTGCACCACTTTGCAACTTTCAACTGCTTACATTTGACAACTTTCTCTCCAAGCTAAAAGTCACCACCATGGAAAAATACCTTCGAGATAGCAAAAACCGAGAGAATTTATTGTATAGGGGCCCAAGATGATCCCATAGACTTAGATGAGAAGTTTCTAAGTGTCATAGTATCCAAGTAATAACATGAAGTTTTCAACAATTTTGCACTTTGCAGTCTTAAGGGATTATGCTAGTTGAATGTAGTTCAAAGTGATTCAGCATGTTTGGGTACAAAAGAGGACCATACCTATTGTAAAAATACCTACCTAGATGCGTTGGAATATTTTTTTTGATCACACGAGTTGCAGAACAAAATTTGCACCACTTTGCAACTTTCAACTATTTGCATCTGATAACTTTTCCCCCAAGTGAAAATTTTCCACCACAAGAAAAAGCCTCCAAGATAGAAAAAATCAAGAGAGGTTATTTTAGAGGGGCCTAACATGATCTGATAGGCTAAGATGATAATTTTCTAAGCATCACGGTATCTGAGTAACAACATGTTGAAGTTTGTAGCCATTTTGCACATTTAACTCTTATGTGATTCAACCGATTGAATGTAGCTCAGAGTAATTCGATGTGTTTGGGTGAAAAAGAGGACCATGCTTAGTGTAAACATACCCAAATGAATGCGTCGAAATAGTTCATTTGGTCACACAATTTGGAGAATGAAAGTTACACCACTTTGCAACTTTCAACTGCTTGCATTTGACAATTTTTTCCCCAAGCGAAAAGTCACCACCATGGAAGAACACCTTCAAGATAGAAAAAAAAAGAGATATTCTTGTATACAAGCCCAACATGATCCCATAGGCTTAAATGAGAAGTTTCTAAATGTCACAGTATCCAAGTAACAACATCTTGAAGTTTTCAACCATTTTGCACTTTGGAGTCTTAAGGGATGCTGCTAGTTGAATGTAGCTCGAAGAAATTCAACATGTTTGGGTGCAAAAGAGGACCATAAATAGTGTAAATGTACCCACTTGGATGTGCTAGAATAGTTTTTTTGGTCACACGAGTTACATAATGAAAGTTGCACCACTTTGAAACTTTAAACTACTTGCATCTGACAACTTTTTCCCCAAGTGAAAATTTGTCACCACAAGAAAAATTATTCAAGATAGAAAAATCGAAGAGAGTTTATTGTAGAGGGATTCAACATGATACCATAGGATTAGAGTTTATTGTAGAGTTTATTGTAGATTTTATTGTATTTGAGTAACAACAAGTTGAAGTTTGCCGCCATTTTACACTCTAGACTCTTAAGGGATTATGTTGGTTGAGTGTAGCTCAGAGTGATTAAGCATGTTTGGGTGTGAAAGAGGACCATGCCTAGCATAAGTGTACCCACCAGAATGCATCAGAATAGTTTATTTGGTCACACCAGTTGCAAAATGAAAGTTGCACCACTTTGTAACTTTCAAGTACTTGCATTTGACAACGTTTTCCCCAAGTGAAAATTTGCTACCATGGGAAAAGGCATCTGAGATAGTGTAAAATGAGAGAGGTTATTGTAGAGGGGCCAAATAATATTCCATAGGCTCATGCGAGAAGTTTCTAAGAATCACGATATCCAAGTAACATCATTTTAAATTTTGTAGCTATTTTGCACTTTGGACTCTTACGAGATTCTACTGATTGAATGAAGCTTGAAGTGATTTAGCGTGTTTGGGTGTGAAAGAGGACCATTCCTAGCATAAATGTACCCACCTAGATGTGTCTAAATATTTGATTTGGTCACATGAATTGTAGAATGAAATTTGCACCACTTTTTAACTTTCAACTACTTGCATATGACAACTTTTTCCCCAAGTGAAAATTCACCACCATGGGAAAAGGCCTCTGAGATAGTGAAAATTGAGAGAGGTTATTGTAGAAATTAAAATTTAAGCTCCTAAAAATGAAATTTTTACATGTAGAATCCATCTAATTTAATGTTGAATTTCATCTATAACAATGAAGATAAACAAAATCATCAAATGAATGGTCTATAAATTGTACAAACAAAACAAAAAAACTCAATATAAACATCTACCTAAAATGAAATATAGTTAATTCCACTAGCCATGCTGGAAATGGACTACTATAACAAATGGAAATAGAATTCATAAGAAAATTTGTGTTAAGTTGGCATCATTTTTATAAGTTTAAACATGAATTCATCTAAATTATGTCATGTTTTTCCTTTTTCTTCTTCAAACTCATAAAAATTAAATTTTTTTATGCAACTCCCATCTAATTCAATGTTGAATTATAAGTCCAATTGATATGATTAATAAAATAATTCAAGGAATTTAGATTATATCATCAAAAATAAAAAAATATACTAAATATAAACATTTCAATATTACCGAAATGAATATATTACCTGAGATAATGTAAAATGATGTAGAAACTTCAAAAAAAATTCTTCTATGTTATCTAGCATGCCAATTGGTGGTAAAAATGTGATGGATCAAGCATATATTGGTACAATAGGGATTCAACTACATAAAAAATGAATTTTTGAGTCAGATAAAGCATTGAACCACACAAATATAGAAGCATTTGGGATTGAATCATGGGGTCAACCCATATTTTAGTATTTAAGGTAAAACATATTTGGTGCTCACCCAATGTGTTGCTTTGAAATGTTCACCTTTCATAGAGAGGAAGGGAGTGAGACTTTAGATAGAGAGAGGGGTGATAGGAGTGAGAGAGATTAGTCTAGGTAGCATGGTAGGGACTGAGACCTGAGAGTGATAAAAACTTGAGAGGGATAGAGAGTTATCCAGTTAGGGTGGGGGGAAATACCTTACAATGGGAGAGGGGTTGGGAGGGATGATACCCTAGAGATGCAAAAAATACTAAAGGGGGAGAGAGAGAGCGAGTGTGGGAGAGGGGGTCGGAATGAAAAATATTTGTCTCGATAGGGTGGGAGGTATGTGAGACCTGGTAGAGAGGGAGTGTGAGGGAGGGCATTACACTGAGATAGATTAGTCTAGGTACTGTGGGAGGGAGTGAGACCTGAGAGAGAGAGACTTGAGAGGGAGAGAGAGTTAGTAAGTTACAACAGGGGGAAGACCTGAGAGAGGGAGTGGGAGATAGAGGGATGGGAGACCTAAATCCTCAACCCTAAACTCTTAAACCCTCTACCCTCTACCCTCTACCCTCAACCCTCAACCCTCAACCCTTAAACCATAAACATTAAACCCTAAACCCTCTACCCTCTACCATTAACCCTTAAACCCTAAACCCTAAAATCTTAAACCCTCTACCATCTAACCTCAACTCATTATCATTTCTCTCTCTCTCTCTCTACCCTCTACCCTCAACCCTCAATATTTAAACCCTAAAACCCTCAACCCTCAACCCTCTACCTGAAACCGTTAAACCCAAAATCATAAACCCTAAACCCTTAAAACCCTAAACCCTAAACCCTTAAAACCTCTACCCTCTACCCAAAACCCTCAACCCTCAATCCTCTACCCTCTACCCTCAGGCCTCTCTCTCTACCCTCTAAGCTCTACCCTCTACCCTCAACCATCTTCCCTCAACCATCAACCCTTAAACCCTTTTAAACTCAACTAAATTTTCTACCCTAATCCCTCAACCCCCAAACCTTAAACCCTAAACCCTCTACCCTCAACCCTCAACCCTTAAACCCTAAACCCTAAGCCCTAAACCTTGTACCCTCTACCCTTAAACATTAAACCCTCTACCATTAAGCCTCTACCCTCTACCCTCTACCCTTAAACCCTTTTAAACCCAACTAAACTCTCTACCCTAATACCTCAACCTTCAACCCTTAATCCCTCAAATCTTCAACCCTAAACCCTCTACCCTCTACCCTCAACTCTCTACCCTTTACCCTCAACCCTCAACCCTCAACCCTTAAACCATAAAACCTAAACCCTAAACCCTCTACCCTCAACCCTTAACCCCTAAACCCTAAACCATCTACCCTTTACCATTAAACCCTAAACCTTAAACCCTCTACCATTAACACTCAACCCTCAACCTTTAAACCCTAAAACCATCAACCCTCTACCCTATACCCTCTACCCTAAACCATTAAACCCTCAACCATAAAGCCTAAACCCTCAACCCTCAACCCTCAACCCTTAAAATATAAACACTAAACCATATATACCCTAAACCATTAATCCTTAAACCCTAAAAAATTAAACTTTCTACCCTCTAACCTTAAACCCTCAAATCCCCCCTTAAACCCTTTCAAACATAGGTAAACTCTCTAACCTAATCCATCAACACTGAACCCTTAATCCATCAACCCTTAAACTCTAAACCCTCTACACTCTACCCTCTACCCTCTACCCTCTACCCTCAACCCTCAACCCTTAAACCATAAACCCTAAACCCTAAACCCTAAACCCTCTACCCTCTACTCTTAACCCTCAAACCCTAAACAAGAAACCCTTAAACCTTCTACCATATACCCTAAACCCTTAAACCCTCTACCCTTAAACCCTCTACCCTCAAACCCTAAAATGTAAATTATAAACCCTTAAACCCTCTACCCTCAACCATTAATCCCTAAACCCTAAACCCTAAACCCTCTACCCTTAACCCTAAAACCTCTACCCTCTACCCTCAAACCTCAACCTTTAAACCCTCAACCCTCAACCCTCAACCCTCAACCCTCAACCCTCTACCCTAAACCCTTAAACCCTAAACTATTAACCCTAAACCCTCAAAACCATAAACCATAAACCCTTAAATCATCTACCCTCTACCCTAACCCTCCAACCTCTGCCCTCTACCCTCTACCCTCAATCCTCAACCTTAAACCCTAAACCCTCTACCCTCTACCCTCTACCCTTAACCCTTAAACCCTAAACCCTTAAACCTTATGTACCCTTAAACCCTAAACCCTAAACCCTTGAACCCTAAACCTTAAACCCTCTACCCTTTACCATAAACCCTAAACCCTCAACCCCCTCCCTCTCCGTCTCTCTTATTTAGGTAGGTTGGGGGGGAAGACCTAAGAGTGGGAGTGGGAGTTAGAGGGATGAGTGACCTAAACCCTCAACCCTAAACCCTTAAAACCAAACCCTTAAACCCTCTACCCTCAACCCTAAACCCTCAAACCCCCTCTCTCTCTCATCCCTACACCTTCTACCATTAAACTAGAAATCATAATCCCTAAACCCTAAACCCTAAAATTTTTATCCTTAACCCTTAATCCCTAAAACCTCTACCCTCAATCCTTAAACCCTTAAACCCTCAACCCTCAATTCTCTACCCTCTACCCTTAACTCTTAAACCCTCTACCCTTAAACTATAAAAACTTGAACCTTAAACCCTTAAACCATGAACCCTTAAACTGTCTAGCCTCTACCCTTAAACCCAATACCCTCTACCCTCAACCCTTAAACTATTTTAAACCCAACTAAACTCTCTACTTGAATCCTTCAACCCTCAACCCTTAAACTGTAAACACTAAACCCTATACCCTCTACCCTTAACCCTTAAACCCTCTACCATCTACCCTAAACCCTTAAAGCCTCAACCCTTAAACCATAAACCCTAAACCCTAAACCCTTAAACCTTAAACCCTAAACCCTTAAACCCTCTACACTCTACCCTTAACCATCTACCTTCTACCCTCTACCCTCTACCCCCCCTCTCTCTCTCAACCCTCCACCCTCTACCCTTAAACCATAAACCATAATTCCTAAACCCTAAACCCTCTACCCTCTACCCTTAATTCTTAATCCCTAAACTCTAAACCCTAGACCCTCTACCTTCTACCCTCTACCCTCAACCCTAAAACCCTAAAACCCTAAAACCCTCAACCCTCAACCCTCAACCATCAATCCTCTACCCTCTACCATCTACCATTAAACCCTAAACCCTTTACCCTTAAATTGTAAACCATATACCCTATATCCTAAACCCTAAATGTTTAAATCCTAAACCCTTAAACTATCTACCCTCTACCCTTAAAATGTCTATCATCAACCCCATGCCATCAATTATTAACTCTCTAGCCTAAACGTTGGATCATCAACCCTCATCTATCTTTTTCCCTCCCTCCTCTTCTCTCCTTCTCTCTATCTCACTTCTCCCTCCATCTCTCCCTCCATCCATTCCTCCCTCTCTACCCTAATCCCTCAACCCCATACCCTAAACCCTTAAACCCTCTACCCTCTACCCTCAACCCAATACCCTCTACCCTCAAACCTAATCCCTCAACCCTAACCCCTCAACCCTCTTTCTCTCTCACTCTCTGAAGTCTCTCCCTCCTACCTGAGAGATGGGGAGATATAGGGAGAGAGAGGAAGAGAGAGGAAGGGGATAGAGAAGGAGTTGGAGATAGAGGGATGGGGGAGAGATAGAGGGAGTGAAAGAGACAAAGGGAGAGAAAGAGGGAGTGAGAGAGACACAGAGTGGGAGATAGATATACGGAGTAAGTGAGAGAGAGATACTTGATAGAGGGAGAGGGGGTAGGATGGAGAGGGGTTTGAGGGATAAACTTGAGAGAGAGGGAGAGGGAGAGAGGGTACAATTGGGATACCTAAGGGAAAGGGAGGGTGTGGGAGGGAGATACCTAAGAGAGAGGGAGAGATAGAGAGATAGAGACAAATAGAGGGAGTGGGAGAGAGTGATAGAGTGGGAAAGAGAGAGATAGAGAGACGAGGGTAGGAGGGAAAGACATGAGAGAGAGGGAGAGGGAGAGGGAGACAAAGTGGGAGAGAGGGGGTGGGAGTGAGAGACTTGTGAGAGCAAGAGAGAGAGGTAGTGGGAGATATAGGGTTTTGAGAGATACAAGGAGTGAGAGAGAGAGACTTGAGAGATGGAGAAGGGGTGGGAGATAGATGAAGGGAGAGAGATGTATAGAGAGAGAGATAGATAGAGAGAGAGGGGGTGGGGGGAGATACCTGAGAGAGAGGGAGAAAGGGGGAGGGGGTGGGAAGGAGATACCTTAGAGAAAGGGGGAGGGGGTGGGAAGGAGATACCTTAGAGAGAGGGGGGAGAGTGGGACAGAGATAGGGGGACTGAGAAAGAGGGCATGGTAGAGATATAGAGTGAGTGTGTGAGAGAGATAGAGAAATACCTTAGAGAAGGAGAGGGGGTAGGAGGGAGAGAGAGGGAGAGAGAGTGGGAGGGAGAGAGAGTGGGAGAGAGATAGAGGGTGTGTGAGAGAGAGAGGAAGAGGTGGTTAGAGGGAGATACTTGAGAGAGAGGGAGAGGGAGAGGGAGGGAGAGGGAGAGAGATAGAGGGAGTCCCTATGAGAGGGAGAGGGGGTAGGAGGGGATACTCTACAAAGAGAGACAGGAAGAGGGGTTAGGAGGAGATACTTGAGAGAGAGTGAGGGGGTGGGAGGAGAGACCAGAGAGAGAGGGAGAGATAGAGAGAGAGACATAGAGGAGTGAGAGAGAGAGGGAGGGGAGAAAAGAGAGAGAGAGGAGAGGGTTGGTAGGGATATATAGTTGAGAGAGATAGAGAGAGTTGATAGAGGGAGAGGGGTAGAGGAGAGTATTGAGAGAGAGAGGAGAGGGGGGAGGGAGAGAGAGAGGGAGGGAGTGGGAGAGAGATAAAGGGAGTGAGAGAGAGAGGGAGTGGGAGAGAGAGGGAGTGTGTATTTGTGACAGAGAGAGAGAGAGGGGGGAGGGAGATACCCGAGAGAGTGAGAGAGAGAGTGTGTGGGAGAGAGATAGAGTGAGTGAGAGAGAGGGAGAGGGAGAGCGATAGAGGGAGTGAGTGAGAGACCTAAGAGAGGGAGAGAGGGTATGATGGAGAGACTTGAGAGAGAGAGATAGAAAGAGAAAGATAACAACCTAAGAAAGGGATATTGAGTAAGAGAGACAAATAGACCAAAGGGGAAGAGAGAGGGAGAGTGAGAAATGGGGTTGGAGTGAGATAGATTTATCTAGGTAGGGTGGGATTGAATGAACCCTGAGAGAGGGGATTGGAGTTAGAGAGAGTAGTCTAGGTAGCATGGTAGGGGGTGAGACCTAATAGAGAGAGAGACTTTAGATGGATAGAGAGTTATCGAATTATGGTAAGAAGGTAGAGAGCATATGCAAGGTAAAACCTCAACTATCCATCTACAATCATAAACTACAACTCTAAGCATTATCAAAGTGGTTGACTAAAGAGAGGGTAAATTAAGATATTGTTCAAAGTAGGTCATTTGGCGAGCGCCAAATTTGGTACTCTCCAAATGAAACATCACATTTGATGCATGCCAAATTTGTCACTCACAAAATGTGATGTGCCATTTGTCTAGCGCCAAATTTGGCACTCAACAAATGACCTACTTTGGATGTGTTAATTGATAGGATTTTCCAAATTTCCTCATATTTTTTTCTATGCTCACCATCACGTTTGCATGTCTTTCAATGAAATTTAATAAGAAAACTATGATGCCATTAACCTCTCTCTTAGATATCTAAATATATAATTATTTTCTCATTTTGATTCAGTTAAGGTTTTGATTTATAGCTTCTATTGTAAATGCCTCTATTTTTTGTCAAAAAAAAACATGTGCTAGTTTTAGGATAGATTTTTACTCGTTCACCAAAACGTGAAACAAATTACATTTTTTAAAATTAGACTCTATTCTACACATGATGAAAAAAATCCAATCTTTGATTAGTTTTCAAAAAATTCAGGAAGGAGCATGCTTAAATTTTAGCTCTTTAGAATGTTTCCACTTTCAAAATTCATAAAATATTATATATTCATTAAAAAAATATCAGAAAGAACGGGGATAAACTACATGATGTTACGTAATATCTCACAATTGGGATTTTTGAAATTCTAAAAAAAGTTAATCAAAAACGAGGGAGCCCTCAAGTGCTATGTTATTTTTTTTCTAAAAGGAGGACCTATTTTGGGCCCCCCAATTTTGAGACCCTTAATCTTCATTAATTTAAAAAAGAATTAGTAGCGTAGAAACTAGACTCAGAGAACTTCAACTTTTAATCTTGCTACATCTTGAAGTTTTGAGCATAACTATCTTCTTTTTTTGATGCAAATCAAATTTTTCTGATTTCAAAAAAAAAAGTGGCATCTTCAGAGCCAAAATTGTGTCACTGATCCATGCACTTACCCTAATTTATCAGCAAAAGACAATGCTAATGTCACCAAGAAGGGTCAAAATTCCAACAAGTCTTTCAAGATAGCTGCAGAAGGAATGCAAAAATATGGTCATGCTTGGATTGAAACCTTTCAGGATTCTGATGATACACTTTCCTTTTCTATATCTACTTCCACTCAAGCTTTTCATATCCATGATAACCCCATGTTTTACTAGGACATATATGATAACCCAGTCTTTGATCATGACCTCGCTGAGGATATCCAATCATCATCCTTCCATCCCACTTGCCCTAGGCTAGGATATGAATATCCTATCATCACCTCTACTAAGCCATCTTCCCAAGTCATTAATGATGTACAAGCCTCCTTTGACATTAACAGTACCAAAAAGGATAGTCCCAAAGACTCTATTGATGGCATCACCACTCCCTTTTTTCTACTAAACATTCATGTCACTTCACCTATTTCATCCATGTCACTGATATGGATCAACAAGTCATATCTCAAGAAAAAAAAAAGGAAAAGCTTCAATGAAAGAGTTATCTTTAAAAGGAGATCAAAAATCAAAAGACATAATGAAAAAAAATGAAAATCAAGACAAATCCTCTAGTCAAAATAAAACGCTATTAGACAAATAAAAAATAAAATAAAAATAAAAAAAAGCAAGAAAAAGTCGATCTCCAATTAAATGTCTCTCCACCAAAAATCACTAGGGGTATCTATCAAAGCACAAAGTCAAAAAAAGAGCTCATGGATCTAATGTCTCTATCATTATTTCTCATTCCATACACTCCAATCCATCCATCCATATTCACATATCAATCATATCCCTCCATTTGCGATGTTTTTCAATGGACCTTTGACGATGACCCCTTCACATACTCTAGCTCATTGGTCACCTAATATCCCTTTCATCTCAAGCCTGATGGGCCACATAATGTGCACATTAGGGATCATAGCATAGCCTCCTTCATTCACCACATCTATTTTCCTTCATACTTGCCACTTCCACTCCTCTTCCAGATCATGTCCTTTCATCCCGTACAGTCATCCAAGCAAGGTCAATGCATTGCCATGGCACTCTACGGGTTAGGGGCATACCAATTATCTACTCTAGAAGGTGAATGGCTTAGTGATCCCATCAACAATTTACATATCCATAGGTTTTATACCTGAGTACTTTAGATAGTAGACTCTCAAAAATTCTTGAAAAAAATACCAAAAAAATTGAAGAAAGTCTTGAACAAATACAAAAATGTGGA
Organism: Sequoiadendron giganteum; assembly: GCA_007115665.2. Classification (NCBI taxonomy): domain Eukaryota; kingdom Viridiplantae; phylum Streptophyta; class Pinopsida; order Cupressales; family Cupressaceae; genus Sequoiadendron; species Sequoiadendron giganteum. Next base: position 301,461,045 of record CM021110.1, on the reverse strand, counting down.
AAAAAAGTCCTAAAACATACAAAAAATGGAAAAAAGTTTTGAAGAAATACAAAAAAAAATAAAAATTTAAAGAGAAATAAATTAGTTCAATGGTGAAAACCACTTTGGTGGCACCTTGAGCAAGTACCATGGTGAAAATCGAGAAATCAGTGCCATGTGTAGAGGCTTCGATCCTCTTTCCTTTAGAGCTCCACATGATCTTTCCATCCCCTTTCCATTCACCCTACACAAGTCATAATAGCCTCTTCACACTCACCATGGCTTGCGAATTATTTGACATTTCCCTTACTTGCTTGCTTCACTAGGAATACTAAGTTGGTCATATCCCTCACTAGGGTATTTCTTCAACCTTACTTATGGGTTGAGTGTTGAAATGAACAATACAACTGAGAGGGGGGCTGAATCAGTTGTATAGAATTACTTCTAAACTTAATCAATTCCAATTTATCTTCAATTTTTTATGAACTGTGAACATGAAATGCAAATAATAGAAAGCAAACACTAGAGACACCAGATTCACATGGAAAACCCAATGAGGGAAAAACCAAGGTGAGGATTAACTCACAATAGAGTAGTAATACAATACCAGATACAAAGGCTCACTATAAGAGGGCTCACTACCCAGATACAAAGGCTCACTACCTAGATTAAGGGCTCACTACCTTAGGACTCACTATCCAGAAAGAGAGGCTCACTACCTACAAGAAATACAAAGAGATAAATAAAGATCCACTACAAAGAGTCCCACACACTTCACAACTTGATCAAAAGATTGTAGATACCATCAGCTTGCTTCTTTCAGGAATCTAACACAATGAAGTACTGTAGCCTCAAATCGCTCTTACACACTCCGATTTTTGCACTTGTTTGCACACTTCTCTTGCTCGAATAAAATGATGGATGGATGATCAATTGACTACAACTCTATTTTATTTTATACCATCTTCAACCTTAGAAACATTCACCAAGGTTGGCTATACAATTTGAAATTACAACTTCAAACTAGGTCGGCTACTCAACATTCCCGTGGTAGACAAGAATGTGAGAGAACCAATTACATATTTAATTTATGACCCAAGCAAAATATTGGATCATGCACATGCTTTCTCAAATCAATGCAAAATCTTAATGTAAGGTGTAAACACCGGTTTGACCAAACCTAATGAAAACACCAATGATATTTGAAGTACACACATCACTAGCAAGATAATCACACATGGATCACTCAACACACTTCACTAGTCTTTTTACCATCTCTCAAAAAACCTCAGATACATCTGCAACAACTTCAACAAACTTTATTCACATAGAACTCTTTGCCAGTCCAACCGAAACAACCAACAAAACATAGGAGCTCAGGAGCAGGTCTTCCAAACTGCCAAAACACAAGAAAAATTTTCAGAACATAGAAACCATCAGAAAGAGTCATCTCCCAAATCCACAAGATTTGAAGCCAAATATTAGAAGACTATGGAGCCAAAACATTTCTCCCAATCCACAAACAAATAGTTATGCCAAACCAATTCACACACTATCGGTGAACACAACTTTTTCTCTCCATCGAACAAAAAGCTAAAACTCAAAATATATTATCAATTGAAGCTTATGAACACACCTATAGATCCACAGAGGTATATTATCAACATAGAAGAAATGCATAGTACATTACTGAAGCACACTTGGAAAACACTTTAACATTTCTTTAATTATTTCTCAAATTTTCTCAAAAGCACTTGGTAAATACACAACTTACTCAACCTAAACTATGTTGACATCAATGACAACATTTATGAAAACACCACCAAACACTTCCATACTTACAACATTGGGATACTTAGCATCTTGCAGTCAGAAAACTATCCTTTTTGTATGTATTCTCACTTGCAATTCATCTCATTCTACCGTAAAACTCTAAAAAAATCCAAAAAAATCAAATATTTCAAAAATCCAAAAAAATCAAATATTCCAAAAATCCAGAAAAAAAAATATTACAAAATTTTGTAAAAATCAAATATTCCCCAAATCCAAAAATTGAATATTTTAAAATTCAAAAATCGATTTCAAAAATTCAAAACTATTAAAGATTCCAAAATTCAAAAATTTAAAGATTCAAAATTCAAAAAATTTAAATATTCTGAAAATAAAAATAAAAATAAATTCCAAAACTTCAAAAAAAAAATCACATAACTTAAAAAAATTCTAAAATAATGACACTATTAAATCGCCACACAACTTTGAACTTCAAAAAAATCAAAACATGCCACGATTGACAATCAAGCAAACATTACAACATACCTATCAATCCCCCTTTTAAATCTAACCAAACACATAAAATTTGACAAGAATCGGATCTACATGAAAGGATGATGCTTGTTTGTTTGTTGATCTTCGATTATTTTATGATTTTATCTTTGGTGGCATGTCTTTTAGCTTCTCGAGGATTTCTTGGACTAGAGAGGCCAGGATGGGGCATGTTCACTTGTTTGTTGTATGTGTATTGTTTCTTATTCACAAGATGACTCGTCTTAAGACATGGTTGTCTAAAATCATCGAGTACCTATGAGTCTGGTGTGGATGAGAGAATTCCTTTTTCTTATAGTGTCTTCCATGCAATAAGTATTCAGGTCATCTAAGGTCCTTATACCTAGATGCTTACACTTCACTAATAAATTAAAATGCAAACAATATTTAGGTCATCTAGATATTCATTTTATCTAGATTCTTATACAAATTTGTGACATAATAAGCTATATGATGATAAAGCACTTTGTAACTTAGTACAAGAATCTTCATCACCTTCATTTCCTTCATATCTCTTTTTCATCGATCCTTTATTCCATCATCCATTTCCTTCATCATTTCATTTTCTTCATGATCCTTATCTCAAAGAGTAATTAATCAATTTATCTAATTGATGCTTACCTTTTAATCCAAATATCAAATCAATCAACTTTCTTTTTAGCATGGAACTCCAATACTCCTTGATCACTCAATTTATTAATCAATCATTGTTTTTCTCTAGCATCAATCTCAATCAACTTAATCAGCTTATCAACCTAGCTATATCGAGCATTTCCATCAATTGTTCAGTTACGACTATCAGTTGTGCATTTTTATCCAATGTGCATCTCTGCTTAATTGCTCATGCAATATTAATTATCAAATTTTCTCCTCATGACCTATCGAGATATAAATATTATCATAGCTAGTTCGATCAATCTCTTGAGGGGGAATATCATCCTTATCATCATCCTTACCAATATATCCTTGGGGCATGTATTAGTTAATCAATTATTTTTTCTTTGAAACAATGCGACAAGTTGCATTGTTGCAAAGAGGGGTAAAATGTAGACAATCAAAAAATTTCCTCACAATCATCCTATTTTTCATCTATGAATTAAATGGATATTTTTTATCTAGTTAATTAATTCATTTAATACTTCTATGCATTCATTAATTCACTTAAATAATTAACATATTATAAGAATTATCGATTTGCATAATCTTTATCCATTACATAAATCATTTAATCAATTTAATTCATTAACTCATTCACCTAATTCACAAATTCACTTTAATTCTAAGCACCTAAACCTCCACCCTATCATAAATCCTCCTATTTATTTCTTTCATTCCCATCAACTTCACTTGATTAAAGAATATGGGATAATTATTAATTTCTCCAGTGCACTCTTTTAATCCCACATTTCTCCCACAACATGAATCCATCGTGTGAGGAAATCTATATAAACCCTTTCTTCTCACTATTGGGCATACACACACATATTTGAGACATACACATTTGATTTTGATCATACAATCTTTTCTTTCATTCATCATAGCTTCTTGTTGTATTTATGATTGTGAAAATCCAAGAGCACCAAATGCATAAATCAAGATCTTGATGATAGGAGAAAAATGGAGTGACTTTTCCTTTTGAATGCTCATGTTTTAGTTTTTGTAGTTTAGTTTATGTTTTTGCATTTGTGTTCATTTAGGAAAGCTTCATTGATGTTATGTTGAAGCTTTGATTTTGGGTTTATAGCTTTAAATTATTTTTTCAATTTCAATATAAACACCTTCCGTTCCTCCCCTTCGGGAAGAAAACAAACCTATTTTTTATAGACCCGCTCCTACACAAACACAACTTGAAAATCATACTAAAGGAAGTAGAAATTCCAAAGAGCATAGACTTAGATGTCATACTATTGCCAGAAGGTTAAACAATGAAAACAAAAACTAAAATCAACATCCAAACTCAATTGAAGCAATACACGATGATTCTCCCTATTTACTGCAACAACACGATCCTATATTGCAACCACAACAAGAGCTAAATCCTTCTTTAGACATTATCATTCGACCTCCGATTGTGATTAACTTAGACAACAATGATGAAAATGCTAAAATTTATGAGGAAGTGCATAATGAATTCAATACATTATTTTCCTCTTCTATGAGCTTGAATGATAAATTTCCTAAAAAGAGCATTAAACTTGGTGATACCCCTATTTTGGTAGTTTCTATTGTCCCTTTGGCTAGTTTTTTTCCTTCGATATACGATGGAAAAGATTGGGATAAAGATGACCTACTATAGGTTGGCTCACATGTTCCTTACTAGTATTTTCCATTTTTTTCCTTTTCATGTTTCTTTTATGTTATTGCATGTGTGTATTGTGATCTCCTCATGTTGTTCTATTTAATATTTCTCTCTCTTTGTGATATTCCTCTATTTGTATCTATATTCTTCTCTATGTCATTAAATATTTTTTATTTTATCTTTTCTTTGTCTTGTATTTTCCTTTTGGGGATGATGCAAGTTGTTGCAACATTTAGGTCTCTTCCATGTTGACTCAAAATCTTTTCTTTCTTTTCACTCTTAGTGTTTCATTCTTCCTATTTCATGAGTATTGAGGAATGATAATGGTTGTAAGCTCTATAAAAAATATTGTAGCAAAGACATATTGACCCTGGATCCATTGATCCCTTATCTGATTTTGGGATTTAATTTTGGGGGAAACCCCTTTTCATGATGTATCTTCATTTGGAAACATATGACTTGGCATAAGGCTTTTTGAATAAGCTTGCATGTCCTCTTCATTGTTAGAATTTATTATTATCTACTTTAAAGTAATTTCTCACAACATGGTGTTTAGCAATTTCTTTAAACGTGGGGGCATAGGTTGGCATTATTCTTTCGTATTTCGCATGTTTCATTGTGTAGTCTTCTTACTTCATGTGATGAATCTTTCTCTTTTTGGTAACATTGGGTGTGATGTCCCTCAAGAGCATGATCTCTCTTACCATATTATATTCCTCTTAGTGGATTGATGTGACGCACTGCATCCCCTAAGTTGTGAATCTTCTATTCTTTGATTGGTCCTCTCTTGGAGACATTAGCCACAATGTTCCATAAGGTATGACCTTAAATGAACTAATAAAAACTCCTTTGAATTTACCCTACACTATTTTACATTTACAACGACTATTATATGGCCACCTTCCATAACACAATTTCCTTGCCTGTGGGGTCATCTTTTTTGTCCATGGGTGTCAAGCCTATGAAGTTTTGCTTGCCTCATAAATCATGTTGTTCATGTTCTATGGCACCTTATCAAATTTACCAAGAGGTATAGCTTTGGTATGGTAAGTGTATGGGAGTGAACTTAGGCATGACTTTACCATAGCCACTTTCTTGTCTCTGTAAACACATATTGACCATGTGTGTATGTATCTCTAGTGGCTCACCTAGTGGACAACCTAAGGTTTCACTAGCCCTTTTGAGCATGCATTTGGTTTGCATAGTGGACATTGTGTTCCACTTGTAAATTTTTTTGGAAAAATAGCTTAGATCTGATCCACATTGTACTAGACAAATGATTGAGGCTTGATCCACCCCTTTATTTTCATTTTCAATCTTCTTTATGTCTTTGGAAGTGTATGCTTGTACCTTTTTGTTGCTTCTTATATTATTCATAATGTGTGTTCTTTTGTTCCTATGTTGGTTTTCCATACGATCTTGATCCTGAGGGCTTGTGCAACCCTCTTGATCATTGTTTTCCTATCTCACTAGCATTGGTACACTTAGACCCCTCTTGATGTGAGTTTGTCTACTTTAGTGAAAATTCGAAGTTATTTCCTCCTCTCAGTAAAGTGGGGGCTAAATGGAGTGTATAAAAATGTATCCCTTTACATTTTCACACTTTGTTGGGCCCTCCCTACTAAAATTGGGCTTATTTGGTCCTATTTTGCATCCACAAGCCTTATTTAATGCATTTCTCTAAGGATAATCCTAACACTTATCTAATGACCAATCATTATTGATGTTTTTTGGTTGTGTCTTCTAGATCTAGTGATCTGGGATTCATACCCCACCTTGGGCATATGGGTCCCACCTAGCTTCCAAGGCTGGATCATGGATATTGCATAGAAATTAATATTTCTTGAAATTTATGTCCCAAGCTTAGGTTACTAAGACTCATATACCCCAATTGGTGTATGATTCTTGCTTTAGCTTCGACCTATTTTGAATTCAATTCTTGGTGATATTTTATTCTCCTAGATCTGACATTAGCTTGTAGTGTTGTAATTTCAAGAAATTTAGAATAAACAAGTATAAATACAAGGTTATTTCACATAATTTATCCTAGTAAGTTAGAAATTTTTATGAGAAAGTGCAATCTAAAAATTCAATAATTCTATCAATTCATGAGAAAATTATCATGCAATTGGAGTAGAATTCAAGATTCAAGCATCATTTCAAAGTCATCATGCATCATGTGTGTTCTTTGAGCTAATATTTGTGATGTAGATTTTGATGATTCAAGCAATCATTCAAGTCAAGATCTATAGCATTCAATCAAGAGTCAAGATCTACATTCATTCTAGCCACTTCACACAAGTTTGTATCCTTCATATCAAGGGTTTGGTGAGTTGCAACATTGCATATTATTCATTCATCTTTTCATCATACCACTGGATTTCATTTCAAGATTTGATTACCCAAACGAGGTTTGGCCAAGGAAATCCCCTATTTCCTAACACAACAACATTTTTATTCTCTTCATGTGTGATTGTAGATATAGGTGTTTTGAGACTTGAATATCCTTTGAAGAAAAAGTTGAAATATTGAAGAAAGTTCTCAAAGTTGTCAAGAAGTTGTCATCTTCATGGAAAATCACTTATAAATCACAATCCAAACTTTTAGATTCGGAGATCGGATGAGAGATAAGCTACATATGATCACTCAAGGATACCAGAGTTTCAAAAAAAACCCTAATACTGGGACTAAATCACCACCTTGGGCATATGAGTCTTAGTATACTGTCTTTCAGAAATTTTTTGTAGAGCCTGATTTACCAGTTACAGATTCCAAATTTAGCGAAAAATCGTAAAATAGGACTAAGTTGCCTAGTTCGGTGTATGAGTCCCAATTCATATTGAAAGTCATAATTTCAAGATTACAGACCTCATTTTGGGAATCTTCAATCTTCCAAGTACTTTTATGTATCTTGTTGTTTATCATTCTAGTTTCAAGTTCTAATTTCTAGGTCATATAGATAGATTTTCATATTGTTCTCATTTCCTTCTTTCTAAGCATTTTCTTAGTGGTGAACCCCCTTTTAATCACACCTAAGGAGACCTTGTAGCAATCTCTTTTCCTATTTGATATCTATAGGGTTTCCTTTAATGAACTATATTAAAATAGGAAGGAGGACTACACCCCCTCCCTTTCGGTGTTTCATCTCCTAAAAGGTGGAGCACACCCTATTTCCTTGTGTTCATTATTTAACAAGAAAACCTAACTAAATCATATGGGAACCTTCCAAAGATGGATGTTATTTAGTTAAACAAGGGTAGAAATCTCTACTCAATAAATATGTTCAAATGTGGTCCTAAAGAGCTTATTCCTTTTGTTGGAGTAACATGATTATGCCAGAACAAGGAAGTTTCACATCGTTAGTACTAAGGAAAAGGGTATTGACAAATGATAGGATAACTTAGAAACTAGGTTTTTTGGAGCCTTTTAAATGTGTTTTATGTGGTGAAGATTTTGAAGATGTCAATCACCTATTTTTGCAATGTTCATATGCTTAGCATTGTTGGAAGTTCATTCTACAAAAAAAGGGTTATTTTTCCCCTTTACCAAATATAGTTTGGGACCTCTTTTCAACTTGGATGGTATTATATAAAACTTCTTTGTTTGCATATATTTGGCACTTAGTTGCAGATATAGTAATTTGGTCTATCTGGTTGGAAAGGAATAAGAAAATATTTTGAAAGATATCTTCATCAATGCAGAATGTTCAAGCTAAAATTGAAAGATCGATCATTGAAGCAACAAGTGCATATGTTCAAAGTCATAAAACTATTACATCTCTTTTCACATCATGGGATGATAGCATTTTAAAGAATTGGAAAGGCATTTTTCCACCCTTCAAAGGTAGTTTTCTATAAGATTTAAAGCCAAGGGTTGATAGGAATTTAGTCAAATGGAAACCCCCAACTTCAGGTTACTATAAAATGAATTTTTATGGGGCATCAAGAGGGAATCCATGTGTTTTAGGTGTAGGGGTGTGTATTCAAGATTCTTGTGGGGTGCTAAAATTAGTAAATCAATTGATCTTCCTTTTGTCTTGAACAATGTGGCAAAGTCAATGGTAGTATTACATAGTTTAAAGTTTGTTATTTATCTAGGAATTACTAAAATTCATCTAGAAGGTGATTTGTAACTGATCATAAATGCATGTAAGCAAAAATTGTTATAATTGGCATTTTTGAAATATATTATGTAGAATGTTTGGGTATTATTAGATAAGTTTCACTCTTTTCAAATCTCATATACATATTGTGAAGGCAATATGTTTGTAGATTCCCTTGAAAATATGGTATGTCAAAAGAAAGAAGTGACCATTTCTAATGATAATTTCAAAGTTGATTCATTCCCACTTCTAACTGATATTGTAGCAAGATATTTTATACATTGATGTAATTAAAAAGTGTGCATTTCCATAAGGTGATTACATCCATTTTAAATCTATAGGGTTGTCATTTGAAATGCATATCCACATTAAGTTGTGTCATATGCACTTGAAGTGATTGTTTCATGATTATGATGGGACAAAGCTTGGCATAAGTCTAATTACAAATTGGGGCCATCTAAATTTGTCAATTCACTTAGTCATACAAACAAGCAGTGTTGGTGAGGCAAGATAACTTTATAATAAAAGAATGAATAATGTACAGAATCTAAAATCATTTTCTTAGATTATTATCCATGTGGACAAAATCATAATAGCATGAAAGGTTCTCATGAGTTCCAAGGATGAAGTGTACTAAATTGTAGTTTGGCACATGAGAAGGACCGATTCCAAGTTCAAAAGGATTTCACCATGCGAGTGAAATGATCTTGATCTTTCAAAAACTATTTTTTTCTTGTATGGACACAGGTTTTAGGTACAAAGAATTCTTTATAATAAACTGGTGTCAAATTTTAAGCATGAGGTTACAATCCCAAACATGCTTTGCAATGTCATATTAAACTGATATGGCATTTTGTAGTTGATCCATCTTTGCAAAGGCTATCCTAAGTGTTTCATTATCTTCATATTGGGATAATTTGTTGTCAAACTAAAATAATTTTCAATAGCTTGTTTTCTTTCTCAATGGTCAATACTCTCGGGTTCAATTTCTTTGTGAGTGAGGCATTCACAAGCATGAAACTTCTAGGTTCTACCTTACCAGGCATTGGTTGTTAGGGTGTGCACGGTACGCCTTTGCTATTGGTGGATAATATCGTCTTCGAAAAAATTTATGGGATTTGTCAGTGCTATTTATTGATTTCTTTCTATCGTTACAATAGAATATCTACCAAAAATTACAGAGCAAGCTTTCCAGTTCTTCCATGGGAGCAACTATTTTTTGGGTCCATTGAAAAGGAACAACTTCTGCAATCATTCAAGGTAAATTGTCCATCAATTTTCAGTTTCGTTAAGTTCATAATTGGGGTTGAAATTCTATGCCCATCGTCACAAAGAATTATCTGTCCATCAAATCTTGTTTCCATATTCATCTCCAATGTTGTTGATTTTGTTAATGAGGATCATATGGTTCAAATAATTGCATCCAAGTTGATAAATGAGATATTTCTATACAACAATGCTTTGCTCAAAAGCATTCGGGACTATGATCTTTAGCAAGGTGAAAGGTATGTTGGAGGCCTTTTCCCAAGGCACTATCTACTCCATAAACAAAAATATTCTGAATTTACGAAGCAATGAATATGTCAATTGAGATGGACGGCTCAGGGTATTTGTATAGAGGTCTCACTAAGTTTTAATTTGATATGGGAAAGGAACCAACTAGTAATATCATGCAATTTCAATTTTAATATCGCATGAGTGCATTCCAAGTAATTAGCCAAGGCCTCATCAACAAGTGTCGGATATCAATATCATAGTGCATTCACAAACCATAGCAAACAATCAAGTTGTTGCTATTGTTCATGAGGAAGTAGGGGAAAACTCAGTGCAGTGTCCTAATGTGGGAGGTTAAAATCAGTAAAGGGTTATTTTCTTTGCGTCACTTTTTTTTATTTATGCTACATATTATGCCTTCCAAGGCCCTCAACTATGAAGTATGCTGCATATTTTGAATTTTCTGATATGAGAAGCTTGTGTAAAATCATGTAAATTATCAGTCGTCTTTTAATATCTACCAAATATATTTGGCTTCTATGTAATTAAGACTCTTATTATATTAATATATTATATCGGTTCTTAGACTTTTGATTAAAAATAAAAATTATTTACTCCTTTGAATTCTTTTAAAACCATAAATGTATGCATTTATATACCTATTATACATAATTTGGGGATTTTTCAATTGAATGAAAATTATCAAGTTTTAGATTTGGTTTTGCAAAGTTTGAGATCTACAAATACTACCTCACCATTTTATGCTTTTAAACCTTAAAAATCTCCAATTCTAGACTAGTGCACCTAGCACCCTTGTTGTGCCACTCTTTAACGAAATTTCAATGATATTTCTAGCACTGTGACTTCTCTTTAAATCTATTCTTTATTTCTATTAATACTCTTTGTAACAACATAATCTATTTTTTCTTTTATTCCTTTCATCTTAGGATCATTTGTGTGTCTTAAAGCTTGTACATTTATTTATGATCTTTAAATCCTAGTGTTATGTATCAAGCACTCATGTGAGATAAAGTTATAGAATTTTGGCTTTCGATGCTCTTAATTTCAGTGTAGAGATTAAATTTCTTAACTCCTTGACTCAAGGACACACTACAATACAAAAATTCTTTAATCATATTCCAATTTCCCACTTTACTAATTCCCTCCTCATGACAATCCATTCTTGTATACTTGGACTTGGAAGTTCTTGTTGCACATGTTCTTGAAGAAAAAATCCAAGATTTGGACAAAGACTTTGAAAGTCTCTATTCATAATTAAGTATCAAATTTGTGTTTGGAGAAACCATCCCTCTTGTGGATATTATTATAAAACAAATAAATAATTCACACATTATAAAAGTATTACATATGTTATCTCATATAGTGGATTATAATATTCCAACTATAACAAGTTATGCTAAAATCCTCAAAAATACTCAAAATAAAATTGGGTCACAAGTATCCTCTCCCATGATCAAATATTTTATTCCTAGTTTCACTCCTCCAATCATAACTTCAACTACACAATATAGATTGGTTTTAACACTATTTTGGGGCTTTCATGTGTAAATTCTTATATATTTTTTTGACCATCTATTGCATTTCAATTCACTTCTCCAATTGTGAATCCCCTCTTTAAATTTCAAAAAAATAATCCACCAACCATTCACAATATTCCTACACATTCTACAAACAATTAAAACACATCACCCTTGATATTGTCACTAACCAACTCTTCCAAAACATGTCCTTATTATAATAAAAAATTCAAACATGAACCAAATTCAATCTCATTATAATCCTCCAACATACCTTACCCATAGCCCATAATCATTTTTCATCTTAAAAACAACAATGCCACAAAACATTGAAATACCATATTTTGAGAAATATGGCAGGAAAGTAGATCCTAATAATTGTCTGTATTTACAAATTTATGTAGTGATTTCATTTTTTGAGGATTCTCTCTTAGAAAAATAATTTCCCCAGTCATTGAAATACACAGCCTTAGATTTTTTTAGATCTCATTACCTAATAGTTCAAAAATCTCTTTTTCACAAATTTTCGATGAACTCCTTCAAAAATTTTAGTAAAATATTGGACCTCAAGTCATGTTAAATAACTTTATTCATTGTAACTAAGGATCTAAAGAAAAATTGACTAATTTTATAGGGAAATACCAAGTACTTTACTGTCAAAATTTGTATTCCCCCTTGCACGTTGTTCTATAAGGGGTATTTATTGGAAAACTAAAACCAAACATTCAAGATAAGGTTTTATTACTTAGATATCCTTCATTGGAAAATCTATGGATGACTCTTCATGATTTTCAAATATCAGTTAGTCAATATGATGGTTTATTCTCACTAGCTCCTAATGATCAATTTGAAGTTACTCCTTGTTCCTATTATATATAATTCAAAAATTAAAAAAATCAAGGTAAACTCCCCTCAATTTTCTAAGAACATCCAAACACAATTTGACACTGTCACATCCTCATATGAAACCACCTGTCAATTCAAATCAAGAGATGGAAAAAAAATCACCATTACCTAACTCTTGATTTTATCATGATGCAATTGCTAAATAATAATTTAATCCAACTTCCTCCTATTCATCTCATAGACACCACTAAAACTCTACCTCCTCATTATAATGCAAAATTATTTTGTCAATATCACTATACACCTAGACATGATAATGAGTGGTGTATGTGTCATAAGCACCAAGTGCAATACCTCATTGAATCTAGTGTCATTGAGCTGTCTAGTGTATATGATAAAGTACACAAATCAATTGCACCTCATCACCAAGATCTGTGATTTTTCCATTACCTAGCTAATCTACTAACCTTGTAGAATTATATGATTTTAAAAGCAATCATAAGGATATAATGGAATATCATGTAATAAACATGATAGAGATCTATCCTTTCCATGACCAACCTAAACTAATACCCAATATCATCTTCAATGATATTGATGCTTCTATACATGCACCTAATGGTCCTCTCTACATTACAAGTTGAATTAATGATAAAGCCACATGAGGAATACTCATTGGTATAGTATGTTTTCCGAATGTGATCATAGAAGAATATCTTTCTGTGCATGAATTATATTAAGAAAAATATGAACAATCAGAAGTCTTAGTGAGAGCTCACTATGTTTCTACCCATTCTACAATTGGTTCATTAGCCCTCCCTATTCAATTTGAACCTAAGAAATTATTTTTTATTTTTATCATAATCCCTTCTTTAGATCAATTTCATGTGAAGTTAGGTCATCCATGGATTTCGTCCATAATTTGTTGCCTTTTCTTATCCATAAATGTCTTAAATTCCCATTTAAAGGAAATATACATACTATTTACCATAGTTGATTTAAACCTTTGTTTCTTCATGAATTTTTTTCCCTTGATTATTTTTGGCCACAACTAGCCCAACCCACTCAAACTCATGAGGAGATTCTCTTTTTATTCTATCAAAAATTCATAGGAAAATTTATTTCCCAATTATCTCTTACCAATATCTTATATGCTACTCCAATTACTACCATTTAGGCTCCTTGATTTAATGTGGCTACAATGGTCAATCCTCCTACTTCACAAGTAGTGAATGAACCTCAACTTGAACCAAGTATCATTCCTTGACTTTAACCATCTAGCATCTATATTTAGGTTCCCCTCCACCATGGACTATTTAGGACCACAAGACAACTGCTTAGTGAAGCCTTTGAGGACTACTTTTGTGCCTCCTTAAGAGAAATAATTCATTATGAAAATATCTACATCTCTATTATTTCCTAACCTTTGATAGTGCCTTAAATTCCCCCTATAGAGTGAGAAAATAAACCCATAATATAAAGAACCTCAATTCCCCCTTCACAAGCTCAAGCTCATGCCCAATGAAATTGAAATACAAAGAACATAGGAGAAGATGTCATGGTATGGCTTATCAACTTGCTAAAGATAACAAGTCATTATCTAATGACCTGAAAAATTTCAATTACATTCCTCCCACCCATATGTCTTTGATCTCACCTAACTCCACCCCATCTTTGTCACCAAACTTTGAAATTGAACCTCATATTTCCAAAGATTAAAAATCTCACCATCTTCCTCATCATTTATTTCAAAATATACTCACATGGTTGATAGTGTTCATCGTCACACTAGTAGCACTTGCATAACACCCATTTTTGTTTATTATAATACTAATTCAAATGTTAAATAAAATGAGAAAAACAAATATAATAATTTATCTCTGATGTTTTCATAATCAATGAATTTTACTAGGAGCAAGAATGATGGTCCATCTTCTATTTTGATAAGAAATGTTAGGATGTGGATGATTCACTATAGATTAGCTTGCATGTGTGGTACCCTTTGTGTCTTTGTATTTTTCTTGCACATAATGTGATCTCCTTGTAATGTGATGCTTGGCATGTATATATGTTTGTTAGCTATATTTGGATGAACCTTTATGCTCTTGTTGGCACATATATACAAAGAGAATGACTTCATAATAACATTCCTATGATTTTATCTTCATTCTCCTTTTTGCTATAAATACTTATTTTTTCTTTTGGGAATAATGTGAAGTGTTGTTACATTTATGTCTTTCCCATGTTCACTCAAAAGAATTTTTTTCATGTAATATTCCTCCCTCGTGTTCATACTTCTACAAGTATTTGGAGAATGGTATTAATCCAGATCGTGCTCATAATGTTATACATTATCTCTTTTTTATACTAATGCTAGATATTTGGATCTCTCGTTTGTTATTTTATGTTGTTAATTATATGAAATTATTTTGGGGATAGCCCCATATCATGAATTAACTCTTTTGGAACATATCATTTGGAAAATGTCTTCCAATAAGACCTCATGCCCATCATTTAGAAAAATCAACTTTTCTACCTTAAAGGATTTTATTCTCGATCAATGTTAGCAATTACTTTAAGGTGGGGGCATACATACCACTATGAACTTCCATTTATTCACACATCATGAACTTAGTGATGTTATCATTGCTTATTGATCATATTTTGTAGCACCTTATCATAGTTACTTTAAAAAAAGTGGATTTATCTTATAATTCTTGATATGGTCGACATGATAACTCACTAGCATATGTGTTTTCATTTTTCTACCTTTTTAAGACTCGTCTAGTGAATATTAGACTTCACTAGCTTATGGTGCTTTATCTTATTCATGAACCACCTAGCAAATACTAGACATTTATAGCCTATGAATTGTGGATATCTTTGTGTAATAAGAATCTATAGATCTTGCTAGTCCATCATGTGATAACCCCATTCTTTATAATAATGTGTATGATTTATGATGGCACAATGTTTTCATCATGTTTGTTTCATGTTTACTTCATGTCTTTCTTGTGTATTCTTTATGTTTTATCATGTGTCTTTTGTTTCATTGTGTTTTATGTATGTGCATGTACTTATATCTTCACATTATTGCTTAGTAGGATCTTAAGCCTGGGGGTTTGCACATCCCCTACATTGATGGAATCTTACCCCTTCAATTTAAAGATAAAAGGAAAAAATTAAGATTCTTCACACTTTAGTGTGAGTATGATCATCATTTCATACCCTCACTAAATATGGTAATAACTGTAGCATCATAAATTGTCCCTCTTGAAAATTTCACACTATGCTTGGCTCCCTAAATTCATGTGCCTAATTATATTTATTTGCTACCTGTTTAATTTGTTGGACTCAAGGGAACACTGAGAGGGGGGGGGGTGGGGGGGTGAATCAATGTTCAACAATATTCAAAATTCATCCATTCAAAACATGAAATTTCATCATTGAATTAAAGAAAATATGTATGCACTGAAAGTAAACATCCATAACATCATGACACATAGATTTTTTGTGTAGAAACCCTATTATGGGAAAAACCACGGTGGAGACTAATCCACAATTTGAGTACTCAAATTATAGTGTTTATAAAATGAATGCACTTGCATTTAGGCGCACTTCCTATAGCTCACTACTCAAAATATAAAGGCTTACAGCGTATAAAATTTAGATTAAAACCATCTAAAGGGTGAACTAACATGATAGCATCTAACCATGCCAAGTAACAATTCTAGTGAAGCTCAAGAATCTTATTCTAGATTTGCTTTATGAATTTCCACTTCACTCTGCCATGTTCTGCTCTTTACTGCTCTTCTCATCACTTATAATCAATTTCACATTACTACTCTTATATGATTCACAATTCACACTTCTTATTATTTGAACACCATACCTATGTCTCTTAAATAATTAAAAAAAATCTCTTATATATATCTGCAATCAAAGACTAATTCATCCAATAGTTGACTTCATATGGTATTAAGATATTTTTACTTGTCGGGAAGATCCACCACAAAATATTTATGTGCATCCTTTGAAGTCGATTAAGACAGAAAGATCACCCAAATAACACTTAATCCAACATTGAAACTTATAATTAATTCTATCTTATACATCCACGAATTCCATCTTTCTCGGGTCAACCTTCTTGCATAGATAATTAATAAATTAATGCATCGTACCTCCTAGATCACTTATCAGTGAGTGCACATCAAAACTAAGATACTACAAGCCTCTACAGACCTTCCTCAAAGATTTATAACCCAAAATATCTATCCAGTGGGATGACTAGATCAAATTTTATGCCTTTAATCAAAACCCCTGTTCTTCACATTGTTCTGTTGGTAGGAGCCAAAATAGTGTTGCACATTTAGATGCAAGACTTGAGTTGCATGAATTGGGTTGCCATCAATGACAACACTTACAATATAAACTCCTTATCTGTATGCCAACAATCTCCTCCTTTGGCATTGATGACAACACTTAGTGAAAAATGACTAAGTGTCGGAATCACTATAGGTATATTGGAATATTGCTTGTTGCACTTTTCTCCCCTTGAGATTCATATGAGATTATCCCCTTACAAGGCATTTTTCACTACATTCTCTCCCCCTTTGACATTAATGAAAAAGATAGGATGCCATATGCCAAAAATTTGACCAAAAAGTGACAAAACACATGTTCAAAAACATCAATACTTTAGAAATTTAGCATATGTATGTTTATAGTTCTTCTTCTTTAGAAAAAATTACAAAAGCTTGGAAAAACTTTGTTGTTAACTTTAGAAGAATAACTTTTTGTTTTTATTCACTTCCAGAAGAAACTCTTCCCAACCATCAATTGCAATTCCAATGTTGATAATCAAGCTATTGTTCTTGGAAGTCTTGTTGATAATCTCAATGAGAGATTCAGGAATTGTGATTGCTTCTTCCAACATCACCATTTTTTAGAATTTCGACCAACTGCTCTAGCCTACACTCAACTAAGTCTTTTACCTTAAAAAAGGTGTCCACAAGAACAGTCTTGGATAGTTGAATTTTTATTTGTGTTGCTTGCAATTCCTGGATTCTCATCCTAATAATGTCATCTGGATCCTGTGACATGTCAAAGTTTTTTCCAATATCATTTAGTTATGTCTCAATCTGATCCAACTTCTCCTTATAATTGCTGACTACATGGGGCCAATATATACAATATTTTTAGATTCATGTGGCTAATTTGATGCACTTCCTCAACTCATTCATTTTCTTCTTAAGCTTAGCAAGGGATAGTCTTAATTATTCCTTCAGGTGAGAGATAATTTCACCTTCTTCTCTGCCTTTGTCTTCAGAGCCAATTGATTCTCTGCTACACTCAATCATCTTTTCGGGAAGAATATCCTTCATATTTTCCAATCTTATCATACAATTCTCAATATGAGCATTCAAAACTTCCAAAATTAAGTCTTGATCGTAAGGTGGTCTGACTGACCATTACCTTGTAATTTTTTGCATACCACCTGTACTTTGGATAAGCTATTGTAGCTTTTCTTTTGACAGATCTTCTTCTTCCTCACTTCCTCTTTCAATACAAGAATCATTTTCCAGTTGATTCTCAGGTTCTTCATCAGATTCTTCATCCAAAATTTCCATAATTTCATTTTCTTTCCCTTTTCCTTCAATCTTGGTAACTTAGCTTTCCGAACGGTTGTATTCAATAATCTTCTATCCTCTTTTTGTCCTCTATCAATGCTACCGGAAGAGGAACCAATTCCATTGTCCTTACTAGAGAGGAAATAATGACCAATCCATATTTCACAAGCACATTCTTACATAAACTTTCAAATTCTGAATCCCAGTTAGACAGACTCTTAGCATAAGAGTAAATTTGGGTGCATACTGGTTTATCTGATGTCCATGTTACATTGTCAATTTTTGGCAATGAATTCAGAAAATACATAACTAGACATATAATTAGAGTTCAAAACCTGAATGGATACCTTGACTCCTTTATCAATTTAAAATTCTCCATCATCTGATCTTTTAACAATCTGCATAGGTCAAAGTCTGGACCTTCAATTATCATTTTATGAGCAATGTATATTGTGCCAACTGATGTAGCCTTGTCCCGATTTTGGTAGAAGATTTTATAGGTTATGTTATGTGCAATATACTTCGTAACAAGATTCTTGATTGTAGCTATCAACAGAGTTCTTTGATCTTTGATTATCCTAGTTAGGGTTTCGACCTACTTGTTCTGGATAGATTTCTTCCTAGAAAGATCATTGACTTTGCAAAATCTAGTTAATTTTTCAATTACCTCCTTTGAGATTATGCAGGGTTTTTCCAAAATTAAAACATCACCATACAATTTTCTCAACAAGAATTTTAAGAATTCTCCATCCTCAAAGAACAAAAACTCAATCCACATATCCAAATTTCCATGTTTGGCTCTGCTCAACTATTTTAATTCATCAAGAAGTAATAGATTCCTCATAGATTTGATGTTTGCACTATTGTACTCATCCAATGTGATCGAACCTTTAATTTTCTCCATCATTTTTCACGTTTTAGGGTTTGCAACTACACACCGAATTATATGAAGAATTCGAGAGTGATTTGAAGTACCTGATAAATTTTCCAATGAATTCGATTTTGCTATTTCGAAATCCACTTGTTGGGCACTCTCCTTTTTCTCTTCAATAATGCAAAGTGAAAAATAATGGCTTTGGACTTAACTTTTATAGCTCGCACATGTGCAATAAATGCACTTGCCCTAAATTTTACGGAGACTCTATTTTCTCAGACGATGACAAAAAAATATTCTATGGACCAACAAGTTTTCTGAATTTCCTTTTTTGAAAACATCAAAACTTATTTACACTGAGAGTGCATCTTCTTGAATTTTTTCTGCATTCTTGTACCATCTATAGATAGGGGAGGAAAGATTTTCTAGTAAAAACTCCCCCTAGGCCAGTGGCCTCAATTCAATTACCAGAAGCAAGTTCCGGTATGGAACCATTTCCAGCATCAGAATCATTTTTATTTACCCATGTCTTCTTCATCTGATATCTGATATCATTTGTAGTTATCTTTTCTATTCCTTTCTCATTTTTCTTTGTATTCTTCTCTTTGTATACCGGACCTCTTCTTTCTGTGTTCTTGTTTCTATAGAATCTAGCAATATTACCATACTTGTTGTAGTTATAACACACAATGTTTCTTTGTCCATTCCATTAGTTTCTTCTCATCTACATTGGTTAGCAATATTCCCTAACTTCCCACATGCATAACATTCAATAATTCTTCTAACAATAGAGTGACTTGACATATTTTTGCATTCAATTGATTTATGACCTTGCTTTTGCAATTGAAACACTGACTAGAGAATGATGAATCTTTTGACCTTAAATTACTTCTACACTAAGCAACCATATGACCAAACTTATTATAGGAAAAAAAATCTCCACAAAATTTGTGTGCATTAGGTTGTCTTATCAGATACCTTCCATTTATGTTATGTCTGAAACTCTTTTGTGTTGATGTGGAACTTGCTCCCTTTTCATATCCAAGACCTCTCTTATCATTTCCACTCTTTTTTCCTTGAGTTAGCTCATCAAGCTTTATTGAACTGATCTTAATGTTTTCTTTCAACTCATTTGCAATGACAAAATCATTCATAAGAGTAGTAATCTACCTACCAATTTATTCTTCATTGTTTCTGGTTCTTTAAAATTCACTTTCCAACTAAGTGAATTATCCACTCATTCTACTGCATTCATTATATTTCTCCTTCAGGGTCTGAGCACTTGATTTTACTCACTTTTCTTCCTTTCTTCTATCTCTTTTGTCATCTTCTTCACCATAGATTCCATCTCATGTTTTAGGTTGGTATTATCTCTAGCAAGCTTTTCAAGCTCTTCGGTTATCTCCTTCAGGGTTTGATTCAGGTGAGCATCATCCATATCTTCATTTTCCTTTTTTCGTATCTGATCAAAGAGAGCTTTCCTCTTCACTCTAGATTTAACTATCTGATCCTTTAATGACTAAATGAATTTCTTAGCATCTCTAATATTTGCTTTCAATTCTTGAACTTCTACTTTAGACTGATCAAGATCATCAAGAGCTACCATAAAATGTTGTTGAAGACTACTAGAGTCCATCACATTCCAATATCCACCTCAAGTTGCAAAACTTCTCCAAAGGAACTTTCTCTGATACCAATTGTTGGACTAGGAATAGTAAGAGGGGGGCTGAATTAGTGTTCAACAATATTCAAACTTCATCCACTCAAAACATGAAAGCATTTCATCATTGCATTCAAGAAAATATGTATGCATTGAATGTAAACATCCATAACATCATGACATAGATTTTTGTGTGGAAACCCTATTAGGGGAAAAACCACGGTGGAAATTAATCCACAGTTTGAGTACTGAAAATATAGTGTTAATAAAAAGAATGCACTTGCATTCAGGCACATTTCTTACAACTCACTACTTAAAAGATAAATGCTTATTGCCTACAAAATTTAGATTAAAACCATCTGAAGGGTGAACTGATATGATAGCATCTAACCATTCAAAGTAAGAGTTCTGGTGAAGCTCGTGAATCTTATTCTGGATCTTCTTTCTTACTTTCCACTTTGGTCTACCATGTTCTACTCTTTACTGCTCTTCGCATCACTTATAATCAATTTAACATTGCTGCTCTTCTATGACTCGCTATTCACACTTATTATTATTCAAACACCATACCTATGTCTCTTAAATGATAAAACAATATCTTATATATATCCACAATCAAAGACTAATTTATTCAACAATCGACTTCATACGGTATTAAGATATTTTAACATGCCAGCCAGATCCACCACAAAATATTTATACACATCCTCTAAAGTTAGTTAAGGCGAAGAGAGGACCCAAATAACACTTAATCCAAAATTTAAACTTATAATTAATTCTATCTTATACATCTGTGAATTCCATCTTTGTCGGGTCAGCCTTCTAGCATAGATAATTAACAAATTAGTGCATTGTACCTCCTAGATCACTTATCAGTGAGTGCACATCAAAACTAAGATACTACAAGCCTCTACAGACCTTCCTCAAAGATTTATAACCCCAAATATTTGTCCGGTGGGATGACTAGATCAATTTTTATGCCTTTAACCAGAACCCTATTCTTCACACTATTCTTTCGGTAGGAGCCGAAGTAGTGCTACACATTCAAATGCAAGACTTGAGCTGCATGACTTGGGTTTCCATCAATGAAAAAACTTACAATAAAAACTCCTTAGCCATATGCCACATACCTATCTTTTCTTTTAAATGAATTGAATATAGGAAATTAAATCAATTATTTATTTTTAAAAATCTAAAAATTAAAACAAGACTATCATAGGGGGGCCCTAGTACCCTTGTCCACATTAATTAGGACCTATATTTAATATTTATTAATCAATGTTAACATTTTACAAATTCAAAATCCTTTCTCTATTTATCATAACAGTTAATGGGAAATATGTTGAAACTCATATAAAAATTATTTTCCCCTCTGTTTGAACTAAGGAAATATTTGATCTATCAAGAAATTCGAAAAGGATATTAAGAAAAATTTAATATCAGAAAAAGAAACATTTTCTACACCACTTTATCAACCAATTCATGTTAAAAAAAATCAACAAAATCCATGTTTATTCATAAGTAATATGTTTCATATTTCATGTTTGTTATTATTGTGAGAAGTAAAATTTCTAGAATCTTCAAGAATTTCTATTGATTTCTACGTGTATGACATATGCTAAATGACTTCAATTCAACAAGGAAATAAGATTTGAATAGTAAGTTATAGCATAGTGATTTATCATTTATTTTTTTCCATTTTCCTCTCCCTATGAAAAAACCCTTATTACCTAGTATCTATTGCAAGTTACAAGTTTGAAGTGGATTGAAGACTTCAAAGCATCAAAAAATAGATTAGGAATTCAAGAACCTCATTTTATTGAATTGGGGAAATTCTAATAATTCACAAACTGTCACATTTCAAATCTATATTTTCATAGTCAAGGGCCTAAAGACCCTAGTTTACCTACTCCTATTCCTAGATTTGGGAATACATCATTTTGAGACTAGGGAACCTAGCATCCCTATCTACCCAAATCCAACTCAAATTCATATCAAATGTTCCCCTTTGACCACTCTACTCAAATCTACTTTCAATTTCTAATTTTTTGTAACTTTGTATTTTTATAGATTTGTAACAATTTATCTCTTTGGCATTAAGTTACATAATATCCAATATCAATCTTCACCTTATTATTGTGAAATCCAATCATTCCAACACTATCAAAAAATGGGGACCAAAACCTGTATCATCTATTCTAGCTCTTCCTTGAGGAAATTAGGCAAGTAGTTCTTGAAATGAAGAGAAATGAAGGTTCACCACAATGGAATAATGGAAAATGAGGTTCATCAAAAATGGATTGATAATAAAGGGGGTATGATGGATCTATTTATTTAATTCTATTCATGAAATGAGATCGAAATAATGAACTGACTATCAACCCAAAAGGTGAGACAAATCATGGTATGTGTGCATATGATATGTGACAAGTTTCCAAATTAATTAAAAGTCTGCAATAAGATATGATTTACCTTGGCAACAAGGTGCTAATCCTTCTCTGCTTTGTGGTGGATCTTGAAAAGTGGCAACTTATTTATTGATGAGGTAGCTTGCCCTAAGAAAGGTAAGTGATCCAAGTTTATAAGTGATAGGATCCTCAATATGTGGGATGGATGCCTGATTGATATCTTTGGCTTGATCTTGTGAGGTATCAAATTGTAATGCTTCTTTAAGAGGTGTTGGTGATTTACTATCTGCATACAAGTCTTCCTCTTGACTCCTTTCACAGGATTTTTTTGATTCAAGACTTATGTAGGAGTCCTCTTCATGACTTTTTTTTGCTATGTCTCCATAGGATATGTCTAATTTACAACTTTTGTAGAAGCCTTCTAATATTTCTTTGCATGATGTCTCTAAATTGCAACTTATGTAGAAGCCTTCTTCATGACTCACTTTTGGTATGTCTCTCAATTTTTCTATACTTTGATCATGTGTACAAATTTTAAGAGTAGGAGACTCTTGTACCTTGGTAATGATGTCAATAGTATGAGACTCTTGTTTTGAATGAAGATCATCTACATGTCCATCCAAAGAAAGCATCTCAGGGGTAGATGGAGGAATATGTGCTATATGAATATGATCATCATTTGCGACATCTTGTATCGATAGAAGAGTGCCCATTAGATCATTGTAGTATCTTGGAGATACAAATTATTGATCTTGACTAATTTTTTAATTGTTTTCGACATTCTTTGGATCAAGTTCTTGACATGGGTGAATTTCAAAAGATGGATTGCTTATAGTGGGTTCTTGGACTTTATTATTAGGAATGGGAAGTGGCTCAATATACTTTTGATCTTTGAGGATTTCTTCACTATCCGTAATCATGAGGTCGAAGGATGTCAGTATGTCTTGGGAAAGGCCATTGCTAGACCTTGGTGAAAGATGTTGATCATGATTTGGAATAAATTCTTGAGATATGTCCTCTAACTCATTAGGTGATGTAGAGACATTTTCAACATGATTATTGGTTGAAGGATCTTGATCATCATTTTCAATGATTTTGGTGGGAGTTTGTTGCAAGCTCTACTGAGTGAGTAAGGCTTGCATTTACTGCTTAGCCAACAACGCTTGGTGTTGGTCATTCTTTTGTTGTGCCAACAAATCTTGTTGTTAGTCTAGTTGTTGTTGTGCCAATAAATCCTTTTGTTGGGCTCATTGTTGTGTGAACTATTGATATACTTGTTGATGGATTGATCACAATAGTTCCCGGTATTGTTCTTACGCTTGTTGTGCTTGGTGTTTGGCTTGATCTTGAGCCCGTGCTTGTTGGGTTACTTTTGTTTCTTGTGCAACTTGCTAAGTGGCTAATTCTGCTTGCACTTGTTAAGTAGCTAGTTGTGCAGCTTGTTGGTTTTGGAGTGCCTTTTGGGAAGCAACTTGCAACATGATAGAGAATGAATTTTCCATGTTGTGTTTTGGTAGTGGTGGTGATGGTGGTGGTGTATTGGGAATGGTGTTGATTTTTGGGGTGAGCAGAATGGTCTCATTGATTGCCAAGGTTTGACTGGTGAATGGTACCATTGAGATTCTTGGTCCTTGAGACACTTAAGGAATGGTAGATGTGTTAACCATTGGGGTTGCTTGGATGGTTGGCATCTACTGTTGTGATATCCATGGTGTAGCTAGAGGATTTGATATGATGCTTTGGTTTATGATTGGAGTGTTTCTTGGATTAGGTTGATTGATGGTTGGTAAATGAGGAAGGCTCATGCCTTGATTTTTTGGTTGATAGATTTGTAAGTTTTGACTTTGATTTAAATCTACCAAAGGGAAAGGTGTTCCAAAATTTAGATTGGGAATGCTCACATTTGTACCATTGATGTTTGGAGGAGATAATGATCCCATGTATGGATTGTAAAAATGCAATTTTGAATATCAATTGGTATTGTGAGACTTGGATAGTTTGGTTGAATTGGATTACTCATGATGGATGGATCAAGTTTATATTCCATGTCCCTCCCTGTGTTTTGATCTTTCTAACCTTTGAGGGGTTTAGGACCAATGATGAGATGAATGATGAAAGGGGTGAATGATATGGATGTTTGAACTTTTGGGAACTTTGGATCAATGCTAGACTTTAGGAATTGGTTTGATTTGATTTTGATAGTTTGACTAGGTGTGTTAAGCCAAACAAGATGATGGTGAACTTGTAAACCCTAGGAAGTTGTG
Source organism: Sequoiadendron giganteum (assembly GCA_007115665.2). NCBI lineage: Eukaryota > Viridiplantae > Streptophyta > Pinopsida > Cupressales > Cupressaceae > Sequoiadendron > Sequoiadendron giganteum. The sequence goes on along the minus strand of CM021110.1, from coordinate 301,435,629 downwards.
TTATCCTAGGGAAAAATCACATAAGAGAATGAATTGCCTAAGTGTGTTAAGCCAATCAAAGTGATCATGAACTAGTAGACCTTAGGAAATTGTGTTATCCTAGAGGAGAATTTGTTCAAGAGGATTGATAATTTGACTAGGTGTGTTAAGTCAAATAAGGTGATGTTGATTTTCAAAAATTCTAGCATAATCGATGTTTCAAAGTTTCAAAAGCTGTTGGTGAGATTGAAATTTGATAAATTTTTGGATGGATGAAGTGTTTTGACTTGATCCTAGATGACCCTATGAGGACTTACTTACAAGACCAAGGTGATGAAGAACACCCTTTTCCCTAGGAGTAATTCAAACGAAAAGACCAATGTTTGCATGGAAACCAAATGACTCAAAAGGGACCAAGCACATGTCTGGTTCAATTGTCTGTTATCTTGCCTTAGTGAAATCCTTTTAGCAAAATCACATTCTTGATTATGTTTCAAACTTCATGTCTAATGTCCCACTTTCTTTTCATCCCACAAGGTCCATTATCTGGAAATCAAGCAAATTAGGGCAAAATTTTCCTAGGTTTAACCCTAGTGAAAATAAATGATGATAAAATCCAAGCACTTAGAAACCTCTAAGGATGTGATCCCTAGGGAAAGAAAGAGTACTTATATTCATCAAAAGATATTTGTTTCCTCCAAGGGGTTTGAAATTTTGAGTTCCTTGTGAATGTTTGTTTTTCAATTGTTTTTTTTTTTAGGACCAAGCAATGTATTTTCCAATTCCAAGCACATGTACAACCCTAGGATGAAGAGACAATATTTTGGTGGGTTTCCACTTGGACAAATCTAGCTGCACATATTCTATGCGGACGACTAGATGCTTGACCACACAGGCTCCCCCTTATAGTGCACACACTTCTCGGGTCAGCCAAGCATTAGTACCCATGAATCTCCCATGGTGTACTTTTCATCTCTACAACAAAACCACATGTATAACGTGGGGTGGCTTCAAAGGACATGACATCTTACATGAACAAAATAGCTAAGGATTTAGCCTTCTAAACAAAGGTTTTAATTTAGACTTTTCATTCATGGAGGCTGACCCATGCGGTGAGAGACCACTTCTACCCTTCTCATCGGAGCCGACCATGTGACACTAGCTTTTGTTCCAGTACCTACTTTTATATCTCGGTTGGAAATACACTTGGCTTTAGTGTGTTACCGGTTGGGTCATTCCCTTGGGTGAGTACTTTTTCCCACAAGGCAGGCCCTGTAAGATAAACAAAATCAAGTAAACATATTCATAGTTTGATCAAGCTTCATTTTGAAACAAAGGGAGAACACTTGCAATAAGTTTACTCACACTTGAAGATGCTTTGTTCAATTTTAAGTTCCCAAATAAAAATGTGAAGGAAATATTTTAAAAAACCTAATATCATCAAAAGAATTTTGATTCTCAAGATCACCGTGAAGCGCGAGAGAAGCGCATACGCCTTTTAAATGATATTAAGTTGTGAAAAAGATTACAAAGCATGAAAAACACTTGTTCTTTTCAAACCACAAAGCAGTGATGATTTCATTTTAAAGCACCCAAATGAGATGTGAAAGTTGCCTTGTCCAATTTTTAAATCCAAATGAAATCTGGTAAGTTTCTAAGTTCAATTTTAACCAAGTTGAAAAGATCAAAGAAAATAGTTAATTTTAAACCCAAAAAGAGAGGTTAGTTGGTTTAAAACAGAAAACAAGAGGAGAAAACGGAAGCTCTAGATTGTTAAAACAAGCATTAAAAAATGTTTTCTTCCAAGTCTTGGTTTCAAGAAAATCTCCAACTCCACTTCGTTCACCTTCATTTTCATTTGATTCCAATGTCAACCATCAATGTTCACCCTGCTTGTAGAGAATAATGATGAAGTGAATGAGCAATTTTAAAATGATAAACAAAAGCAAGTTCATCCTACCATGTGCCACACACTAGCAGTGGATTATATCATTGTAGAGGTTCACGTTTGATGAAGAGGTCGAATTGGAGAAAGGAGTTGGTTGAAACTACTGCTGACTATAATCTTCTTTTATAGAATTTGGAAACTTAGATTTCTTCCAATCATCTACTGCATGTACATCTGCATAATTACACTCATTGTGGAGAAAAATAAGCACCAATTATATGCATTAATCCCTAATGAGTAATATAATGCAGAAGTCCAATCAAAAGAATGCACTAGTCTATTGATATTCAGGGCACGACTGTGAGGTTGAGTCTAGCTAATAAATATATTTGTAGAAACTAATGCAATTGGCAGGTGCAAGATTGGATTTGACATGATCTTTCAAATAAATTCCATTAGCTGGTGTAAAAGACAAATTTCTTACAGATGTGGTTGGTAGATGCAAATTCAAATCCGACAATCCTTTTCAGAATGTGGTGATTGCAGGACCTGTGCAGGATGCGTGCATTGAAAAGATCTTTGAAAATATCAAGCAAAGGCTATCTACAATTTGAATTATTTGAGGCCAAAATTGTGAGAGTTGAATGGTTGACACAATGTGAATGAGATGGGGTGATAATGTATTATGAGATTTGGAGATAACGTATCATGAATTGAGAGGTCTCTACCACTTTATACTGCGCACCAATAACTTGCATTCTTCAGCAACTAGACTATCATCCAATTTGCTGCCTGCTGTTTATCTGAAAAGAAAATGGACAATCATAAGTTTAGTCAATAAACATACATAGATGACAACTTGTAGACTGTTAAGAATACCATGGAAGCCACGCTATCGAAGAACATATCAAAGATAAGTTGAGGAACATAAATGCATGAGGTCAAGACATAAAGAGGCACGGTTTGTGTTAGTCTTAAAGGTCACCAAACATGAACAACAAAGTCCAAGGATAGGAGTTAGCTCATAAATCCACTATTGTGATTCATAATGAATGCATACCCTATCAACTCACATCAATGAGATTTACACATATCACTATTTCAAAATGAGTGAAGGGTCGCAGCAAACAAAAGTCATCTCCTGTGAAACTATTTCAAAAATTTTAACAATCTTTTTGGACTGATTGAGTGTGACTATATTCAAGCGTTATGTAGAAGCCCTCGTAATGGTACATCCACCAGGGCCCAACCAATCACCTCCCATCACATCATTTTTTGCAGCTGCTTAATAAAATCATAGATATATTATCTTGGTCGTATCTGATTGAAGAATATCTCCAAAAGAGTTAAAATGTACTCTAGGAGATTGAATATTTGTTTACTGCGCAAAAAGCTAAATGTGGGAATGTATTGCGTGTAATTGGACATCATGCTGCTCTATAGAAAAATGTTGTACCTACATATCAAGACAGAAGTTTGCAGACCTCTTAAGCAACAACTACTATGATAGTAATACGCGATCCAAAGATGTTTTCTCTTAGAACTTTTTGGCATACATGGTACAACATATCTTATTTTTACTCTACATTGTACTTATGCACTTGAGAATTTCTAAGTTCATTCCCTTCTCATTTTAGAAGGCATGCTATTTTGTTCTAAAATGCATGTTTGACAATATATTGGTATTTAAAAAAAAAAACCATTTCATCTCATGCAGTGACTTAATGAGATAGATAATACGAATAGATGAATAAATGCAGCAACTACAAAAAGATCAGCACGTAATGATTAATACTCACAATATTAATACTACTATCTACATATTTATGGGTGCACAAGTGTATACTTGCAATTTGACCATCCTCTTGAACTTCAAGAACTTTAAAATTAAAAATAGATCAATGACGCATGTCTAGCATGATTCAGACTAAAGCATTTAAATCTAGCTACAAATTTAGTGAATAGTTCAAAAGATTCCAAGATTTTAGTGATAGCTCTAAAATAAATGCTTGTCTCTGTTCATCCATGCCATGGCAGTATGTCAGCAAATAAATTGGTGCCAAATAAATGTTGCTTTTGAAGGTGAACCATCCACGAACCGTCCAAATCACTATCTCATAAACACTAACATTTCCTGATCTATCCCTATTAGAAAGAAATTAATGCCAACTTTACTAAACCAGCTAAATAGATACACTCATAAATGTTTCCATGATTTTAGGTGAATCAGAATAAAGGCAACTCCACTCTACTTCCCAAATCAATGATTATAGCATATGCAGAGAACACGTAATTATGCAACTTGAAGTAAATGAAAATAGACAAATTCCTAGTGCTTTCAAATTGATATCAAATGCTTCAAATCGATATCAAAGCCCTAATGCTTTAAATCTATATTAAATGCTTCAAAGTTTGAAATAAGAGAATATAAATTTAGTGCTTCAAATTGATATTAAATTAGTTAAGTATGTCTTCATATATTCCTACCTCCTACATGCTAGGGATAGTAAATCATTTTGTCAGTAGTAGTAAAGACAAATAGTAGGTTTTTCAAAATTCACATTCAAAGGCAAGACAACAAATGTCAATATTACTACTTATGGTGCTAAAAGAGTCAGAAATCCATGCTTTTTTTTTTCCAACAAGAATTTCTTCTAAACACAAATTTCCCTTTCGTTAAAACAACATTATGCAAAGAATGAACTTATTCATGGAAATCGTATAGTCCTATGTTCATATCACCACAGGTTGAATCGTTCACAGCCTCTAAACAACTTGTTGTTTAAATCAACTAAATGAGTAAAAAAATCAGACATAGATAACAAAAAAAATGATGAGATTAGATTTATGCTGAGCATGTCAGAACTTCTATATATCAACTTATACCCAGCCTGCCCTCCTTCTAGCACCATTTTGTAGACACTAATCTTCACAAACTTCAAACAATGAACCACATTAGTGTGCTAGTCTGTTAAAAGCAAGTAAAAAACTAGCATCTCTATGAATTATTGAACCATACTAAATAATGCAAAAAAAACACTAAAAATGCCAAAGAGACTCATTGCAAGCATGTGAAGTATGTTCAAACCTATCCCATAGTGGGAGTGGTGCCTTTTGAAATGTGGAAAGAAAGCCCTTTCCCACCCCCTGATAAGCAAGATGAGATGATAAAATGTTGTGATGAAGAGAAAAATTAGTTCTCACATGTAGAGAGTAACTTTGCATAAAATGTGTTGTTCTCAAATTATGTTGTTGGTTGGTTGTTGTTGAAAAGCCTTCCTTTTATAGATTCAAGGTTGGAAGAGTGAGAGATTTTTATGAATGTGGGATCATTCACAAGCCAATGACAAGATGCCATTTGTCAAGATTTGAGAGGATGAGGAATGTGCAAGTTTGGCCAATGTGCCAATTTCAAATTTGAATTTTGTTGAAATGACATGTTTAGTGGGGATGAAAGGTGCATTAAATGCCAAGTTTGACTTGTGCAAGAGACATGTAAGATCATTTCATGCTTTGTTGGAAGGGACAAGTCCTCTAGAGGGAAGATTCAAATTTGAAGAATATTCCATCTTGATGTCCTTTTGAAATTAATTAGAAGAATTAATAAATCAAAGAAATGATTTATTAGTGCAAGTGGGGTGGGTTAGTTAAGAGTTTAGATTTGACTCAAGTTGAGTCAAAAGCTAGAGAATGGGTGATTATGATTAGAAGTTAATTCATTCAAATTAATTAACTTGGAGGATTTTAGGGGTTTTAGTATTTGATTTAAATCATTTTTATTTATTGAATCAAATGAGAAGAAATTTAGGACTTAATGAAATGATTTGATTTATTTAATCAAGTATCATAAAGCTAGGGAATTAATCAATAAATTGTTTTAATTGATTAATAGCAGAATTGGATGTATGATGTTAGTTTTGCATGTCTACAATATGAATTTGCAAATTCCCTTTTATGCAAGGACAAGGATCCTAATTAAACAACACTTTGGAGAGAAAGATAAAAAATAGAAAACTAACTCAAAAATGCAATCTACAAAGTGCATATAATAGATTAAGCTCAATTCTAATGGAACCAAAAATCAAAATGTAGATCTGAGAAAGGGAAAATGATGTGTACCAGTAACCAAAAGTACTTTTTCAATGCTTACTAAGGAATCATTCACCCTATGGCAAATGGGTCCTAGCTAGGGCTTTGTAAAAATGGTTTTTGGGTTCTCTTTTTCTATGTTTGCACTCTAAGATTCTCGAATTTCATAGTCAGAAAGCTAAAAATAAATCTTGTAGGTCATTTTTTTGTGAAATTGCAAGAATGATGAAAATAAATGCAACTTTGACAACTTTGCGATTTTCCTCTCCAAGAGATCTTCCACCTAAAATCTATAAACACACATAAAGAAGGAAAATTGTTTTATTTGTGGTGAATGGGGTTTCTCCAAGGTCAAACCCTATTTTGGTAATTAAACCTTGAAATGAAATGAAATAGCATGAAGGAATGATGAATGAAAAAGCCTATGCCACAACTCACAAAACCTTTGTATGAACCTTATAATTTGGATTTGCAACTTGCATAAGATGGCTTCAATGGATGTGGATCTTGATCTTGAAACTTGAATTATTACAATTCCTTTGAATGCTTGAATGGATCTTGAAAACTACATCAACATATTAGCTCAAATAACATGCATGATGCAAGAATACTTTGACATGATAATAGGATCTTGAATGTTGCAGGAAATCTTCTATAAATCTGCCCTCAAATTCCTTGAAGTTCTCTTGGAATGCTCTTGATAATGCTCACTTGAAAAATTAGAGTGCTTGAATCAAACTTTCTAGGTTTAAAATATTGTTAGGTGAAACATACTAAAATTACCTCATATTTATGCATACGTTAATATTAATTCCATAAATTCAAATTACACAAACCGACATGTGAATATACATTTGAAATCATTCAAATATCAATGAAAACATAATTCAAATTAGGTTCCTAAGTCACTTGCCTAGGACATGATGGCACTCTCAAATTTTGCAAATTTGAGATGCCTATTTCAAAAAAAATCTTCTGCACTTTCAAAAGTGAACCTGAAGAATCTGTCTGAGTAACCCACTTTGGAGGCTTGTATTTTAAAGCTTGTTGATTTTCATGCAAAACCCATTTGTAGACATATTCAGTTGACCTATGTGAGCAGGCATGTCATTTTTTAGATTCCAATGATAAGTTTTGATAGAGTTTTAAAAAGTGAAGCTGGAGGGTTTTGACACTGTTCTGTTGTTTGCAAACTATTGTTTTGCGAAACAACTTTCTGTTTGAGCTTGGATTTTGCAACCGGATGACTATCAAGTCAAAATGAATGTTGTTATGTGTTCTCCATACCTAAATGATCTCACATGTCATTTTTCAGAGTCTTGTGACCTGATTTCCTATTTTTAACAGATCAAAACCGAATGCAGTTTGTTCAGTTTTGCATCTGCATTCTTGACAGCATTTCAGAGAGGCTAACTTCGATCATTAATAACTTTTGATCAATGATTTTTCAAACGAATTCCTCTTGTATACGTGCTCAGGGTATCTTAATGTTCCACTATGTCTGATGGAAGCTCGTTAGGAGGTGATTCACTATTTTTATAAATTGGCAGTTGAGTTAGTTTCAATTGGTTCAAAACAGCTATTGTTTCAAGAAAGTTCAGTTGGGAAACTTGGCCGATTAATATCCAGTTCCTTATGATTTGTTTCTCTGGGCCATATGTTTCACTATAATCTTGGATCAAATGTCTGCATGTCTACAAGTTCTCATTGCTTCACGAAGTCGTTTGACCAATTTCCCAGGTTGATTCCAAAGCCAACTGGGCCAGTTTTGCTCAATCTCCAAATATTACTGAAAGCAGGTTTTAATGGTGACCCAGTTCATGTTTTCACTTCATGTGCATTCAAAACATAGTGTCAAGTGATTTGAGGGTGAAAGTTGTTTGAAAACGATTTTTTTTTTAGCCGAACCCACATGGGGCCCAACATGATTTGCCTAGTTACAAAGGTTGTAAATGTTGCAATGTTGATACAGAGGCACAATCACTAGTATTCTAATGGTGGACCACTTTGCATAACAAACAATCAAGGTCACTTTTATTCGGAGGGAAATAGTTCATGAACCTCAAAATGCTCATAAGAATACAAATAAAGCCAACATTGTTCAGATTTCTTGATATGGGGCTGCATTTTTTAGGATTATTGATGACTACAATTGGGAATATGATTGATCCTCCAAAAGGAAAATGAGTATATTTCTGATTATTGTGACAAAATGATAAAATGAAAATGCACCTAAAGTGTATTGACAAATCATATGATGGATTTGCAATGGGATGGTGCTCTATAGTATTGATCTTTACTATTTGGTAGGCTTGATAAAGGCATGGGTTTGAGAGTTTTTGAATGGGATTGTTTGACTCTCTCGCCCCTGAGCAAGTATTGTAGTGCAATATTGAGGATGCATTAAATGTTATGGCTTACGCACTAAATCGATTTGTTGCTTATGCTTTAGAAACTTTCAAGCAAATGTAATCAGGAGGGGTACAACCAGATTGTGAAGGAAATTTATTTTAATTTCTCAGTTAATGTGATCTCATGGAATACCATGTTGTAGGTTATGGATATTCATCAAAGCAAGGTAAGAGAGCTAGCGCGAGCACAAAAATTGAAATGCCTCACAATGCCTTGAAAAGCCACACACCATTGCAAATTTGATAGAAGATTGCAGTAATTTTAAGGAAAATACAAATACATAGAATTGAGGGGCACGACCAGTAAGTAAGAGGAAGCCCACACCTAGGACAACGGTATGGTACGCTGCCTAGACAGGAGGAGAAGCAAAATGCGCACAAATTAGATTTGTTGAAAATGTTTGAAACTTTCAAGCAAATGCAATGTGATCTCACTGAGTGCCATGAAAGCAAATGCACCAAAATTGAGGTGTTGAGAAGGCCTTAGTTCAGAAAAAAAAAAACTAAAGCAACGATGTCCAAGTGAGTGTGAACATCCATCAGAACCAAGGAGAGGCCCACACCTGGCGAGGTTAAGACCATGAGTGAGGCACACACACTACTTATAAATAGTTCACTAGGTTGCTAGGCGTGCCCTACAACAAATTTGATGGAGGGATCACCATGGGTGCACAGAGGAATGGCACCATGGTATGGGCATGAGCACCAGAGAGCTGGACAAGGGTCGAGCATTCTGTGAGAAGGGAAAACCCACGCCAGAGCATGGGAACACTCCAGAAAATGAAATTAGGGAAAACCTCGTAGGACTCGCAAGAGGAGTGATGACGTTCTCCAAAAGCCTGCGACATGTGTGAGGCAAGTGAAGAGGTGGGCCCCGTGAAAATCCTCAAAATGGCCAATAAAATAAAATATTGTCCGATGGGAAATTTTAACCCAACCTCGCATGCCTCGCAACAAATTTGGTGACATCAGGTAAATGTTGCGAGCTTGGAAATAATTTGTGAGAATGCACAAGAGGAGCCACTTTTTCAATGTTCCAAAAATATTTGAAATGATATTTGATTAAAAATAGGGTGGGCCCGATGAATTATTATTTTAAGTGGTGGATATTTTAATTTTCACTTTTGTGAGGTGGAGTTCAAATATTTTTAGGGAAAATGAAGTATGTGAAATACTAAGGTGCACATGAAATATGAGTAAGTATTTTATTCACCCAAGCACAATATTTTTAAATATTTGCACGTAATATTCTCTTTGTTGGAGAATAATGGAATATAAAATGTGAAAGTAGACAGTGTATTAAATAGAAATACGAGTAAACATTTTGAGTGTGGGGTGACTATTTTACTCAATGATTAAAATAACAGGTGAAACAAAATGAGTAAAATAAAATGGAATGGGCAAATATTTTCACTATGGTGAGTTCCCATGAATTCTTTGAAGTGATTTTTACTTGTGAGTGAAATATTTAATATTTCACTAAAGAGTGAATGGCAAGCAAAAATGGAGTGGAAATATAAAGTGCAAAGCCATTGAAAGTGAAAGTGCACAGGAATGTTTTATGGAGAGAGTAAGTATTCATTGTGTTGAATATTTTATCGGCTCAAACAAATATAACATGCTAGACAGTAAAGTAAAGTTGGAGCCAAAGTATTAAAATTGTAATACTTTAATACTTGCTGGGAAATAAAATATAGTAGAATTGTTAAATGAAGAGCATAAAAGGCTGAAACAGATTTTGCACGAGAAAGAGGATATTTTCCAGCTGGGTGAATTTGGAGATTCTCCACATGGGCATGCTTTTAGCTACTGGGCAATCATGAGCAAATGTTTTTTTTGAGGGAATAAATTTGTTGTTGCAAAGGAAGGGGAGATATTCTTTTCAGTTTGATCAATGGTGAATGAAGCTTCCAGATGGCATTTCTAGATCAGATTTGGGGCTGCTCCTGTTTGCTTCTATTTTCTATATCTTCTCTTCTCTTCTCAATTGTAAGGGTTCCAATTTATGAAAGCTTTGCAAGTCAAGCAGAAGCTATGGGTAGATTGTAAATCTAGGGGGAAATATGACTGTTAGTCATTTTAATCTAAAAGTGTATGTTCTAAATTGTTCTGTTATGTTTATTTTAACTAATAATTGTCTCCATGGTTGAATTGTAATGCTATTTTGGATTCAATAATAAAATTATATGAGTCTGTTCATGCACATTTGCTGCATTTGAGTTACATATGTTGTTGCCTTTTGTTCTATGAATGGTGTAATTTCTTTAATAAAGTACAAGCTACTTTTATTATTGCCTATTGTTCAGGGATAGTATAATTGCTTTGACAAATGTGACAGGAGTGTTATGTTTCAGGTGGATTTATAAGAAGAATTATCAGATAAAGCTGGAGTGGTTTGGTTGTCATAATGTGACAACATTTGCAAGACCTTCAGAGCATGTTCAACACTGAAAGATGAATGCTAGTTATATGACTCCATAGCCCATTTGTATGGCACTGGTCCATTATCATGTTTCTATTGTTTCCAGTTTGGTCCCAACTCTTTAAAAAAAAACTATTTCAAATCTATTTTGTTGAGTTGTGTTTGTCATATTATCCATGCTAGTTGATGAAGTTCATTCAATATCTTTCCAATGTTAAGTGATATTTTAGGTTTCTCAACATTCTTTTGTGAGAGCATCATTTGTTAAGAAACATCCTGCTACTTATGTGTTCATATTTTTAGATGTTGCTAAAGGGTCACCCCCCTAGGTTTTACAGAGCTTGAAGTACTGGGAAAATGTGTATCCATTCCATTTCCTATCTGTTGGCCACTAGCCTTTGTGTTTCTTTAATATAGAGGTTAGCTACCTCTTAGAGAATTACAAATCCTAGTTGGGTTGTATTTTTAAACACCAACAGGACACACATTGTTCAATTATAAATGTTATGTTATGGCATTTATGAATGCCGAATTTTCTTCTTTGGAAATTGCAATTAATTAGGTTTGGATTTGAACTAAGGGGGCCAATTAAGGCATAATTAACCTCAATTAATTAGTAAAGCCCTAGATAAGTTTGAAAGTGTAAAGGTACAACTTATAACACCATAAATAAGGCACAATTAAGTCCATTTTATTTAATAAGGCCCTAAACTTAATATTAATATGTAAAACATATTACAACACTAAATTAAGGCATAATTTAGTTCATTTTATTAATATTAATTCCCAAATTAAGTGTGAAAAATTGATACTTTTACCTACAATACAATTTTTTTTATCTTTTTTGTTTCCCCTATTGTTCAATGGTGGAATGTGTGATTAGCCCTTAACCCCATTTCACCAACATCACAGGTTCAAACCACAATACAAACTTAAACATTGGTTCTCTTACCAAGTGGGAGAGCATATCTCATTACAACTCAACTTAACATTTGAGCAACACACTAAGAAAATAAGAAGTAGCATACAATGAAATCCGAAATTATCATGTTTAATCAACCACACATATAATTAAAATAAAATAAAAATGAAGCTTGGGAGTCTCTCTCCATGTTTTTCAAAAGATGATATATGTTGTCTATGAGCTCCAATATTTCAATCCATCTTTTCCATTTCTTTCTCCCAAAATAATCAAGATAAAAACATAATAACCCTTCTCTCATCTTCAAAGGGATGTTATATATGAATTAAAATTTGAACTCCTTGAATGAGAAGTGGCACTTGTCACTCTCCTACTCATTCCTAAGGCACATATTTCCACATGTGGTCACATATGTGTGTAACCTTGGTAGGAGTGGAGTGTAATCATACACTCATCCCATTAAATCTTTATAAAGGTGGCTCACACAAGTGAGATCTTGTGTATTTTTTCAATCTCACAAATGATTTTAAGAGGAGGGGGGTGGGGTATGACATGTCAAAAACCCTATTCCCAAACATTTAATTCATCCACCTTTTAAGGGTCACGTAATAGGTATCATATCTTGGCCTATATACAAGGTAATTGGTAAGAAAGGTACCTAACCCATAGGTACCCTCCCTAAGGCTCTAAAACACATCAAAATACTTAAAATAAGATATTTAAAAATCCTTGAAAGTGTTTGAGTAAATGGATTTTACCATTTACCATACTTAAGTTTTATTTAGGGAAATATTATTAGATATTGAAATATAGAAAAAAAGGGTTTACCACCAAGGTGAATAAATCAAGATGATAAACCACTAATTTTTAGTATGAAACATTCAATTATGAAAGAGAAAAGATACAAATAACAATTAGAAATGATACCTAACTATTATAGAAACTATGAGGGAATTTCTTGGAGCTCAAAGAGGTGTGTACCTTTCTGCAAGAATCCTATTTTTAGGGCACAACAGACTCATTCACCTTTAGTGGTGAATGGGTCCCTATTAGGGTTCTTGAAACTAAGATATGGGTTATTTTCCTTGATGTCTACACTCTCAGATTCCTAGTTGTCAAATCCTGAAAACCTATACTTAATTTTGTAGCTTCAATTCTTTTTTCTTATACTATGAAGTTTAATATTGCAACTTGACAACTTTGACAATTTTGCTCCAAACTTCCTCTTTACTTGATCTTCAACCTATAAATCTAGAAACACACACTCAAGGGAAGGAATTTTTGTTTTATTATTAGTGAATAGGGGTTTTCATAAATGAAACCCCTTGTAGGTAATTAAACCAAATGATAAAATAATGAAATTGAAGCATGAAACATGAGATGACGCAATTTGGATATCTTGGATGTTGCCTTGTAATGCAAATATGAAAACTAACATGTAGTGGCCATGAAGAATGTAGATCTTGATCCTTGAATAAGATGAAAAACAATGCTTGCAAATAGATCTCCAATGCTACATCCACTATCTTAGCTCAACAATATGTAGGAATGCACCATGCCTTAGACATGATGAAATAATCTTGAATTTTTGCAATAAAATCTTGATAATCTACCTTAAAATGCCTTTGAATTACTCTTTAAGTTCTCTATAATTCTCTTGTAAACTATTAGGATGCTCTCTTGAAAAATATTCAATGAAACTATGTGAATTAATCCATTATTTATACTAAATTTAGATATTAAACAAGAAATTCAAATAATTCATGCCGACTTCATATTTTGGTATTAAAATCATAAGGATCCCACCATAATTAAATTCAAAAATGGGTGTCCTACTCAAGGAGGACCCATTCACCACTAAAAGCGAATGGGTCCTAGCACAATTTCTAGGACCATGCTTCAAGGGGATGAAATAACATAAAAACCCACCTCAAAAATGTAGAGAAAGGGGAGTCCTATGTGGAGAGGACTCATTCACTAGTAAAGGTGAATGGGTCCTAGCAACATTTTTTAGGACACCATATTTTCCAAATTAAATGTCATAAAATATCATTATTGCGTGTTGTGATAAATCCTTGAAAAGAGGGCTTGAATTTGAATTAAAGGGTCCAATTAAACTCAATAAACCACCATTAATTAATGAAATCCTAGATAAGTGTGAAAGTGTGTTACAACACTTTACAATACCTAAATAAGGTATAATTTAGGTACATTTGATTAAAATGGGCCCATTAGGCTCCATTAATTAAATAAACCTTAGCAAGGTACAATTTAAGTACATTTTAATTAAGTTGGGACCCTAGAATAATGTGAATGTGTAAAACACATTACAATATTAGGCCAAGGAAAAATTACGTTAATACAATGTTTGTTATTCCAAAACCAAGTAAGGAAAAGGATACTTTTTCAGTTACTACATTTTTCCCCCACTTTAGTGAGAGGATGACCCCATGTCAAAATCACACTAAAGTAGACATTCAATACACTTAAATATGCAGAAATAACAAAGATACATAACCATACCCTATCAACGGCCAATAAAAAAAGGAAAAGAAAAGGATCAAGCATAATGGTTCCAAAATGATGTGGACCAGGGCTATTTGTCTGTAACATATTCTTCTCACTTTGGGGTAGTGGAACCTCAGTCCATCCACTAGCTAAGTTATCCCAAATATGTGTATGCTCACTCTGGGTAGTGGAACCTCAGTTTTTCCACTAGGTGAGTTATCCAAAGTAGGTGGCAAATGAGAGAATCATATTAGCCTTTCATACCATATCAAAGTTATCATCCTCACAACTTCGATAAGGCACCATAATGTAGTGATTTTGTAAATGCTTTTGTAATGTCATGTAAAAAAAATTTAAAGGGTATTTTTCTTTATTTGTGTAAGGTCTTCTTCTTAGGGAGCATTGTGCCTAATGTCTCCAAGAGAGGACAAGTCAAATAAATATAGTACTCTTGGAGGAAATCAATCCCAATGGAAGCACCAAGAAAAGGATGCATCACAAGAATAAAGAAAATCACATAGTGAAACATGAGTGTCGATGTATGCCCCCACTTTAAATTTTTCACTTAAAATTTTTTTGTGAGAAATTAAATTAAAGTAGCCAAATTTTTTCTCCTAAGACATGAGATATTTCATCCAAAAACCTTATGCCATGAAATAAGAAGGAAGGGTTGCCCCCAAAAATATAATACTAAAGATAACTTAGAGTCACATGCGAGCCAACTTAAGGCATGCCAGTCACATCCCAAGCTTGCTCTCATATAAACATGGAAGGTGGTCAACTAGCCAAAACAAACAAACAGTAGGTGACATACGAGGAAAAATATAAAGATTAGCATAAAGTATCCACCTTTAGCACAAAGTGTCCTACTACCTAACCCCTTGCCCCAACTGAGTGCAAAACAAGGAAGAGCCATGAAAATCAATATAAATTAGAGAAACTAGGTGTTGCAACACAAGGAAGATCACCACACTCCTTAAGATGTTGAATTTTGTTACTCAAAGCCTTACATTCATTAGTAGAATGACCATAAAATATATGATATGCACTAAATGAATTCTTGTAGTAACATTTCTTTCGCATTCTTAGAGGGAGATATACCAAATGATCTTGGAGGAGTCTCGAAAAGATAGTCTCTTGATCAAAATTAGATGTTCCTTTATTTTATGACAAAGATATTTCTTGCTTAGTAAAAGATGTCATACTTACACAATAATCTTTAGATTGCGATATTCTGTACTCTCCTTGAAAGGAGGGTGTGAAATCTAACGAACTCCAATCGTTATTGTTTTGCGTGATGACATTGATATTAAGTAAGGATTTCTTTGTTTCTTTCATTTCTTTCCAAGGATAGTAATCAATATCACTAGTGTTTATTGATTTTGGACGCACTAATGTTAAAGCTGGCTTAGAAGAATCTATTATAAGAAAGTTTATATTAAGTAAAGGTATTTTTCTTTCTTTTATTTTTATTAAAGGATAATAACCAAGACCATGAGTTTTTTCTTGCATCTTAGGCTCTATAGGGAAGCGTATACGAGTATGTGCAGGATCATGATGGGCCAAAAAAGTGGTGATATCTAAGTGATATGATGACCCATGTGGCTAATGACTTTATTTTATCCAAAATTGATGAATCGAAAAGGGTTTTTAAAGGAGATTCTTAGCTTTCCACAAATATAAATTATGCTTTACTTTGAATTTAATAAATAATTTTATTCATTTTCTATTTGAATTATGACTAAAGACTTGATTGATAGGCTGATTGAAAAACATCTATAACTTTCGAACGGTATCATATTTTTTGAATTCGAAACATGAGTCACATTCTATGCTTCACATAATATAGGATTAAAAAAAAAAAAAAAAATCATGAATTTTTGACCAAGTTAAGGTGGTTAGACATACGAGTTTTTATATTTTTTAAAATTTGTAATAAAAAAATCATAATTCGTTATATACTTGGAAAAAAATTACAAAAAAATATGCATCACATTGGGACATGAGTCCCCTACTTATATCTAAAATCTTATAAAATATAATTATCATTTTATTGTGGTTAGGGTGGTCATACAAACACCTACTTCTTATTTTTTCCCCTAAAATTTAAGCACTACTGCATTGAAATTTCAAATTTTCACCAAATAGATTTTTTTTTTCTTAAAATAAACCTAGTATTTTAGAAACTAGATTCAATTTGCTACAGATTCTATTATTACATAGTTTTTAAATAATATAAATAAATTATTCAAATTTTTACATTAAATTTCCTAACTCTGATTTTTTGAATTTTATTGCCATTTAAGGGCCTATTTTTTCCATGATGATCCTGCACACACCCATACCTTGTTGTCTAGCACCAAATCCTTTTCCACTCTACCCAAGTTGTTTCATAAGCTCATAACCTCTTCCATAAATATTTTGCATTTCTTTCAGATTTGGTGGTTTTCATAATCAACTTCATCAATTTTTTTTCTATAATTTGCTTCATCGAAAGTGATTGAAGTGGTTGCTTTTGAATTTTGCATTGAATATTGTGTTGACATTACCACTTTTTCTTTCCCATTTTCATACTCTTTTTTTATGATCTTTTATTTTACCAAGAATGTTGGTGTGAAATCTAAGGAACCCTAATTGTCTTCCAATAGCTTAGTGACCTTTTCAATATTGCTCTATTTTTATTTCTCTTGCATGGGTTCTAATTGTGAAATTGTTGTTGATTTCTTCAAAGGATCTAATTTTTCTCTCTCAATAATCAAACAACTTTTGGGTTTAGGATTGGCCTCGAGTGTATAGATTTTTTTGTTGTATATTTAATTTATTTTATGATGAAGAGTAGAAGGCACACCATTCATTTGATGAATCCAAGGGGGTGATCCCACAATGTTGGTTTACACTTTCAGAGAGATTCTATTTTTTGCTGAAATCAACTATTTTTAGAAAAAATAATGATTTAAGCCTTAAAAAGTTCCATTTTAAGGATTCCAATTGAAGAGGGTTTGTTCAAACCACCTTAGATCAAACCCCTTTGGATAGAACCTCGCTAGTTTTAAACCATACCTATAACGGAGTCTCCTATACACCTATAAAATTGTTGATAAAAAACCACTTTTGATTTACCTTTTGGGGGATCAAATGAATTCATTTACAATTTATTTTTTGTAAGTATATAGTCCTTATTATAAGCTTCCCAAAAAGTATAATTTTAAATAAATTTTATTTTATTATTATATTTATTTTTTATTTCTTGTGAATGTAGGTTTTTCATCGAAAATCAAGCTCTCTATTTTGCACATGTGGAAAAATAGAATATTATAAAAAAAATTTGAAAAATATGAGTGCATGAGATATTAAATTTTGATACATACAAAGAACGTTATGTGTTATACGGTATGCCTATGTTTGAATTGTAATTGGTTTGACTTTGAAACTTGATTAAGGAAAAAATATTCAATAAAACACTATGAAACAAATTGGAAGCACTAAATATTGTAGTTATAAATCTAAATTAAAAAAAATTGTGTTATACGGTGAGCGTCACTCCTTAAAAATGGTGTTTACTAAAAAAAATAGCTTTCGAAGGAGATGGAAAAAGAAGTGCAATCAAATTTCAAAAAAAAGTTAAAAAATACAATTAGAATCTATAGACAAAATGCCACAAATCACTAGTTTACATCATCTTCAAATTTATCACGGTTTAGCCGCTATAGGTGTTTGAAAGTGAAGATTAGCTAGAAAAAAATAGTTTAGTGTCCAGTTTGGCCAAAAATTGTAAACTAGTATTGTGGGATCACCCAAGGTCTTCCCAAAAGGAAATTATAAGAAAGATCTTCAGGCCTAACTTGGACCAAAGTTTATAATGTTACTTTCCCCACTCTGATAGGTAATGTGATGAATTTGAGCGGTTATTTTCCTATATTATCAAATCCATGAATAGACAAAGAATCAGGTTTAATATTAGTTTTTCTCATGTTGATATTTTCCAAAAGGTTCACACTACACACATTCAAGACTGAACCATTATAACAAGGGTTCGTTTTATCATTGTTTGATTAACTTGGACTATTATATTGAATTCTTCATGTTTTTCCTAAATTTGTAAGGGAGGTAACTCACTTTTGTGGAAATCAATGTCCAAGTTCATTTCATTCATTCCTTGAACTACCACTGCTACATCATTTGAACTAGTGTTAGAAGGAATTTTAACTTCTTGCAAAGCCTTTTGGAGTATGCTATGATAACTAGGTGACACTTGAAGTAGTTCCCATATAGACATCTTAGCAAGGGTACTCTTAAGGTGTTTAACAAGATTATATTCCTTTCTATTGCTTGCGGTCAAACACAGAGCACTAGGCAAGATAGGATTACGCAAGGGTAGTGAACAAGAGTTTTTTTTTGTTGCCTATTTTTCTTGGTATCGTAGGTATGTACAATGATATTATAATTTTTTTTTGTGAAGCATTACCATTGTCAAGAAAAGTCTTGTTCTTTGGTGGTTCAAGAATGAGCATAGGTTTATTTTGAGTTTGTGTTTTTTGCGAAGGGTAAATTATGAGAAGATTCTTAGGATGTCCCACAAGGTATTTAGGAGGTACAATAATCAAGGGGTATCTAATAGAAACTTGTGAATTCATAACCTTAGTGGTTTCAGTTTGATGTCTTTCTAATGAAGGGGAGTCTATTGTCATCTCTTCATCGTCATCTAAAGAAGTCACTTCACTATTGTTGTAATTTTATTCTACCATGATATCCTCCATTGGAGGAGAGTTTTAGGAGAAATACAAACTAGATGTTCATGAAATTCAAAGGTTGGTTCTTCTAAAATGACATGATCACAAGTAAGGGAGTTGTCAGTGGTTGGATCTTCTTGCTTAATAAGGGTTTCCCTAGGGGAAGAGGGACAAATAAGATTCTCATGACTCTTATGGGTTGTATTTTCTATCAAAATATATTCTTTAGAGATATTAGGAGAAGGTCCAATTGGATTGTTATGAGTGTCCATGATATCATCCTTTCTCACTAAGGTCTCATTCTCTTGTACCATTACTTCTACCCTAGTAGGAGATATTTTAAGAGGTTGATCACATTCCATGATTGTATTTTGTAAAGTAGCTTCATCATAAATAGGGGTTTCATCAAGAGAAAGAGAATCATTCTTTTCATGCTTACCAATGATTGAATCCTTTTATTTGAATAAGTATTTCCAAATTTTAGCGACATTAGGAAGGAGATAAATAATGTTATAACTTTCAATCCACATTTCCTCCTCACAAATGTGATTTTCATGATCGTTCTTGACTGTATCCTCTTTCACTAGAGAATTCTCACAATTAGGGGAGGTGTTGAGGGATGAATTTATACTAAGTAAAGTAGTGGAAATTATCTCATCTTCTTGTGTAATAATATCTTCCCAATGGGTAGCAGGAGAAGGGAAATCAATATTTTCATTATTCTCAATGATTGCACCTTCGTCACTAATAAGAGAGGTATTGGGAGAAGAAAAACTATGATATGCGGGGTTATATATGATTGTATCCTCTTCTATAGCATCATTCACACAACTAGGAGAGATACGGAGGGGTGTAGATTTAGGGAAAGTGTCAACATTTTCATTCTCTTGCACTAAGAGACTTTCATAACTAGGAAATGTATTGAATGAGCGACTAACATGCTTATTGACTAAATTTTTCTTTGCAAACTTTAAAAAGGTGAATACTAACATTTTTGAAAATTAATTTATGAAATTCAATGAAATGATGTGGAATGAAATGCAATTTTTAGATTCCATGCAATGCAATAAACTGAAAATGAAATGTTGTAAATGTGAGGTTGAATTTTTGACAATGTACTAAAATGAAGCAATTTAAGCTAGATTTAATGAATTTGATGAAATAGAAAATTAGAAAATTGAAATAGGAAAGTAATAGAAGCAAACAAAACCCTAAAATTAAGATTTTAATTTCCAAAAAATGTAGATCAGTAGCTAACAAGGACTCATTCACCAGTAAGGGTGAATGGGTCATGGTTAGGTATTTTTAAAATGTTTTTGGTGATTTCTGAGTGATTTTTAATGCTTTTCATATGCTAGAAGGTACAAGCTCAGCTTGATCAAGGACTCCTTTTCCAATAAAGGCGAATGGGTCCTAGATCAAGGTTTTAAAGAGGTGAAAACTACAATTTTTTAGTTAGTTTGTGTGCTTTTCATGCCTAGTTTCAAACTATAACTCTTATGAGAGAAATTTCTTGAATTTGATGACCAAATGCAAGTGAAATGATGACCTATATGACATGTTTTAAAATGAAATATTGACTCAATTTTTGAATATGAATGATGAAGAGTACACTAATATGCAAAAATATGCAAAATCAATGTAATATGCATGCAGATTTTTGAAATTTTCAGATTTAAACAATGCAAGAATGCAAATTTAAACCCCTATATGTAATGTTCAATAATGTACAATGAAGAAACCCTAAATTCAATGAAAATCTAATACAAACTATGATCTAGGGTTTTATTTCACTCAAAATTAGAAATTAAGATGTTCAAAGGAATCAGGTTCACCATTAAAGATTAGGTAGAAAATAGGGTTCATCAAAGTGAAATGAATCAAGATATTGAAACACTAAGTGTTTCCACCTAAGCATGAAATTATAAGGGCCAAAATCCCTAAATAAAACTCAAAAAATAATCCTAACTATTATAGCAACTATGAGGGAAGTTTTTAGAGCTCAAAGAGGTGTGTACCTTGTTACAAGAAGCCTATTTTTAGGGCACAATGGACTCATTCGCCTTTAGTGGTGAATGGGTCCCTGTTAGGGTTCCTAAAAATAAAATATGAGTTATTTTCCTTCATTTTTGCACTCTCAAATTCTTGATTGTGAGCTCCTAAAACGCTGTACTTAATTTTGTAGCTTTAATTCTTTGTTCTTGCACTATGAAGGTCAATCTTGCAACTTGACAATTTTGACAATTTTGCTCCAAACTTGCTCTCCATTTGATCTTCAACCTGTAAATTTACAAACAAACACTCAAGGGAAGAAAAAAATGCTGATTTTTATTGAATAGGGTAGGTAATTAAACCAAATGATGAAATAATGAAATTGAAGCATGAAACGAGAGATGATGCAATGTGAATATCTTGGATGTTGTCTTGTAATTAAAATCTATAAACTAACATGTAGTGGCCATGAATAATGTAGATCTTGGTCCTTGAATAAGATGTGAAACAATGCTTGCAAATAGATCTCCAATGCAACATCCACTATCTTAGCTCAATGCCATGTAGGAATGCACTATGTCTTAGACATGATGAAATGATCTTGAATTTCTGCAATAAACTCTTGATAATCTACCTTGAAATGACTTTGAATTTCTCTTGAAGTTATTTATAATGCTCTTGTAAAGTATTAGGATGCTCTCTTGAAAATCTTAGATGAAACTATTTGAATTAACCTTTTCTTTCTACTAAATCTAAAGATTAACCCCAAAATTCAAATAATTGAAGCTGACATCATATGGGTATTAAAATCATAAGGATCCTACCACAATTAAATTCAAAAATGGGTGTCCTACTCAAGGAGGACCCAATATTCACTATATGTGAATGGGTCTCGACATAATTTCCAGGACCATGCTTTGGGGGTGAAATAACATCAAAAAACCACCTTAAAAATGTAGAGAAAGGGGTGTCCTATGTGGAGAGGGCTCCTTCCACAATAAAGGTGAATGGGTTGTAGCAACATTTTGTAGGACACCGGATTTTCCAAATTAAATGTCACATAATATCATTATTTGGTGTTGGGATAGATCCTTGAAAAAGGGGCTTGAATTTGAATTAAAGGGGCCAATTAAACTCAATTAACCACTATTAATTAATAAACCATAGATAAGTGTTAAGTGTGTTACAATAATTTATGACACCTAAATAAGGTATAAATTAAGTACATTTCATTAAAAGGGGCCCATTAGACTCCATTAATAAATAAACCTTAGCAAGGTACAATTTAAGTACATTTTAATCAAGTAGGGACCCTAGAATAATGTGAATTTGTACAACACATGACAAAATTAGACCAAGGAAAAATTAAGTTAATTCAATGTTCATTATTCCCAAGCCAAGTAAGGAAAAATGATACTTTCTCCATTACTACATATATTAATTATATAGGTGCATGTAGTTTTATTAGTTATTATCGATTATTTCTTTTTCCGACTTGCATCTTGCCTTTATAAGCAAGGCCAATGTACATTATACTTCATCTCAAATTATTTATTCACTCGTGGTGAAATTGTGTGTTTCTTCTCTCATATTTGAGAAGTTTTATATTGGAAATTGTGCTCTTGAGAGGTGAAATCACACAAACATGGTATCACAACCAACTATCTGCAACTCCTTCCATTGATAGGTTTCATTAGATTCTAAGATCATTTATTTGGTGGAGATTTTTTGGCATTTAAAATTTGTTAAATTTTGAAGTTTTCATTTTTTGAAAATATTTTTTTCTTCTTCAATCCTTGCTAGAGATATGGTTCATTTGGAGAATCATGTTGTTTCTTTGTTGTGTTTCTTAGGGTGTGATTTGTGTGTAGAGGCCACAAAACTTGTGATTTTAGGCATGAATCCTTGTATTTTAGTCATTATTATTTTCATTGGATCCATCTTGGGAAATTAGAGTTGTTTGATTGTGAGGGGTTTGATTCTCTATGTAGGTTTTTTTACTTCTCTGATGTGCAACAACTAGAGGGCACATTTTGTTGTTTGGGCTGTGATTTATCTATTGGGAAGAGTTTTATCTTGTTGTGGTGGAATTTATTTCACTGAGGTATGTGAATTATTTTGGGGGCTGATTCATTATGCCCAGCATCAACCCTAGTAGTGTTCCAAATAGGCAAGTGGGCTCCTCACAGGCAAGTGAAAGTATGAAAGGAGCAACAACTCCCTAACTCACATTTCAAATACACAAGAGGCAAAAATTATTGCTACAAATGAGGCATGAGAAATCCGTACCCATTTGGGGAATTTTAGTCAAGTGAAAGTGTGATTATGTGTCCTACTAGTTATGTTCAGAGGCCTGATCCTAAGGTGGAGATTTGAAGCATAAATTCAATCCCATTTAAGGCATTTGTTATTGTTGAAGAGGTCGTGAAACTTCTTCTATTGGTGCAATTTTGTGTTTGGTGGTCTATTTTTTGTTTTGGTCTCTAGGCTCAGTGGATTTTTCTTGGTGTTTGCATGGAGATCAAGCAATGTGCCACACCAATATTTGCACAAAATCATGGTTTTAACCTTATAATTCTTATTTGGAATTTTTTACAACTATCTTTAAAATTTTTGAAGAATTATTAGTTATAACGGTTTATTTGGAGAAAGGGAACCTTAGGCATTCGAGTGATTTTATTGTCACTCATCTTAGTGAGCTTAATCTATTGCCATATTTGTATAATGAAATTCCTATTCCAGGTACACGTAGTGTGTATATTATTTGGCAAGGATATAGGGATAAATTATTTAGAGTTATTTTTGGGCATATAAATGATGGCATTTTGGAATCACTTATTCATTTTGAATGCCCTTGTGCTCTTTGAACTTAGATTATAGAATCATATGGAGATCATGATACTCTTCCATCTCTTTATAGGATTTTATGGTGAACTCCTCAAACACTCCAAAATCACCTGCAAGACAAAAATAACTTCCATGAGAGAGAAATGGCATAAATATAATGCTATCATTACGATGCAAGAATGTCAAATTGAATATGGCAAAGTACATATGAATCCTTGCTTATATAGGAAAGGTCTAGATGTAGTATGTAAGATAATGCTGATATGTGGGTATGTGTAGGATCATGATGGGCCAAAAAGTGGCGATATGTAAGTGATATGATGGCCCATGTGGCTAATGACTTTTTTTACCCAAAACTGATGAAACGAAAAGAATTTTTAAAGGATATTCTCAAATTTTCACCAAAATAAATTATTCTTTACTTTGAATTTAATAAGTAATTATCATTCATTTTCTATTTGAATTACAACTAAAGTCCTTATTGATAGGCTAATTGAAAAACATCTATAGCTTTCAAACGGTATCACATTTTTTGAATCTGAAACATGTGTCACATTCTATGCTTCACATACTATATGATTAAAAAAAACATTGAATTTCATGAAGTTTTGACTAAGTTAAGGTGGTCAGACATACGATTTTTTATATTTTTTAAAATCTGTAATAAAAAAATTCATAATTAATTATTTACTTGAAAAAAAATTACAAACAAATATGCATCACATCGAGACATGAGTCCTCTACTTATATCTAAAATCTTATAAAAAAATATTATCACTTTATTGTGGTTAGGGTGGTCAGACAAACACCTACTTCTTATTTTTTCCTTGAAATTTAAGTACGACTACATTGAAATTTCAAATTTTCACCAAATAGATTTTTTTAAAAATAAAAATAAACCTAGTAGTTTAGAAACTAAATTCAATTTTCTCTAGATTCTATTCTTACATATTTCTGAAATAATATAGATAACGTATTAAAATTTTTACATCAAGTTGCCTAACTCTTATTTTCTGAACTTTCATCACCACTTGAGAGCCTATTTTTTCCATGATGATCCTACACATACCCATGTGTAATAATCTTATGACATGTGATGACTAACTAAATACCTAGGAAATGATGCTAGATAAGGTAATACTTCTAGAAAAGACAACTCATCCTTCTAGAAGGAATCTTATATCCTAAGTAAACTTAACATGTGAATATGTCCCCTAATTACCTAGTGAGATAAATTACTAGGTACAAGACATTTATTCACACCAAGACCCCACCTTAAGTGCAACTTAGGAGATAATATTATTATGCAAAGATGTAATGATGGGTCTCGGTTACTAGGCTATTTTAGGTACCCATGTACAAATTCAAATGCAATGACAAATAAATCTTTAACAACTGGAGAAAAGGAGAAAATCCAGAGGGATAGAACTCCTCCCCAAAAGAGAGATAAATACAATAATGATATCCATCACAAATCCAATCAATATCCATCCATATAGAGGATGAAAAGAGAGACCATTCATCCCCCCCCATAATGAGATAACCTACTGCAAGAGAAGCACTGGAAGTACATTATGGGGTAATGCTAGAATCCTCAATCTGACAAGCAAGGAAATATAATTTTGTTTTCTAGAAACCACATTAGAGTCACTAAAAGATTCAAGTTCAAAATAATGATAAATTAATAGCAAACCAAATGCTAAGGAACACTAGAAAACTCACAAATTGGCACAACTTTGGAATCTATGAAGCAACAGTTGATTGAAAAATGATCTGGAACTAAAATTAAGTGTATAGAAAATTCAAACCTAATGCACAAAAAAAAGGATTTAGTGCATGCACTAATGAATATTTGCATCTTCCTCCATGATGAAAAATAACCTCAAATTTGAGTAGATGACCAAATTTGAAAAACTAGCCTACACCACTATGAAGTACTTGAAACTAAATTTCCATCAATATCTAGTTTCCCACAAATGGACATTGTGGCCAAAAGATAAATTTTTCAAAAAAGTTGAATTTAGCCTATATGAAACAAGTTTTCTAGCAAAAAATTTTACTTTTGATTTGATTTTTGAAAATATTCTCACTATTTGTAGACAATAACAAAAACCCAAAAATATTTTAATGCTAAAAATGAAACCCATAAATCATTTTTTGATCCAACAAGTAGAAGATGAAAAAATGAATTGTTTTAATCTTCAGCCAGTAGAAAAAATGGCATGCAACTCTTTTTGTACTATAATTTTCTTTAGATATATGTAAGATATGCAAAATCTAAAAGACACCCACTTGCGATTTTAACCATGACTACAAAACCTAGAAATTATTTTTTCTCACAAATGAGTGGAAGCTAGATTTTTGAAGCAAAAAAAATGACTCCAATAAAAAATGACTTGCATCAAACCCTTGACAAAATATGTCAAATTCTGATGAAACAAAATCCAATTCTCACTTTCTTAAACACCCTAGATTCAATGGTGAGGTTCTCAAGACCCCAACTCGTACCCAACAAAAATTTCACGCCAAGATTGGTCCCTCAAATAAGAGAAGAAGTCTACAACACTAAAGCTTTGATACCATGTAGGAGTTTATGGTGAACTCCTCAAACACCCAAGAATCACTTGCAAGACCAAAATAACTTCCACGAGAGAGAAGTGGCACAAATATCATGCTATCATTAAGACGCAAGAATGCCAAACTAAATATGGAAAAGTGCATATGAAGCCTTGTTTATATAGGCAAGGTTGAGATGTAGTATGTAATATGATGTTGGAATGTGCCATAATCTTATGACATGTGACAACTAATTAACTACCTAGGAAATGATGCTAGATAAGATAAGACTTCTAGAAAAGACAACTCATCCTTCTAGAAGGAATCTTATATCCTAAGTAAACTTAACATGTGAATATGTTCCATAATTATCTAGTGAGATAATTTACTAGGTACAAGACATATATTCACATCAAAACTCTCAATGATGCTCTTTCCAATACCAATGTTCCTTTTTATTCTTCATAGAAGATAAACCATGCTTGTGATCCTTTGGAGGTTTTCGGACTTCAGATGGTGTTGCAGTTGCTTCAGAGGTTCTTGATTCTTTGTTAGAGATATTTGATCCACCTTCATTAAGTACTTTCATCATTCTTGAGCAACAAGATTATCATTGTACACTTGATTGAGATTCCTATTTTTTGGACATTGGGTCATTATTCATGGAATCTCACATTCCAAGCTTGGAAGACACATTTAAAGGTCTCATTTTCCTATTTTGATGATAATTGTGGTACATATATTTTCACTCCATCTCTATCTTTAGATAATTTTCAAAACCAATTTCTAGTGTTACCTTATTTGTCACTTTCTGTTGTGATTGGGCATGTTCCTAATTGGTTTGTGACATCATCTACCAAGATCTTGGTGATACATGAGTATATTTCAAATACATTATCACCCTACATTTGGATTTCACTTTCTAATTCCTATCCAGAATGGGAAGCATTCCTTCATTTGTACTTGGTTTATCTTCTTCCCAAGGGGAGAAATGTTATTTGTAGGAATTGGACTATGTTTTTCCTTCAAGCACTTACCATTTTTGTAGGACATAATTCATTATGGGAGGGATATGTAGTCTACTACTTTCCTTCCTATGGGAGGATCATTGATTGTATATACATGATGTATATAGTCCTTGAGGGATGTTATTGAGCATTCCATCCATGCATCTTGTTTTTCTTTCTCTCTTGTGGAGAGGATTTTTCTCCCATAGGGTTTTTCTTCTTTTCTTTGATTGTGAGAGATTTATTTTTATTGCATTGTAAATGGGTACCTAACATGGTTGTGTAGTCGGAACCCATATTTCATCCTGATATTGCATAATAATCTCTCTAATTTGCACTTAAGGGGGGGAGTTAGAGTAAATGGTTTTTACCATTTACCATGCTTAAGGTTTACTTAGAAAAATATCATTAGATATTAATAATTTAGGTGCATATAGTTTTATTAGTTATTGTTGGTTATTTCTTTTACTGACTTTCATCTTGCCTTTATAAGAAAGACCAATGTACACTATTCTTCATCTCAATTTTTTCATCCACTCCTGGTGGAATAACGTATTGCTTCTCTCATATTTGTGAAGCTTTATATTGCAGATTGTGCTCCTCGGAGGTGAATTCACACCAATACAAAATCCCCAAAAAGGCAAATCCAAAAATTCCAACAAGGATTCCATCTCAAGACAAAAATTAATAATAAAGACATGAAGCCATCACAAAATTAAATACAATCATTCCTTAAGCCACATCACATGAATTACATTACATTGAGACAATTATCCCTCCAAATGGGTTATAGTTGGACTATGAGATTAGTTGCATTAGAGTTCCTTAGAGACCTTCATTTCCATGGGCCATATAAGTTAATTCGTACACTAAATTCCAAAGGTTAATGCATATAATAAAATATCATAGTTGAAGAAACTAAACTAAAACATACACATTCACATTATAGATTTTAATAAGGCATTTAAATTATATAATTATTCTAAGTTCCAATTTAGAAATATATCCTAGATCCAAACTCATTGAATTCACAAAATCATAATTCCAATAATTTTTTAATGAATTTACTCATCATAGTATTTAATTTCACATATATACCAAGAGTATCAATTTACCATTCCACATTTAAGTTATCAAAATATTCAGTGTATGTATTTCAATGTTCAAAAAAAAAAAAATACACTGAAGCATCTAAATCATCACAACATGAATCATATGATAA
This sequence comes from Sequoiadendron giganteum, assembly GCA_007115665.2. Lineage (NCBI taxonomy): Eukaryota > Viridiplantae > Streptophyta > Pinopsida > Cupressales > Cupressaceae > Sequoiadendron > Sequoiadendron giganteum. The sequence continues at coordinate 301,407,056 of CM021110.1, read as the reverse complement.
TGTACAAGTCTAAATGAAGTGAAAGAATTAAAATATCAAGTCAATAAAAGGGTGTGACTCAAAACTCTTCTATATCAGCCTCTGATTATCATAGGGTATGGTCTTGCTCTTATTTCACTATTCTTTATTTGAATATTTTAAGGGTTTTCCTCCTTATCATTATTGTATTTCTTCTATTGTTATTCTCTACCTCTACTAAATATACCTCTACTTTTCATTGGTCCTTAGTTTCTTGTCAATTAATTCTCTACCTTTAGGGTATACTAATATGCTTCTTCCATAGTTTGTAACCTCACCATGCTCAAATAATCTCAAATATCCCACCTCAATCTATTACTATATCAACCCACCAATTTATGGTGTAATTCATTATGCCCTATTTAAATTTTTTTTTTTGTAAAACCCTTATGTATAAGCCTTCACACTTAACTCTTTTTTCCTTAAATTTTGTAGATTCTTAAGAAGGCCAGGTTGATAATCACCATGTATATGCTTATGCTATATATTTCTCACCATTCAATCCCATCAACGGATCTTATCCCTACCATTTATTCTTTTCTCTTCCTACACATCCTTCCACCAAAGTGTTGCATACCATTTCAATTCATTTTGGGAAAAATTCACTCTTTTATAGTCCTCCACTTCATCATATTCAAACTATTCATTTTATTCTACTATCCAATATTTTTGCTTATTTGGTTCTATAATACATGAGAATCCTTGTTACTCCATCATTATTCATTTACCAATGTTGGAGATATCACCTATTAACCTTATTTCCCCTGCATCTATATCTATATATATACACTTTCACCTTCTTTTCCTACATTATCTACTCCTCTTTCACTTTCACAATTATTATCCTTATGTTCTTTACCACTTCCCATACCACATTCTATGACATCCATCCTCACTTGAACTCCTATCAAGGCATTCACTATGTCATCTATCGTCCTACACCTATTGCAATATCCACAAATATATTTTCTTTCTTCTTATAGTAGCCCTTCTTGCTAAAATATCCCTTGCTATAGGAACACACCCATAGTCACAATCTTCCCTCCCAAATTTGTATCTATAGACACCTAAAAAATTATGAATGTATAGCACTTACCTAATTCATCATTTTTCATCATTTTCCCTATTATCTACTAATTCATCAATTTTAATTAAATAATTTATAATTAGTTGATTAAATTCACTATTTTAATCTATTAATTGAATAATAAATTATTTGATTAATTTATCGTAACTCATCATTTATCATCTAATTCACCTTAATTAATTTTTTTAAAATTAGTTTTAAATTAAATGTTGAATTTTCCCATTGCATTTTAATTAAATAATTTTCATTAAACCCACTTAATTAAATAATTTTTAATTATTCTATTAAAAGTCACAATCTCCTCTCATCTTACAATTAAATAATTTCTTAATTATCTAATTAACTCATCTCCTCTGACTTTCACATGGCCATATTCTATTTTCAAGAATGAAATATTCCCTTTTTTACATATCTTCCCTCCATAAAATATCCTAAAATATCTTTCTTAAATCAAGGGATAGAGTTCAATTAATTGAACCTATCATTCAATCTCCACCATTGATATTCATACTTTGATCCCCACTCTTAATCAATCCTTCAAGAATTCCATTAAACAAGTCTTCTCCTCAATTCAAATTTATTCACAATTCTTTGAAAATATTGATTATCATTTGTGAGCATTCAATTGGAATTTGACCTATCATTGTGAATCAAGATCTTCATCAACAAGCTTTTGCAAAATGGATTATGCTTAATTGAGAAATCCACATATCCAATGTGCATAATTAAATAATGAATTATTAGGTTTCTATGTTTTTGTAAAATAATTTGATCTTTATTTGAATTGTATTCTTGGTTTGGGCTTTATTTCATGAAAGAAGTATATCCAACCTTATTGGCTAGTACATTTGAATGATTACTCAATTAAATGTATTTAATGTTTTATAACCCTAATTTCTTAATTTGTATTTTAATTCATTCTTTTTTATACCTATTATACAATATCTATGCTTTGATACCATGTTGAAGGTACCCACCTTGATGTAATATGCTAAAACATTACAAAATTAGAGGGGTCAGTGTAGGATCATGGGGGTCCAAACTAGGCCCTTAAGTGGCAATGAAAAAAAAAAAAAAAAGACTTAGAAAACTTGACATAAAAATTTGAATAGGTTATTAATATAACTTAAAAATTACGCAAGAAAAAAATTTGTAGAAAATTGATAAATGTTTTAGGAATCGGCGCAATGGTGAGTAGAAAGGAGCCGTTGGAGGCTACGGTTTCTGCGGGCATGGATGGAGGAAGCCCCCCAAACAAAAAATGGTCGGATGCAAGCAGAGAACAGAAGGAAAAAGGTCCAAGGGATGCAAAGGAAAAGAATGGAGTTGCAGGTGCATTTCGGGGAAATGCTGGTGAATTCTAGTTGGAAGTAGTGAAAGCAAATGTAGGGCATCTTTTCCAGGCGACATGAAAGAAAGGAAAAAACAACCTGGCGTTCGTCTCTCTGCAAGCAGAGCTTGATGAAGAGGTAAATCATAATGTTAAAGTTTTCTCTAAACTAGTTTTGATTGGCCGTTTCAGGGGACTTTGGCCAAGTTTGGGTGACTTACATAAATGGATCTCAAAACACTAGGAATGGTGGTGACTGGATGCATTCAAATTTATCCAGTCTCGAGAGGCTTTTTTATTGCTGTTTTTGAATCTGGGATTGACAAAAATAAAGTTCTGGGTGACTATTTTTGGAGTTGGGAAGACAAATTTGTTTTGTTGTTGAAGCCATGGCATTTGGCTTTTAATCCTGCAGCTCAAACTTTTGATAGAGTGCCATTGTGGGTGAGACTCCCCAACTTTCCTCTACATCTTTGGTTTGAGTCTTGTTTGGAGGTTATAGGGAATTCTTTAGGAAAATTTTTGATGGTTGATGATAATTCTTCAAATCTGATGCATTCAACTTATGCCTAGATTTTGGTGGAGATGGAAGCAACAAAGACTCTTCCAAAAGAGATTGCAATCAACACTTCGAAAGGATGCTAGAAGTAACCTCTAGACTATGAAAGGGTTCCATTTCATTGCAGAAGATGCTTTCAAACTAGACACTTGGCTACAAAATGTGAAAAAGCCCGAGCACCGAAATATGCTTCTTGCTGGAAGGATACATCTCATTCACATTATGCGGTGGAGAAATAGTGTGAGAAGAAGGAGGAACAGAGCAAGAGCTACTCTCAGGCGATGTGTAACATGGCTTCACATCAACAAAATGGGGCCTCCGAACAAAGGAGGGAGCCAGGTCAAGTTGAGGTGCCTGAATTGAATGCTAAGACCATGGTGAATATGGAAGAAGGGATGGAGGAGCAATACCACCAAGGTGCTAAAATCTTGGAGTGTAGGGAGAAATTGGGGTTGACTAGGGGTCAAGAAATGAGGGAAATGCAAGGCACCTCAGAGGACCAATGTGGTAATGTCGCATGTGGTGAGCAAGGAGAAGCTGGTAGGCAACATGAAAACCCAAAGAAATGACAGAAGGAGGCTACAAGAATGGAGGAGGGTTGGCAGGTTGTGAAGGGTAGGCAAGATAAAAAGGAAAGAAGGAAACTTTTAACATGGTCCTCCGATCATAGACAAAAGGAGGGACCAAAGGCAAAGGACACCTTTGAATAGTTTGATAGAAGTTTCGGGTTGTGTGGATTTAATTCTGGATACACTGGGGGTGTTTGAGTTGCTGCTCTATGTATTGTTTTGTTTGTTGGTGCTCTTTGCAAGGGGAGATGGTTTCCCTTGTAACCATCCCTGTTTCGAGGTAGGTCAAACCTCGAAAATATAATTAAAAACAAACCTTTTACTCATCAAAAAAATAAAAAAATTTATAGAAAATTCAATGTAGCTTTAATTATACTAGTCATCTTTTGGAAAAAAATAAATATATTTTCATATATGAAATTGTGAAATTTAAATACAATACTAGTAAATTTTTAAGAAAAAAATAAAAGGTAAGTGTGTGTCTAACCAACCTAAGTACATGCAAAAAATAATATATTTCTTTGAAAATTTAAATATAAGTAGAGGAAACATGCCTAGATGTGCCACATTTTTTTAATAATATTTTTTGCAAGTAAGTAATTAGTTATAAATTTTTTACTAATTTTTTTTCAAAAATATTAAAACTTGTTTGTCTAACCACCATAACTTGGTCAAAAATTTCTGGAAACCACTTTTTTTTTTTTATCCTATAGTATGGGAAGCATAGAATGTGTCTCGCATCTTTCAAAATAAAAAAATATGAAATCATTTGAGAATTATAGAGTTTTTCAATCATCATATCAATCGGGACTTTAGTCATAATGCATGTTAAAAACCAAGAATGATTATCTACTTAATTATGAATAATTAATATCTTACATTGGTGGAAAGCTAACAATTTTATCAATAAACCCTTTTTGTTTCATCAAATTTAGATAAAATGTTGTGAGCCACTTTTTGGACTGCCATGATCCTGCACTCACCCAAAGCCACCAAGTGAATAAGGGAGGTTGTGTTGATGTAAGCAACCCACACACTCTCTCTAAAGACATAAAATGCCCTGTGAAGATTAACTATTTTGTTTTAGATACACATAAATAAGTTGTAGGTGTGTAGAACTATGTTTCAAATAAATAAAACTAAGCTACAAACAAACAAGATTAAGATGCATTATAATAATCTATTTATATAAGAACAAAAAATATGCTATTGGTACATAGTACTATACTATAAGAATAGAAACTATACTGCAAGTGCAACAATAAGATGCAATTGGAACAACATAACTATAAGAATAGAAAGTTGTTGTAGGGGTTTTACCACATAGTACTAAATCACAAGCACCCAAATGATCAAACACATAAAATAGCCCACTTTGAGAATAACAAAATCATCAAAAATTATCATTTACAAGAACACACATAGTACAATAAATAAAACAATTTATTGAAAAGAATAATAATTGATTATGTTTAGCTTCGAAATAAATTTATTTGCACACAATTTTATTAATTCATAATATTAGGTCAGATTTAACATTCCTTTACATTCCTCTTTCTTATTGTTTGTCAGCCACATGTTCCTCTATTCCTCTATTGGTTTTCTTTGTTGTCTTATTTTTCTAACCTTTGAGAAACAACATGACGTCTATGCCTACACTCCCTAGCATTTTTGTTTCTTTTAGTATAATTTTCAAGTTGTGTTTGGCTAGGAGCGGGTCTATAAACCATAGGTTTCTTTTCTTCCCTAAGGGGAGTAACTGAAGGAACCAAAGGAGGTTTTTCAACCACTTTCTCTTTAGCTTTATCAACTTATTTTATCTTAGGAGGCATGACATCATTGTTTTCATTATCTCTTGGTCTTTTGTAGGAGATAGGAAAATGATTTGTCTTAGGTTGTTCTTGTTTTTTGGAATGTATTTAGGTTCAATCATGGTTTCATCAAGAATAGTAGGCTTATTCATAGGTTGAGGCATGTTTCTAAGGGATAGTTTTTGTAACACCCCTCCATTTTGCTTCTTGTGTGTTTGCTTTATGCTATGTTTGGGATGCAGCTACTATTATACTGGACACACCTTGTTGTTTGTGTTTTGATCAATACTATTGAGCAACATTGATTATTATGTAATGTGGATTATTTGAATATTGTTTCACATGCATTATGGATTCTTGATGTTAGTAGAGTTAGCTTGAGATATTGTATTACGTGATTTCTGATTATGATGTAATGCCAGTTTTGGATGAGTGTATTGGTGAAGAGGACGGTTTGCATCACTCGCTTGCGAGCGCCCTATGAATCTGTGATTTCTTCTTCACAGTGTGTATTATATACTAGATATACTGTATTATGTTGTTTACTTGATTTCAGGTTGCAGGTATATGACATCGACTCCACCTGGTTTCACAGGTTTGAGCGTGTTGATCCAACGGTTAAGTTGAAGGGAGATAGTAACTAGGTAACATGTGCTAGGTCTACCCCCAAGCCTTAGTGTGTCGTTAGTCTTGTTTTGTGAGTCGTGTTTACTTGGTTTACTGTTATATGATTTTATTAGATGCATTATTATTTATTTAAATGTTTAGAATTATTGGATTGTTGGAAGTAGAGTTTATTTTAATATTAAGTGAAATCTATGCTTAGATGAAGTCTATATGTTGATTATGAAATTGTATTAATTAAATTTTAATTTATTTAATTAATTAAATTAATCTTGGAAAAGGTTGAATTTAATTATTAAATAATTAAAATTAATTAATTGAGTTTATTGCATTAAATTAAATTAAAAGAATTGAAAGAAAAGTGAAATTGCATTTTAAAATCAATTTGGGGTTTTCGAAAATGGGAAAAGGAAATAAATATCTATTTTCACTTTGCATGCAAAAGGAAATTAGGGTTAGATTAGATATTTGAGTTTTAATGTGAATGCATGTTTCAATTTTGAGGGAGAAGTTTTTGGAAGGATTATTATTTTCAGAGGAATTTGAGAATTTTTGAAGAACTTGCACAAAGAAGGATTGAAAGCAATTTGGGATTGTAGAGTTTGTTTTTTTTGAATTTTGTTTGCAATTATCGAAGTTCTTGGATTGGATCCATTGCACGTTGGAAGAAATTGTAGGAATTCTTAGGAGGAAGCTTGCATCAGATTTTCATCTTCATCTGTAGCTTTGGATTCCAGGTTTTGTCTTGTTTGATTCATCTCATATTATATTATTTGCAAATTTGTTGTTATTATCATTTGTGAAATTGAAAATTGTTTGTTGAATCTAGATTTAATCTATTAAAAATTTGGGGAAGAATGTTTAAATTTACTGTAGCTTTTAATTCTATAAATGGGGGAAATTGAGGAAACATAATTTAATTTAAACCTCAAATTGTGTGTTCAACATTTAGTTTTATTATGAAGATATTACCTTGATAAGTTAGTCAGATCTATTCTTCAAAAGAAATTCAAACCCTTGTAGAAAACCTTCAGTAAGAGAACAAGATTTGTTTGATTTTCTATATTTAATTGTTCTTTGTAAAAATTCATTGAAAAGTGTTAAAAGAAATTTAAATTATACCTTTTTAAATGTTGGAATAGATTCTGAAGAATTTAAAGAATTTTCTTATTCTGGTTCTTTTACATTTCCTCAATTTTACCAGTTATGGAAATTCTGGTAAATTTTTATATATTTATATATATAAACTTATATATATTATATGTAAATTGCATATAATATATATAATATATATAAATATTATAAACCCTTTGATTTTAACACCTAGGTTCTGTTGAAATTTCCTTTTTTCGAATTTCGCACCGAGTTAATGGTGAAAAGTACTATTTTTGGGTATTTGTGTTTTAATTCAAGTAAAAATTATTTATATAAAATAGAATAAAAAAAAGTAAAAGTAAGTGGATGGATGGGGAGATCAAACCCCCACCGTCATACACATCCATAGGGGATGGATGCAACTGCCATGGGTAGTGTGCCCACCCTTTTGGGGGGACACACTCCCCATGGGAGCTGCGGCCACCCATACCAGTGCCGGTCATTGTACTTTGTATAGTCGATGATGGCAATGGGACGCCGGCCGCTGTATAAAGTACAGCTGGTGCTGTAATACTCCTACGTTTTGATTCTTGTTCAAGTTGCTTTATGCTATGTTTGGTTGCAGTTACTTTGATACTTGATACATTTTGTTATGATGTTTTGATCGCTACTATTGAGTGATAACTATTATTGTGGGATGTAGTTATCCGATTATTGTTTAATTTGCATTATGGATTAGTGATGTTGTAGAGTTCACATGAGATGTTATTATGAGATTACTGGATTATGATGGAAGTGTCAGTTTCGATGAGTGTATTGGTGAAGAGGACGGTTTCACATCACTCGCTTGCGAGCGCCCTGCGAATCCATAATTTCTTCTTCACAATGTGTATTATATGCTAGATATATTATATGATGTTGTTTACTTGGTTGTAGGATTGCAGGTACATGACACCGACTCCACCTGGTTTCACAGGTTTGAGCGTGTCGATCCAATGGTTAAGTTGAACGGGAGATAGTAGCTAGGTAACATGTGTCAAGTTTACACCCTAGCCTTAGTGTGTCGTCAGTGTGTGTGTCGAGTCATTGTCTGTCTTGCTTTGATGTTATTTAATTCTAAAGAATTCTTGATTTGGAAATAGATATTTAGAATAATTGCATTTAAATCATGTTGATGGTTATTTAATTTAAATAATGCAATGTAGATAAAAGTTTATATTTAAATTAATTAATTATATTTAAATTATTTAATTAATTAAATTTAATCCAAGGGGGTTGAGTTTAGTTATTAAAAAATTAAATTAATTAATTAAACGTGATGCAAGAGAATGAAAGGAAATAAAATAATTAAAATTAAATTTGGAATTTAATTTCAACGTGTGGGAATTAAATTAGAAATTTTAATTAAATGTTTATTTGGAAATTGGTTGCAACTTTGGAAATTAATTTATTATTTGAAATTGCATTTTAAATTGAAAGTGGGTTTTGGAAAATTGAAATTGAAATATCTAATTTGCATGTAATGTGAATTAGGGTTGTATTAGGTATTTGTGATTTATAAAGAATACATGTTTTAATTTTAGGGCAGAAAGTTTTTAGAAAGAAATACATTTTTACAGCAGGGAAGAAATTTTGAAAAATTTGCACAAGGTTTTGAAGAAAGTTTGATTGTAGAATTGATTGAAGGAAAGATTGTTTGCATTTGTTGGATTTTGGATTGGATTCATTGGAGGATTGAAGAAAATTCAGGAAATCCTTGGAGGAGGCTTGCATTAGAAATTCATCTCTTTCTGTAGCTTCTTGTACCAGGTTTTCCTCTTTGTGTTTTATTGTTCTTGATTGTTTTCTTTAAAATAGTAATGATTTAAGATTTGTTTGTTAAATCTGTTTTAGAAAAGAAATTTGATATTAGAAGAAAAGAATTAAACAAATTTACAGCTTTTGCTTGTGAAAATTCTTGAGTGAAAATTGTGAAAATTTCAGTTGAATTTAAATTATTTGGGGAAATCAATTTTGTTGTTATTGAAATCAAACATAGAGATTGAACAATGCATTTAGAATGTTTATAGAAGATGAAACTTTCTGTTTATTATTAAAAAACGGATTTTAAAATTTGCAGTATAGTTATATTTTTCATGGTAAAATGCTCTGGTTTCGTCACCTATAACCTCACTTCCACAAACTGGGTTGTTAAGAAATTTAAAGGGTTTTTGCATCTTGAAATTTTTGTCTCCTTGTCAAAAACTCGTAAATACCCAGATCCTAGTTTTTGAGTTATACTTGAAACATGAGACTGCTGTTAAGTTATTTTCCCATGACTGATCTAAAAATAAAATAATAATAAATTGATATTTATAAATATTAATATTTTATGTATTGTTATTATAATATTAAAATATTATTTAAATAATATTTTATATTATAATTTACAATATTAAAGTATTATATTTATTTATATTATTTTAAATAAAATTTGTATATGAGATTAGTGGAATTAAAATTATAAACATATGGAGAAATTATTGTTTATTTTAAAATGGCATGTTTAAGTTTAATTGAAGTAGTTAAATATTTGATTTAAAGAATGCATAATTTAAAATTTAATTGTGAGAAACAATATGTTATTATATTAAAGAGACTGAATGTTTTAAATAGAATATTGAATGAGACGTAAGATTTGGTTAGGAAATGGAAAGAGTTTACTTGCATGGATTTGTGTCGATTTAAAAGTAAATTAAGAAGTTGTTTTATTGATGAGGCAATCAATTATATTATTTATTCATTTCTATTTATATTATATGAATCATTGTAATTAGATTATGAAAGAGATATGGATTTCGTATATCCAAAAGTAATATCTTCCTCATGATTATCTTAAAGGATCTAATTTTCTGTGTTTGGTAAAGGGAAGTAAGTTTATTTGTTTTAGATTTCCAATAATAAAAAGGGAAATAGGGGTTATGATTATTTTAAATGATCTAGTTATCGTGTCTTTGACTTTGTCAACACTACCTATTGAATGAGTATGAATTTAAGAAATGCAAATATTAGATTTGATTGATGACTTGAATGCTTTTGTTGCTATGTCGTCAAGTTGCATTGTTGGTTTTTAGATTTAGTGTTGGTCCTAAATTATAAGTCTTCCAGAAGATCTTAGAGGATAAGGGTTGTTGAATCTTTATGCCATCCAGTTGTTTTCCCTTGGGTAGTGCATGGCATCTTTTCAATTTTACCCAGTTTTCACGAACGGGGATGTTTGCACCTCCTTGGTTTAGGAGTGGATTATGGGATCCATGTCTCCTTGTATGGAGTGACCTTGTGATGTGGTTTCATCTTGTTGCCTCCTATGAAAGGAGTGGACTATGTGTTTGTTTCCTCCAAGATGTTTGGAGTGAGTTCTATTATTTGTATCCTCCTTGTGCTGGAGTGGATTATGATGCCTAGTTGGTATGCACTTGTGGTTCCCTTGGTGGATTGTTTGGGTGTGTGTTCTCGAATAGAAGAGTGGCTTCTATTAGGCACCAGAGCCCAAAGAGGTAAACTGGATAACCTTCAGGAGTGAATTAAACAAGTGATAATTAAAATAATATACTTAGAAGATTATGACTAACTTCTCACTAATCAAGATAATTTAATCCTCACTCATAGACACAAGGGCTTGTTTAGACTTGGGATGAGTGAGAAGGCCTGGAATGGCAAGATCAACTATCTTGTTCTTACGAGAGGTAGTTGATTCCGCATGAGTGAGTATGAGTGCCGGGATTCGGTTGAGGCCACCAGGATTACTTGTGCCAGAGCCTATGAAGAATGCCTAGAGGAGATCTCATGACAAACCTTGCGATGACACTCTCTCTAGGACACCTGTTGTTAATTGTTTTATATGTATGGTTCTATGAACATACTTGATCTAGTTTATGTCTGGAAGCAATGTGATCTATGTCAGTGATGTTGGAGTTGTACTTGTATTGTACTTGATTTGTACTTGTATTGTACTTGATTCGTACTTGTATGGTGAATGAGTTGTACTTGTTAATTCATTTCGTGGGTTATAATAGTATGAGTCAGTTTGAGTCTACCTTTGGTTAGAGGTAGTAGAATCTTTGTCCATGTTACCTTGTTACTATCTCCTAGCATGGGGGGTGGGCCTTCGGGTATCACATTGGTAGGGTGGAACATGCACCAAAACCATTGGGTCCCCATCGATTTTCAGTACTTGGTGGCGAGACATCTAGATGGACAGCTCATGGTTCTTGTTGTAAGTTCTTGCATTGTAATATTTCAGTTTTGTATATGATACTTTATCCCTCTTTTGGTATGAGGTGGATGTTTGTAATTGTAACCTTGAGTACTATTGCCTCATTCTGGGAATGAGTGATGTAACTATTGGTTTAAGATAATTTTTATGAGATTGTATCTTGGTTGATTATCTTATTATGTTATGCGGTATTCTTATGATGTATGATGTTTATTTCATAAAGTTCATAAGGCTATGGTTATATGTAATATGTATGTTTGGGTTTAAGTAATCCTAACCTTGTAGCCTTAGAGGTTGTTGTGAACTAGTAAGTGAATGTGTATGTTAAATGCACTTTATAAAATAAAATTTGGTTCGCTTATGATGTTAATTGCAACTTCTTTTAAGGTTACTTGGCGGGGCATTACAGGTGCAGGCACAAGTACCGCCGGTACACCTGTGGTTTGTATTTAAATTTTTTTTTTTTTTAAATTTTTATTTTAGTTTTATTTTATTCTTAGAAATTTGTTTACTTTATGATTTGTTTAGTTATTAAAATGCATATTATTTAATTTGGTTATATACCATTGGTATATTAAATACCAAAATAAAATAGTTAATATAAGTGAAAGTCTAATTATAAAATGGGAAAGTCAGTGTCTATGTAGGAACAAGATGCAAAATTTATCAATTTATCTCAGACAAAGTTTTATTAAAAATAAAACAAAGGCCTAGATTGTATAATAAATAAGATTTATTTTTATTGAAATGTGAATTTCAAATCAAATATGTGAATTAAATACTTATCTTTTTTTTTTTTTGTTAGACACTTTAATGCATGCAGATAGTTGACAGTGGGTTAACTGTAATGCTTTTTATGCATTGTTATTAAGTTGTGATATATGTTTATTTAAAAGGGGGATTTATTTAGTTGATGAATATTTGTATGGTTATTAGATTAAATTTTCTACGAGATGTTTTAAATAGGAATATGGATTTAATGTATCCGAACATAGTGTTGTTCTTTATCGAAGCATTATTAAATTATTTTCTTTTTTATTGATTGCTTGGGAAAGGGTGAATTGTGTAATTATTGTAAAGTCTTCCAGTGTATGTGGGTCATTCCCATGTTAGCTAATGTTCATTTTTCCTTGGGTAGATTTATTTGAGTTCTTTTCCTCCAAGTGTTGGAGTGAGATTCTTTATTTTTCGTCTCCTAGATTAGGAGAGACTAAGTTATTTAGTTTTGTAACACTGGAGTCACCCTTGGAGTTTAGATTTGAGTAGTGAGTTATCCATTAGAAGAGTGGCTTTTGTTAGGGGCCGAAGCCCAAAGAGGTAAATCGGGTAACCTTCGAAAGTGTTTTTAAGAAGTGATAATTAAAGCAAAGTACTTAGATTACTAGGATGCATTCACATTAACCAAGATAAAATTAACCTCACTCGCAGACACAAGGGCTTGTTTAGACTTGGGGTGAGTGAGAAGGCCTGGAATGGCAAGGTCAACTAGCTTGTCCATAGGAAAGGTAGTTGATTTCACTTGAGTGAGTATGAGGGCTAGGATTCAGTTGAAGTCACCAGGATTACCGGAGCCTATGAAGGATGCCGAGAGGAGATCTCATGACGCACCTTGCGATGACACTCTATCTAGGATAACCTTGATTATATGTTGTGCGTATGTTTTATTTAGGACATTTGATTTTATTATGACTGGAAGCAATGTAACCATGTTAGTGTTAGATTTATATTGTGCATATGTATGGTTGAGTCAGTTTGTTCAATTAGTCAGCCTTTGGTTAGAGGTAGTAGATTTCTTGTCCATGTTGCATTTTTACTATCTCCTAGCATGGGGGGTGGGCCTTCGGGTACCACTAGGTTGGGTGGAACATGCACCAAAACTGTTAGGTCCCCCTTTGTTCTTCAGTTCATGGAAGCGAGACATCCAGTTGGACAACTTGCAGATATTGTTACTCTTTTCTTGTACTATTGTAATTCTTCTTGTATCAGTTGTATTTATCCCTCTTGTTGTTATGAGGAGGATCTTGTAATTGTTATACTCTTATAGATTTTGACTCATTCTGGGAATGAGGATTGTAATCTTGTAATGGTTTATGTAATGGAATTATGTGATGGTTAATCTATTCATATCTTGTATTTACTTATGTTGAATGTATGTCATTAATTGAATTGTTAATGCAATGTAATTTAGATGATGTATGTTAATGGGAATTAAGTAATCTCGGTTACGTAGCCTTAGGGGAGGTTTTCAATTTTAGGTGAACATGTATTTTTAATTCATTTAAAAAAAAAAATAGTACGCTTTTGTAGTGAATTGAAACTTCCTCTAGGGTTGCGTGGCAGGGCATTATAGTTTTTCTATGCATTTCACCTTAAATTTTTTATAGGATTTGAAAAATAAGTTCTCATGAGGTTTAATAGGCTCCATTGGCTCGGTGAAAAAGGAATCTAATGAAAAGTTCCCTTGGGAAGACAAAGGATTAAAGCCATTATGGTGCACAATGAAGATTTCATTGTCAAAGGGAGACTTTAAACATTTATGCGCAATCAATAAGACAAATTCCATGGAGGATAGCCATGGATAACCAAGCTTCACATGGAATTGGTTTGATGTGAAGATAATGGAGAATGAGACATATAATTATTTCAGTCCGAATTTTATAGGAAGGGTGATTGATCTCATCGTAGGGCAGCATGAAACCATTATGCATTTTTATCCATGCTTTCATTTTATCATATATTTCTTGATAGAGTTCATGCACAAGTAAGAATTCCTCAATGATCATATTCTCTTTAGAAATGAGATCAATTAATATCTCATTAGTGGGCTTATCATTGATTCAATCAGCTATGTAAGGAGGACCATCAGGTGCATTTCTACTAATACCTATATATGAGAAAGGAATGTCAAGACGCTTCTTAGTTTATCCCTTACAAGGTTGAATTTCGATTAGTGCAACCTATGATCAATGACATAGTATAGGTAAACTACACCTAATCCATATGAATTCAAGACATATTTAACCCACTAAACATCAACTACAATAAGATAATTCATTGTAAACAAAGAAAAAAAATCCATTAAAAATAACATTCTAAATCATGAAAGCTTGGAAAACCTTTAATCTAAGATATTGAAACTTATCTTATTAGGGGAGTGGTGTTGCGTTGATGTGGAATGGCGACCCTTTTCCAATCCCTTGGATAATGAGCCTTTTTCAATCAGTTTTATTAAAGAAAATTGATGAAACCATTGATAGATGTGTGTGAAAACATGATTTAAAGCTAAATGAACATGATGCAAGCTATTCTAACATGATTTATACTAAGATGATTGATATGGGTGTATATGAATCTACTTTAAATGTATGCAAGCTTCAAAATATTAAAATCCTAATTAACAAATAAGCTAAATGTATGCATCTATGTTATCATGCAAGCTATTAATGGAAGCTAACTTAGTATGCAAGTAAATAAATCTAAAATGATGTATAATGTGAGTGCAAGTGCAAATGAGTTTAACAACTATTAAAAGATGGATCCATTTGTCTCCAAATAGCAACCTATTTATAGGAGAGCAAATGAGAAATGAAGGGTTAAGATAAAAAATGTTAATCAATGGTTAAAAAGGAATGAAGTTGGAGTTATGGATCATGGATTCCCATCAAGGGTTGAAAATGTAAGATGATATTTAATCCAGGTCTCACATTAATCCAAACAAACACACTTTCAAGACTGGAAAAAGAGGTCTTGTAAGTTAACTTGCACATGAAATCTAGTAAATTTGTTTTAAAAAGGAATATTCCCTTTTTCAAATGAGTGAAGAAAGAGAATATTCTCATGGGTGAAGAAAATAGATATTTAACAAATTAAAACAAAGTTTTAATGTGCAAAAAGGGGAAGGAATATTCCATGGGAATATTTCCTTTTTGGAAGAATGTGCAAAGGAGGAATATTCCCTTGGAATATTCCACTGCAAGTGGGGGGAATTAAAGTTATTAGTAATTGATAATTAAAAAAAGTTTTTAATTATGTCAATTAGGGGAATTTCATGATATTCATTAAATAAATGATTTAATGAAAAGGGGTAAAGTGAAATGATATTTAATTTACACAACTTAGGGTTATTTAATTAAATAAGAGGACTTAGGGGTTTAAATTAAATAGCTTGATGTATTTAATTTAATAAGACGAAATGCTAGCATGAAAGGGGATGAATTAACCTAATTAAATTAATTAGATTAATAGATGAAAATGACATAATTAATTAAATAACTAGGCTAATTTAACCAATTAAGCAAAAAGATGATGGTTTTTAAGACGAAATGATGTTAGTTAGCCAATGGGATCCATCAAGACATTTTTGGGTGTCTACATTTTTCCCCTCTTTGAATAAATGTAGTCATTGCATTGGTTCAAAGAATGATGTTGATTTTGATGCTGATAACAATGCGGAAATGGATATCGATGATCTCTTTGAGATGTTGATAGTCAAGCTAAAATTGATTGATATGATTGATTGATTGATCACATTGTTGAAGATTCAAAACAATGAGAGGATTGTCTTGAATAACATGAGGATTGATGGGGAATGATATATCCCAATGATGGTTGATTTGATAGATTTGATCAAGATTTTCTAGCAAGGCTAGGAACACAATTTTTTAGATGATTTGATATCGATATCATCAAAATATGGTTGGTTTCCCCCTCAAGAGATTGATTAGAGAATAAAGTGTTCTGATCAGGCTCATGATAGGTGAAAATCAGAATTATGCTTGAGATGCTTAATATTTCAAGTTGCTTTTCAGCTAAAGAGTTGCAAACTTTTAGATTGTTGAGCTAAAGATAGGACAAATGTCTCACTGTGCCCCAACGAAAAAGGCATTTTTGTCATGCTAGCTCACATATTGATGTAGATAGATTTCATGATGTATAAATAGTCATCGGCTATGGGTAGCCTCATGTATATTTTGATATATCACACAAATTTGATACTTGGATAAAAAATTTAGTAAATATAGAAGAATAAGAAGAAGAAGATGAATGGATTGACTATTGATTTCAAGATTGATTCAAAATTCCAACAAGCCTATGATCCACCAAGACTTTATTAGAGATGGTGATGAGAGATGATGATGATGAATTTTTCATATATGGGATTGAGAATTTTTTCCTTCCTTATTTTGGATATAACTATAGACACGATGCATCAAGGTATCGATAACCAGGATGGCATTGTATCTAGTGTAATGGACTTTGACTCTACAAACAGATAGGATAATTCTTATTCACAGCTTGAAATATGAAAACCTCATCGGAATGTACTTTAGAATTTTAAAATATATCATACCAAAGAATAAGCAATATTCAACAATCTACTCCAAATAACCTCCCTACACACAACTAAGTAAGAATGCGTGAATATTATTTTACAAGAATACCCCACAAGCACAAAAAATGAAATAAAATAATTGATACCCCATTCCTTTCTCTCTAAATCATTGAGACATCATCGAGAGGTCCTTGGAATGGGTCAATAAGATAAATCATAAGTAAATATCAAAGATAAATAGTCAATGTTATCTATATCTCTTTCCAGTTTAAATATAGTTAAGGTGATGTCTAATACTCATGCCCATCATAGGAAGGATACATGCTAGGAAATGTTGATCAGGTGTTCTGATTAGGATGAGGTGTGTGATAAGTCGTTGATACAAACTCCACTAACTCATTTACCTATGAACTAGACTTTAGATTTTGACACTTAGGTTTTCACTTTATGACTTGAGATACTTGCTTTCTACTTATTTTTCCAAAGGTTGAAGGTGATGATTGATTTATTAGGGATGAAGGTTTATTGCAGGTGAAAGCGAAATGGGATGGATGGTTTTTTGGTTTTTTTGAATATGTCAATGTTTTTGAGATTTTTGAAATGTTTTGAGGTTGTTTTTGGTCTTTTTGAAAGTTTATGTGAATGTTTAAATTTTAAATTATTTCAGATTGTTTAGAGTTTATCTATGTTTTCAAGTGGTTTTGGTATTTTCAATTTTCAAATGTTTTTGTGTTTTTATGATATTTTGAAATATTTATGGGATTTTCCAAGTTTTTCAAATGTCTAGGGGTTTTTTGATATTTAAATGTTTAAAGATTTTCGATATTTGAATGTTTAGGGTTTTATGATATTTGAATGTTTAAGGATTTTTTGATATTTGAATTTTTTAGGGTTTTTCCAAGTTTTCCAACCAAGAACCTAACCTAAAAGACTATCCTAGGGGCCTCGAGGGCTTACAAAAGATTAGACTTGCCTACGTTATTCATGTAGAGACCACGTAATTTGACTAACTTGACTTATTAGTAATGAAAAATGAATAGTTGATGGATTGTCAGTTTATTATGACAGACTCCTAAATATTGACCTAGGGTGTCTCGAGGGCACATCAATGATGGCCTTTCCTATGTTCATGCTCAAAGACCCATAGTTTGACAAGGTAGTATTTTTGAATTTTCGATGTTTTGATCTTTTTAGTGATTTTGATGTGTTTTGGATGTTTTGGATTTTGACTTTATAATTTTTTAATGTTTTTGGATTTTAGCTATACAAGATTTTGATGTTTTTTTATTTTGATTATATTTTACAAGTGTTTTGGATTTTGATGAGGTTTTATGAATGTTTTTTGGATTTTCGATGAGATTTTTAAATAGAAAATACCTAGATCATGATGTCGATGTCATGTTGTGAGATATAAGACATGGATCAAGAGTTATTTGAAAACAAGAGAGCAATAATGTGCCCCTAGTGTCTACCAATGTTACATATATCAATGAAAAAACCATGATAGGTAATTTATATGTGAAGAGTTTAACATCTTATCATGCTAGATATGGGCTATGGGACTTCACAAGATAAAATGGTAAAGAGCATGCCAAACTTTTCTCCATGAGTAGAGTTGAAGTATACACTGAGTCTTTTTCAAGATCAAGATAAAGTGGGATACCTGGATGAATCTGGATTGGATGGATCGAGGGAACACTAGATTTATCATGAAAAGGATGAGATGCTTCTATCTAAGAAGGATCATTAGACGCTCGATTCTACTCATGATGCCTATTTTCCAAGTTTTCATCATAGTACTTTCCCAAAGTGCCATCGTAGTGGTTTTCACTGAAGGACGATTGGTATTTTTACTATTTTCTTGATTTTTTTATTTTTTTGAAGATTTTACCCTTATATTGAACCACCTAGTGGTATTGATTCAGAGGCCACTATCATAACATGCTAGCAATATCCTGCTTGGAGAAGATACTTTTCTAAGATATGAGCAATTGTGTACAACCTTGAAGAACTCTGATCTACCTTGTGGATACTAGAATTAACCTTCTCTATGGGCACACATTGCGATAAAGTGCCTTTAGAATCCTTATGATGAAGGGTAGCTTATGGCACATGGTCAATGCGAGAATTGGATATCATGAATGGAGTGGATAGTGGCATGTATGCAGGGATATGACATGGATTTGTCGATATTTTGGAACCTTTTATTGTCCAAACTTGGGAAGATGAGCGATGATGGTTGGGACTAGAGGTTTTCATGGAATTAGGACTAACCAATAGATATACTTCATTCCTTGCTTCAAAAGCCTTCTTTTGTATTTGAGGATTATTTTGATGGAAACATTTCTTTTTTTTATTGTGTCTCATAGTTTCTTTGACTAGGGGAGTTTTGGAGGGATTATTTTTTTTATTTTTCTTTGGTATCCATTTGCACTTGACGGTCCTTCTTGCATTATTGCTTCATTTTCTTTGATAATATTCTACTTGCTTTGATAGGAATATTTATTTTTATGCTAGTCCCAGTTTGTGTATGAGATGATGGGTGAATTCCAACTCATGATATGACTAGTTGTAGCATTGACATTATTTTCATCATAAAGATTCTTCGTGCCCCAGATGTTGATGTTTGTTGTAGAAAAGATTGTCCCTAGTATTGTGAAGGTATTAACAATACCTAATTGCTTCCCCTGATAATGTATCCTCTCATCCATAGCCACTGAATATGACTCTTCATGAACATACGATATTGCTATGGGTTTATGTTGTTCATCAATATGAACTATTTTCTTTGATTCTATAACTTCATTATCTATTAATACTACTTCAAAAGATGTTGGTGCTGACTCAAAATATTTTGATGATGCATGTGCGTTTGTTTGATACAATGCATATCAGAAAGAATATGACAGAAACTGTAATACCCCTCCGTTTTGTTTCTTGTTCAAGTTGCTTTATGCTATGTTTTGGTTGCAATTACTTTGATACTGGATACATTTTGTTATGATGTTTTGATCGCTACTATTGAGTGACAACTATTATTGTGGGATGTAGTTATCTAAAATTGTTTCACATGCATTATAGATTAATGATGTTGTAGAGTTAACATGAGATGTTATTATGAGATTATTGGAATTATGATGGAAGTGTCAGTTTCGATGAGTGTATTGGTGAAGAAGACGGGTTCACATCACTCGCTTGCGAGCGCCCTACGAATCTGTAATTCCTTCTTCACGGTGTGTATTATATGCTGGATATATTGTATGATGTTGTTTACTTGGTTGCAGGATTGCAGGTACATGACATTGACTCCACCTAGTTTCACGGGTTTGAGCGTGTCGATCCAATGGTTAAGTTGAACGGGAGATAGTAGCTAGGTAACATGTGTCAACTCTATGCCCTAGCCTTAGTGTGTCGTTAGTCGTGTGTGTCGAGCCATTGTCTGTCTTGTTTTAATGTTATTTATTTCTGAAGCATTCTTGATTTGGAAATAAATATTTAGAATAGTTGCATTTAAATCATGTTGATGGTTATTTAATTTAAATAATGCAATGTGGATAAAAGTTTAACTTAAATTAATTAATTATATTTAGTTTATTTAATTAATTAAATTTGATCCAAGGGGTTGAATTTAGTTATTAAATAATTAAATTAATTAATTAAACGTGATGCAAGAGAATGAAAGGAAATAAAAGAATTAGAATTAATTTTGGAATTTAATTCCAACGTGTGGGAATTAAATTAGAAATTGTAATTAAATATTTATTTGGGAAATTAGTTGCAACCTTGGAAATTAATTTATTATTTGAAATTGCATTTTAAATTGAAAGTGGGTTTTTGAAAAGTGAAATTGAAATTGAAATTCGGAATTGAAAGTGAAATTGAAATATCTAATTTGAATGTAATGTGAATTAGGGTTGTAAATATTGAAATTGAAATTGAAATATCTAATTTGCATGTAATGTGAATTAGGGTTGTAAATATTGAAATTGAAATATCTAATTTGCATGTAATGTGAATTAGGGTTGTATTAGTTATTTTTGATTTATAAAGAATACATGTTTTAATTTTAGGGGAGAAAAATATTTTAGAAAGAAAAAAAGACATTTTTATAGCAGGAAAGAAATTTTGGAAAATTTGCACAAGGGTTTGAAGAAAGTTTGATTGTAGAATTGATTGAAGGAAAGATTGTTTGCATTTGTTGGATTTTGGATTGGATTCATTGGAGGATTGAAGAAAATTCAGGAAATCTTTGGAGGAGGCTTGCATCAAAAATTCATCTCTTCCTGTAGCTTCTTGTACCAGGTTTTCCTCTTTGTGTTTTATTGTTCTTGATTGTTTTCTTTAAAATAGTAATGATTAAAGATTTGTTTGTTAAATCTGTTTTAGAAAACAAACTTGATATTAGAAGAAAAGAATTAAATAAATTTACAGCCTTTGCTTGTGAAAATTCTTGAGTGAGAATTGTGAAAACCTTAGTTGAATTTAAATTATTTGGAGAAATTGATTTTATTGTTATTGAAATTAAACATAGAGATTGAACAATGCATTTAGAATGTTTTTAGAAAATGAAACCTTCTATTTATTATTAAAAAAATAGATTTTAAAGTCTGCAGTATAGTTATGTTTTCATGGTAAAATGGTCTGATTGCGTCGCCTATAACTTCACTTTTACAAACTGGGTTTTCAGGAAATTTAAAGGGTTTTTGTATTTTACAATTTTCTAACACCTGTCCAAAAATCTCAAATACTTAGATTGTAGTTTTTGAGTTATGCTTGAAACATGAGACTGCTGTTAAATTATTTTCCCATGGCTGTTCTGAAAATAAAATAATAATAAATTGATATTTATAAATATTAATATTTTATGTATTGTTATTATAATATTGAAATATTATTTAATAATATTTTATATTATAATTTATAATACTAAAGTATTATATTTATTTATATTATTTTAAATAAAATTTGTATATTAGATTAGTGGAATTAAAATTATTAACATATGGGGAAATTATTGTTTATTTTAGTATGACATGTTAAAGTTTAATTGAAGGAGTTAAATATTTGATTTAAAGAATGCATAATTTAAAATTGAATTGTGAAATTTAAATCCATATGTAAAAGGTCCAATTATTAATTTGATTTAATTGGAAAAATATATTTATATTTTGGAATATTGATGATGAAGGATATTTTTATTTTGAATTAATCAATTTGATATTTTGTAAAGGATAGAAGATATGTTAAGGATTAAATATATTTAAATATATTAATTTATATTTAGTATATGTATATTGAAGGTATTTATCCATTTGAGAGAATAAATAATATTTTATATTATTTTATTCTTTTGTTTGCAAATTGGGTATTATTAGTGTTCTAAGAGAAATAATTAGTATGTGTAGAAAATGTATAGAGAAATATATTTAAATATATTGAAGAATTATAGAAATATTTATATTTAAATGTTTGTTTTATTTAATGAGATTTAATTAGAAACAATATGAATGCGTGGCCAAATAGACAAGCCAAAAGATATTTTTATACATTGATGAAATTGCATGTTTTTAAATGGATGGTTGATGAGACATAGACTCCGGATAGAAAATTGGAAAAGATTGTTTGCAATAGTGTTAGGTTGCATTAGAAGTAAATTTAGGAACTATCTCTATTGAAAAAGGCAAATATTTATTATGTTTTATTTCCATAGAACAAATTAATCGTTGTGATTGGAATATTAAAGAATCTATATAATTGAGTTTATTATTATATATGTTTGGTGTATATATAATATGGAGCATGTAAAATATGTTAAGGGTAAATTCATTATCGTATTTCATTTTTATAAGATGTATGCAATGTATTATTGAATAGAGATTTAAAAATGGATAGAGAAACAATATGTTATTATATTAAAGTGATTGAATGTGTTAAATAGAAAATTGAATGAGATGTAAGATTTGGTTAGGAAATAGAAAGAATTTACTTGCATGGATTTGTGTTGATTTAAAAGTAAATTAAGAAGTTGTTTTATTGATGAAGCAATCAATTATATTATTTATTAATTTCTATTTAGATTAATTGAATCATTGTGATTGGATTATGAAAGAGATATGGATTTAGTATATCCAAAAGTAGTATCTTCCTCATGTTTATCTTAAAGGATTTAATTCTTTGTATTCAGTAAAGGGAAGTAAGTTTAATTGTTTTAGATTTCCAATAATGAAAAGGGAAATAGGGGTTATGATTATTTTAGATGATCTACTTATCATGTCTTTGACTTTGTCAACACTACCTATTGAATGAGTATGGATTTAGGAAATCCAAATATTAGATTTGATTGATGACTTGAATGCTTTTGTTGCTATGTCGTCAAGTTGCACTGTTGGTTTTGGGATTTAGTGTTAGTTCTAAATTATAAGTCTTCCAGAAGAACTTAAAGGATAAGGGTTGTTGAATCTTTATGCCATCTAGTTGTTTTCCCTTGGGTAGTGCATGTTCAGTTTTACCCGATTTTCATGAACGAGGATGTTTGCACCTCCTTGGTTTAAGAGCGGATTATGGGATCTGTGTCTCCTTGTATGAAGTGACCTTGTTATGTGGTTTCATCTTGTTGCCTCCTGTGAAAGGAGTGGACTATGTGTTGTTGCCTCCAAGATGTTTGGAGTGATATATTTTATACCTCCTGAGAAAAGAGTGGACTATGTGTTTGTTGCCTCCAATATGTATGGAGTGAGTTCTATTATTTGTATCCTCCTTGTGTTGGAGTGGATTATGATGCCTAGTTGGTATGCACTTGTGGTTCCCTTGATGGATTGTTTGGATGTGTGTTGTCGAATAGAAGAGTGGCTTCTGTTAGGCGCCAGAGCCCAAAGAGGTAAACTGGATAACCTTCAGGAGTGATATAAACAAGTGATAATTAAAATAATGTACTTAGAAGATTAGGACTAACTTCACATTAATCAAGATAACTTAATCCTCACTCATAGACACAAGGGCTTGTTTAGACTTGGGATGAGTGAGAAGGCTTGGAATGGCAAGATCAACTATCTAGTTTTTGCGAAAGGTAGTTGATTCCGCATGAGTGAGTATGAGTGCCGGGATTCGGTTGAGGTCACCAGGATTACTTGTGCGGGAGCCTATGAAGAATGCCCAGAGGAGATCTCATGACAAATCTTGCGATGACACTCTATATGTGACAACTGTTGTTAATTATGTTATGTGTATGGTTATTTGAACATACTTGATCTACTTTATGTCTGGAAGCAATGTGACCTATGTCAGTGATGTTGGAGTTGTACTTGTATTGTATTTGATTTTTACTTGTATTATACTTGAGTTGTACTTGATTCGTACTTGTATGGTGAATGAGTTGTACTTGTTAATTCATTTGGTTGGTTATAACAGTATGAGTCAGTTTGAGTCTGCCTTTGGTTAGAGGTACTAGATCTTTGTTACTATCTCCTAGCATGGGGGGTGGGCCTTCGGGTACCACATTGGTAGGGTGGAACATGCACCAAAACCGTTGGGTCCCCATCGATTTTCAGTACTTGGTGGTGAGACATCCAGATGGACAGCTCGTGGTTCTTGTTGTATTATCTTGTATTGTAATATTTTAATTTGTATATGATATTTTATCCCTCTTATGATTATGAGGTGGAGTTATGTAATTGTAATACATTTGTACTAGTGTCTCATTATGAGAATGAGTGATGTAACTATTGGATTAAGATAATGTTTATGAGATTGTATCTTGGTTGATTATCTTATTATGTTATGTGGTCTTCTTATGATGTATGATGTTTATTTCATAAAGTTCATAATGCTATGGCTATATGTAATATGTATGTGTGGGTTTAAGTAATCCTAACCTTGTAGCCTTAGAGGTTGTTGTTAATTAGTAAGTGAATGTGTATGTTAAATGCACTTTATAAAAAAAAATTGGTTCACTTAAGATGTTAATTGCAACTTCCTTTAGGGTTACTTGGCGGGGCATTACAGAAACGTTATGGAAAATATTGGATGGAAGGCATGACAAAGAAAAAATTGTCAAAATTTGTAGTGACATTCAGGAAGCCAGTCATGCAATGAAAAATGTCATTCAATTAAATAGCGATGGAGACCAAATTAATATAAGTGCCCTTCCTTGGTTATTAATGGAGTAGCATAGCAATTTTATAAAACAAGTCATAAGAAAAATTAGATTTCCCACAGGATTTGTTGCGAACATAAACAATATCATAACAAAGAAAGGTGAATTTGGGTCAGGGATGAAAATGCATGATTGGCATACCTTCATTAAGGTAATAATTCTGGTATATTATATATATATTTGTATACTGCATGTACTTTTCAGTGTATTATGTTTACTACTTTTGGAAAAATATTAATGTTTAGATCATTTTATAATTGTTACAGTACGTTCTACCTCTATCTCTCCTAGAAAAATTTGACAACAATGTCAAACAAGTTATATATGATCTTGGAAAATACATGAGGTAAGTAGCAATATTTTGTTCAATTCATTATATATTTTTGTTAAATCTCGTTAATATATTTGTGCCTTGAATCACTTGTAGATGGTTGTCATCTAAAACAATCCATAAAGAGGATATAAATAATTGGAAGAGAAGAATTCCTCATCTAATGTTTGAAATGAAAAAGTGTCTACCTTCGACATTTTTGAATGTACAAGAACACTACCTCATACACCAAGTTGAGGAGATTGAATTGTGTGGACCTGTACACACAAGGTCTATGTGGATGGTTGAGAGGCACTTTAAATTTTTGAAGGCTTTGGTTAGACAAAGAGCACATCCCAAGGGTTCTATGGTGGAGGGATAAATGGTATACTAGACCATGGTGTACATTACTGACTATCTTCCTAAGTTTGTAGCAAAGATCCATGTAGATTGCATTTGGGATCCCAACTCCATTAACAAATTCAAAGGGGAGTACCTGATGGGGAAAGGTAGATTGAGGAAAGTGACAAGTAATTATAAGATGGTCATGGAGATTAATTATAATACATTTTACATTCAATTTTTATGTATATTGTACTTATTTAATTATTAATCTTCAATATTGATCAATTATAAATTAAGGTCGCATACTGTGGTAATTAACTAATTATACGTCATTTGTGAATTTCAATTTTTTTTGATACAGTTGGTCGAAAGTGGGATGCACTACATTTGTACGTAGCAAACAATCTTGATTGGATGATGGTATGGATTGAACGATGTCAACAATTTGGTCGTGCATTAACATGGGAAGGTGTGGCTTCATTGGTTAAAGAAGCTCATCGTAATGGAGATTCCAATGTTACACCAAGGGAAATTGATTTAGCATATGATTTAAGAGATAAGCAGGTATCTATAAATATATTAATCACCCATATTATTTAATTATTTTGAATTATATTGATGTATATATATGTTGATATTTTTTTCTTTGCATACATTCGACCAACAATAAATATGTTTATCAAGTGATTATATTGCAATAAGTTTTGCATGTTTGACATATTGTAGGTGAAACACCACAAGGCTATGTGGTGCAATGGTCATAAATTTCAAATCAAAAAGTTGGATGGCACGAAGAAAACTTGTGATTCTAGGATAACTACAGTCTTCCAGGTGACTAATGTTTCATCTAGAAGCGACATACATCCAGAAGTCTCAGAAAATCAATACTATGGGATTTTGGATGATATAGTTGAGTGTGACTTGAAGTCCTTCAAATTAGTTATGTTTGTCATATTATGGTACAAGCTAAGATTGAATGGAAATGATCCTGAGAGAACTGTTATTGAACATGATAATGGATTTACCATGGTTAATACAAGGTATTTTGAGCGAGTGGAAATGAGCCCTATGTTCTTCCAAGCCAATGTGAGCAGGTATTTTACTCAGAGGTTATAGGTAAAGTGGGTTGGTCATATGTTGTTAGACATGATCCAAGAGGAAGGCCGGTAAAGTATAGTGTGGTGGAAGAAGAAGATATTGAAGAAATAGAGGGTGATGTAGATGATTATCAAGATCAATAGTTAGTTGATGATGTGCCTGATGAAGATGTCAAAGAGGAGGAACTTGATCATGCTGATGTAGGAGTTAATGTTCATGAAGATGATATCCATGTGGATGATGACATTATCAAAACTGATATCAATGACGATGATGATATGACCAATCCCCACAATGTTGAATTTGGATCGGATGATACAGATAAAGAGTTGGATGAAGAAGAAGATCAATGACATTGAAATGTATGAGTTATGTGATTTTATTATCTATTTGATATTAATTTATTGATAGAACTATATTTGACTTATGTGGTTACATAATTGATTTATGATGTTTTTAATTTTAATTATATTTGAATTATATTAGAATATGTTCAGTTAACAGATGTAAAAAATAAAATGGATAAACCAAAAGATGAAAGCATGAGACCACTGCCTTGTTGGGTGTATGGAGTCTAATGAAGATCTATAAAAGTGTAATCTATGATGGCAATAATTCAAAGTGTTTGGCACACATATGTAGTTTATAACTTGTATAAATGTGCAAGTAAATGACTGACAAACTCTACTTGAGATAGAATGACAATCCTAGTTATGTGACTCTTCTTATTGATCCAATTAATAATCTTCAGTTATTGTGATTGACTAGAAGGGTTTAATCTTTACTTGAAAGAACCAAATAATCACATCACACAAATACAGAAAATGTGTATCGGTAAACTGAATATATATAGATATGCTTGATATATCAATTTAAACAACAGAAAAGCATCAAAATGGAGACAACCAGATAACTGTATAATTCCACAAATACCTAATACCAAGATTAATCCACAAGTTCAGACATCTTCATTAACTTCATCAAAATTCATACATGCATCTGAGTCTTTTAAAGGAAAGTTTCATTGCAAACTATCTATTGTATCTTTCTCCTATCCGCCTATATCTGTTTTACATTATGAAACAAATATAAACATATCAAAATTGTGAAAGGTCGTGTCCTTTGAGAAATGTCTTTTTCTTAACAACAATAACAAACTAGAAATTATGCTCTATTAAGCCATAAATAGATGTTTGATAGATAATCTCGGTAAGCTAGCCGCTTGTGTGTATCAACATCCTCTAGTGCATTCCTTATGGCTATCTCCATTTCGAATGATACAAATTTTGAATTATGTTTCCTACTTGACCTACTTATCCACAAATGGCAATTTTATAGTGGAAAGATATGATCCTAATTTGGTAAAAATTGTATATTCAATATCAAGGTATGAATTAATATGTTCAATTAAGAGATGTCAAATGAAATGGATAATACTAATGTAATGCCTTATTGGGTAAAATGGAGTCAAATGAAAACCTTCAATGAATGGTTCCTATCTAGCAAGTTCTCTAATTGTTTGGCATATAATTATGAGTTTATAACTGGTATAAACATGCAATTATGTAATTGATAAACCCTACTTGAGGTAGAATATCAAATTTGATTATCTGATTCTTCTTACTGATACAAATGAATTTCCCAGATTACTGTACTTGATTGAAAGAGATTTAATTCTTCATTAAAGAATCCAATAAATCAAATCACATAGAAACAACAAATGTGCACTAATAGATCAAATATATACTTGATACTTTAATTTAAATAATCAAGAAACATCAAATTGGAGACAATCAAATAATTGCAAGAATCCAACAAACAATTGATACTAGAATGAAGCCACTAAATCAATAGTCTTTCATTATCTTCTTCAAAATTCATACATGCAACATAGTCTCCTTGAATGTCATCATTCTAAAAATGTAGTGCTTACAACAGTCTATCCTATCCTAATTCTACTGTCTTCTACTTTCTTTGAATTATCCAACAATGGATATTTATACATTAGTTTGCAAAAGGACGTGCCTTTTCAAAAAAAATTAAAGCATAAAAAGTTTAACAAATTCCCTATTAATTAATTTCTATTTAGCCATAAATGGATTGTAGACATATGCTCCATATAATCCTGGCACTCATGAGTATCAACATCTCCCAATGCATCACAGATCACAATCTCCATCATTATCATTCACTCATTCTACTCACATGCTTCATCCAATGTCGCATCCTTCATAGTGGTTGTCTTCAACATCTCCTGGAGTATTGTTTCACATTCATTTTTCCACGAAGTCACTTCTTTCAGTTTCTCTTCATCATCATATAACTTGGTCAATCTATCTTCGATAGCCTCTGTCAATCCTTGCACATCTTCTTGTAACTCCTCAAAGAAATCCCTGTGCCTATCCATGATACAATTAGCATTTTCAATCTCTGTATTACTAGGAGTATCCTTTTACTCTAATTCCTTAATTTTTTCTTGGATTCTGCTATCCACTCTCCTATGTTCCTTTATTTCATCCACGTATTGTGAATGTTTTCCCTAGACTTTTTTTAACCAAGTGGTCAAAACGACCTGCCTTCTTTTGATTATTGCAGCGAGTGCATCCATTTTCCCTTGAGAGTATGCAGTTGATCCTTCCCAATGGTCCTTTTTCTGTGAACTCTCACCTTGGCTGAGCATCTTTGTTGGCTCTGTTATAGCACCTACCAAGTCTTTCAGGCATTCATTCTATCTCATTATCCTCTCATTATTGGTTTTATACATCTCCCTTTCCCTGATCAATGCTTGGATTTGGGCTTTATTCAACTTGGCTATATTTATCCCAATATCTACAGTTGCTACAGGATCAACCTCCCAAGCCTTGAGGGTCATGATATGTCTGAATGCCTTCTCAATATCGATAACAATTGATTTCTTGTGGGGAGGATACAAGGCCCAAATCATCAATGTTTCACTATCAAGATTGTATCTTGATCCTGTGTATACCTTCGTCACCTTCTCTATGTTGAGCTTGTGGGTAGCATTGTTATCTTTTAAGAAACTATCAAAGACTAACGCAAAATTCATATCCAAACCTAGAAAAATCATAACACCTACCTTTTCTAGCATCTCCCTTCCCTTTTCAGAGGTCATATTAATCATCTCTTTTTCTACCTCATCCTTTAGGCTTTTTAATAGTTGATCTTCATTTCCTGAAGTGACATTGTCAATCTGTCCCCTTATCTCTTTCCCTTTTTTCTTATATAAAAATGTCTTAAACTTTGAGGTCTTTATAAATTCATCATCTGATATAAAAGACCTATAGTCTTCATGTCTTGTATCTACATCCATGGTTTCCTCAACATTTATTTCTCTGGTAACATAGGCATAATCCCGAGTCTTCATTCTTGATACCTTCCCAGATGAGATTTGTGGCCTATCTACATCAGATATCCCTTTAATGGAGGATAACAATTCAACATCCATCAACTCCCGATCATGTTTCTCAATCACCATTTTTTCTTCCTCTACCTCCAAGTTCCTAATTATGTCATCAGATGGATGGGGTATATGTTGATACCCTCCAAAATTTATTCTTTATCTAGCAGAGTGGATATATCCCTCTGGATCAAAGTTTTTTCTTGATGGTGCCCTTCTCATGTTGTAGTGCAATAATTTATCTAGAATCAGATTGTAACCCTCTTTAGACAATACAGTAAAATCACTAAAGCATAGTGTATTGGGCATGAAGGCCTATTTTCCATATGAACTTAAGTTCATGACACTGGAGAAATCCATTTGCCTAACAATTTCTAAGTATGCAATTCTATCTGGGATTGTTCTAGGCAAAATGAATGGTTTATCCTCAAAACCATAAACACTAATCATTGTAGCATTCTCCAAGCAATACCAATCCCCCCAGTTGTGGTCGATCGGTCCATTATAATCTCTAGGCCTAAGAAACCTTTTTAATTCTTCAGATAAAGAGTAATCACAAGGATGATTGAAAAATCTATACAAGGTTTCACAAATAATTCTTCAAAATGCAGGAAATTTGAATTGGAAAACCTACTGTCCCAAATAGCAGTCCATAATTGAATAGGCAATGGCTTACCTTCCTTGTTAGATTGAGAAATCTTCAGCTCCTAGGCCCATAATCCTATCTCTTGTCCAAAATACAACACTAAGTGCATCAGCAATGAATAATTCCTGAGATGGAGAACAGAGGCACCATTCTTTATTGCCATCAAACCTGCATCCAACTCCTTAAAAACATGTGTAGCATAATCAAATGATCTGGAATTGTGATATTGAATGTCTGTAGCAATCACCATGGGCACAACCGCCATATGCTCAGGTACCTCCATCCCCAATACTTTCCCCACTGAATAGTAAGTATATTTCAGGTATGGTTCAAAAAGATCTACATGAAAGGGTGGTCCCTCACTGTCTTCCATCGGAATAGGCTTGCCATGACACCTAATTCTATGCAGAGGTAACCTCCACCCTTTATAAATGGTGTCCATCCTTCTGAACTCACTATCAAGCTCCTCACTTATTATTTTATCACTACATATTCCCTCTATCTTGAAAACCTCAGCAATCGCATTCTCAGATACATGTATCAACAGATTCCTTGACAAATCACATGTAGCCTTATTTTTTGACTCATAATGTCCAACCAGTAATTTTACCAGTTCGACATCAATAAAAACATTAGGGCACACAAATTTTCCTAAATTGAGCCTCCATGGATTGCATACCGGCTCAAAGAGATTTCTCCTATGATAATGGAAATTGAATAACTCATACCTTCTTATTGGAGTCCAAACATCTCCTATGAATTTGCACTTATCTAATTTTTCAACTTCCACTTTGAGCTACGCAGAACGCCCAGCCTTAGGCCCAGAACTAGGTAACTGGTCTATGAGGTCTTGATTCAACTTTCTTTTAGTGCCACCCAGTTGCAATTCAGTCTTTTGCCTCTTTGTTTTTGATTGACTACTCTGTCTGGATCCTTTTCCCTTTGTTTTTCTTGAACTAGTGCCCTCCATATTAAAATTCTCAAATTCTTAGAAGATGAGAAACTTACTATATTTGTCTGCAAATCCAAGCTAGACGAATGCCTTTATCATTCCACTCGTTCCCTTGCTCTCCTTTGCTATCAATTCCTTGAAACATTGATTTTAATTGAGCATATCTTGATATGCAAAATCTTTATGCTTCATTGTGCCATTAATGTCTTTACTGAGACATGAATGCTGCAAGTGTTTTGAAACTCTCACTGTCACATCAGAAATCATATCGGCAAAACAATTCAAATCTTTGGCTGATCCGTCTATTCAATGCTCACCTATCTGCCAAGACATCTTGCATTCTCCCTGATATCACAAGTCTCTCCAACAGCTTCTTTCCTTTAACTTTTTATATAGCCATGACCTTTACCAAAACAACCATCGCCCAGACTTAATGAATCGGGCCAATGGTTCTTCACCTTACTCTGAAAGCTCTTCGTCTCACTGAGATGTTTTCTCTATCGACTTATGTCACCGAGACCAATCATTCATCTTGTCGAAAAAATTATACTCACCGTGATGACTCCTAGATCTCCCCACGGTGACATGTCTCACCGATACACTTTTTCTTTGGTAAGACAATGCGCATCATCTCCTTGACACCTTTTATCTCCACATTCTTGGTTCTGTCAATGTAACCCGAGGGGTCGGTAAGACATTCTGAACTCTCCCCGACATCACTTGTCCCACCTAGTGAGTCCTCCCTTTGCCTTATCGGCAAGACCAATAGCGCTTCAGGTAGTGTTTTGAAATCTCTCTCCGATGACCAAATTCTCTCCGATAGACTTTACCTTTCTCCAATCGGCAAAAGTTAACTTAGCTCAATATGACCTCTCATCATCATGCCGATATCTTTTGTCTTTCCGATAAGAAATAAAAACCCGCATTCTTTTGGTATATAATTTTATCGATGTGACCCTTCTGATGTCCTGCCGATATACTAAGGATATGTATATTGTCATTGATAATACCTACATCAACTTATGCTGATATTTTTATATGTTAGAGATTTAGTGCCAGATGAATTTAATGGGGTTATATGGTGAAATATAAATCAGAATTTGGTAAAATATGCTATATGAGGATTTTTATGTCTGTATTTTGAACCTTTTTTGGGAGACTAATAATCATGAAGGTTAATGAATTTGTCAAAATTTTATAGCTCCAACACTCTCTCAGCTATCTTTTGGGCCAATTTGGCCACATTTACTATCAGGCTTGTAGCTTCTATTGTTGAAGTTTCAGAAGCTCTCTTGATGATTATCCCTCCCCTTAGGTGTGGGCTAATATTAGTTACATTTGGCTTTCTGCTCTGGGGTGGCAATGCCCATATGGCTAGAGTTTCATACTCCTCATTGAAGGCAGAGTCCTGTAGAGCTGCCTTAACCTCTTCTTCACTGTTTTGTATAGGGTGCTTGGATTGTAAGATAGCATTGAATGCAACCACATCAGCTATGTCCCATTCAGGCAAAAGTAAGACACCAGCCTGAGTCACAAGTCTTCTTCCCTCCTCAAGAGTGATTCCTTTGAATTCTTCCATTAATTCAGCCTTGACCTCATCATCATTCTCCTACTCAGACCTATCAAGTCTCGATTCTCTCCTACTCTTGCATTTTTTATGGTACTCTTCTAGTTTAATCCTCCAAACTAGTTACAAGAATATAGGAGTCTTTACAAATGCATCATCATCCAAGAATGCCTTGCAGGCCTCCATTCTGGCATCTTGTACACATTTCCCCTTTACATCCATGTTTTCTTTATCACCTTATGTCACCGAGACCAATCATTCATCTTGTCAACAAAATGGTACTCACCATGATGTCTCCTAGATCTCCCTGTGGTGACATGTCTCACCGATACGCTTTTTCTTTGGTAAGACAACATGCATCATCTCCTCAACACCTTTTATCTCCGCATGCTTGGTTTTGTCGGTGTAACCCGATGGGTCGGTAAGACTTTC
Organism: Sequoiadendron giganteum; assembly: GCA_007115665.2. Classification (NCBI taxonomy): domain Eukaryota; kingdom Viridiplantae; phylum Streptophyta; class Pinopsida; order Cupressales; family Cupressaceae; genus Sequoiadendron; species Sequoiadendron giganteum. The sequence continues at coordinate 301,373,456 of CM021110.1, read as the reverse complement.
TAAACTCTCCCCGGAATCACTTGTCCCACCGAGTGAGTCCTCCCTTTGCCTTATTGGTAGGACCAATAGCGCTTCGGGCGGTGTTTTGAAATCTCTCTCCGATGACCAAAGTCTCTCCAATAGACTTTACCTTTCTCCAATCAGCAAAAGGTAACTTAGCTCGATATGACCTCTCATCGTCACACCGATATATTTTGTCTTGGTATATAATTTTATCGGTGTGACCCTTCTGATGTCCTATCGATATATTGAGGATATGTATATTGTCATCGATAAGACCTACATCAACTTATGCCAATATTTTTATATATTAGAGATCTAGTGCTAGATGAATTTTATGGAGTTTTATGGAAAAATATAAATCGAAATTTGGTAAAAAATGCTATATAAGGTAATTTAAGAGGAATATACTTATCTTCGATAGTCTATTAGATTCCAAATTTAAATCTTAAAGGTCTACTTCCGATTCCAAGTGAAAATCTAAGTTAACCCAGGCATCACTATCCATATTTGTAAACTATTGTGTTACACATGGATAAATTATTTCTAAGATATCTTAAACAAATACAACAGATTTAGCAATAAATAGTGAGGTGTCTTATTAAACTATGCCAAATCCTCACTTTATCCCAATAATTGCAAAAGATAAATCGACTTGGTTATTTTTTATATATAAAATGGGAAACCAAGGTCCCAACCCTATTACATAGCAAGCCTGAAGGATATGAAAAGAAAAGCCAAAAAATAACTAACTATAAATAATTAATAGAAGAACAATGAAACATAGCACATAAATAACTAACAAACAACAAGAAAAAACTACAAGTTGTAGCATGTCTTTTGGGGAGTCACATATCCCCAATCTTAAAAAAGGAAAGAAAAATTATCAACCTTAGGGTATTTCTTTCTATCCTTCTTTAAAACAAGACTATCAAGATTACCCTTGAACCTTCTTTTCTAGAACTCCCACACAACATTCTAGAGTAGAAGCATATAAGTAACCTATGGATCACCTTATTACTAAAATAAAGCACATTATTGACTCTTTCCTCCAAAGTTTCTAGAATTTGCTCCAAATAATTAAGAGAATTGGTGTTATGGCCACAATGAGAGCATAAATGCACAAGATCAAACTTATTGTCCACCTAAATTTCTTAGTGTCATAAAGAACATTCATTTCATAAAGAACCTTCCTACCTTCAATATTCAACCTAGTAGCAGCTCTAATTGTTTTGTTTGAAACAAGAAATCTAACACCGCCCACAATAACCTTTTTATCCTTTCATGAAGCAGCAAATTATTTTGAAAGGACTTGACCAAAGCAACATAGGGACTCAAAGTAGGGAGCAATTCTACCCTCTTTAAAAATGTCATAGGATGGCATTATTTCTCACCTCCTTAGGGGATGTGAGTTTAGTGTGGCATCATATATCCCATGTAGTATCTAAACCCTTGCAAAAAATATTAAACTAAGAAATATACATTTGGAACTTAGTAGGAAGAAAACACAAGCATTCACCTAAGAGAATAGGCTTCACAAAAATTTGAGGCTTATTCACTATCATGCAAAACTAACATGTTCATACAATCATACCATGGAGAAACCTCCCAACCATAAGTGACTTGATTGAAGTGACTATATCATTATTTTTAAGTAAATGCATATTTATGGAAGCTTGGGCATAATAATTAGAAGGACTAGAATTACCAATACTAACATTATCCAAGCAACCTGCAAGGGGTTCATAACAAGACTATTTAATGACATCAATTTGGCTGAAGGAAATAGCATCCATTTGAAGACTTCCTCAAACATAATCACAAGGGATAACAATACCCCTCTTGAGCCAAAGCAATATGATACATAGACACCAACAATTATCACTAGGGTAAAACTCAATACCCTTCCCCAAGCACCCATTAAATTACAATTTCATTATTTTCATTATTAAGGTTATTGATAATACTTTGAGAAGTAAAGAAACTTCCTATAGACTGATATGGCCCAATGACATTAAAAATATCATCTATGCAATCATATAATAAGTCATTAATAGATAAAGGAAAAGATAAAAACCAACAACTAATTAAGCAAGGATCATATAGAGATGTCATATTAGGAAACCTCTAACAAATTCTATGGTGCAACGAACCATAGTATTATTTAACTCACCTCAATAAAAAAGTGTTAGAAATGGGAAATCTTCCTTTGAAGACATACCCTTTAGGTTCTAATTCATAAGCTCATATGCATGCCCAAGTTTTTCCACTTGTTTAATCCATTTCCAAATGATCAATTTTACAAGCGTGAAGAATGAAAGAATAAACCCAAAAACATGTATGATAGTAGAGGGAGTAGTTTATTTTGCATTGACTCTTCATTACAATTCAAAGTCTCATGTATTCCTTCTCCCATAAAATTTTTCATGGGAGAAAGGGGAGAATATTTCTAGTACTAGACACATCTAGACTATCACCATTTTTGTTAGAAGAAAAGAGTAAATGCCAATGCCAAATCCAGCACCATTTCTCATAGTGACCCTTTGTTGGAAAAGGAAACACCAATGTCAATATTCACTACTCCAATCAATGGCTTCTATCCTTCTTTTTTTCCAAATATAGCTTGTAGGCCACCTCTATGACCACCCATCTCACTATCAACATTGCCATTAGTAGCCTAACTATTCAATGGTCATTTTTCTAATGACTCCTTTCTCACTCTCTTGGAGGAAAAATGTGACATTATTTAGGATATTCAATGCCTAGATAGTTTTTGGAAAGCTTTAAGGTCAAATATATAGTGGCATAAAAATCAATGTTATAGGAAATCATTCTTAGCCAAGCCCAATTGGGACAATTCCTATGGAAAGAAGGGGGTTGATCATAATGAAGTGTTGAGATTCCTAAGCATCTCTTTTACCTTTTAGGTTTCTCCTTCCTCTTTAAGGAAACATATCATTTCTAGAGCTAAGAAAAATTATCATATTAAATTATGAAGCCCCTTTCTTTGGCAAGGAGATTCCATGTGTGTTCAAAAATTCTTGTTGCACACATTTCCATTACTCATGTTGCTAAGAACCTTGCAAATCCTCATATTTGAAGATTGAAAAAATCCAAAGGTATATTTTATGGCCTCCCTTTAACCAAGGAAAATGGTTTCACAAAGTATCCTAGGAGTTTTATTATTTCCCTTATGACTATAAAAGGCTTGGCTTACTTTATATTCACTACTCTAAATGGTGCCATAATAGGGTTTTCTTGCTTTATATTCATTGCTCTCAATGGTGCCATAATTTTAAATTTAATTTACATACTCTAAAACCTAACTAAACCAAGTTGTAGCTCGTCAAATTGGACAAGTGAAAGGTCAATACCAGCATTGAGGAAGAGCTTGGAGGAGTGAAAACAAGGTCGATACCAGCACTGACGAAGAGTTTGGAGCTAAAACAAGGTCAATACCAGCACTGAGGATGAGGTTCAAGGCAGTCAGGGAAAATTGACGACCAAGGGACAATGAGTACAATAAGTTTGGCACCCCCATTCTCTTTAACCTGCAATTTTCATGCCTAGTTTCCAAATATCTTCTCATACATTGGCCCCCCATTTTCATAAAATGGTATAAGATAAGACAGAAAAAATAAAATAGCTTAGTCTTTCACATTTTTATAGTGATTACTAGAGGCACATAGACCAATTCTTCATAATAGAAGAAATTGATCATACTTTTCCAATGATGGCATTATGAGAAAACCTTAGGTTAAATGAATAATTCCTAGCTAAGTTCTTAAAATCATGTCCAACTGTATAAGAGAAGACCACTGCTATGCGTACCTGGATAACATGGGGAAAGGGTCTTTGGGCTCTTTCATCAATCTACATATTGTTAAATTTTAACACCTAAAAGTGAGAATGAAGAATCTTTCCTAGGATGGTGTCCAATTATACTTCTCAACACCTAGATTACAAAATCCTTGTCAATATCATTGCCATCACAATTAAACCTATTGCCTGAGATATAGTCATAGAGGTAAACAAATTGGCTTTCTTGATAGTAGATACATTCTAGACATTTCAACCCTTGCATCGGAGATTGTTGAATGGGCCCAACAAACTACTCATGATGCCCTTACTATTAAGTTAAAAGCTTGACAAGGCATATGATTGCATCAAATGTCCTTTCATTTATAAGAGGCTCAAATGGATTTATTTTCAACCCTAAATTATTATAACACATTCAAAATTACAAAATACCAATTAATGAAGAACCTTCATTTGAAGGTGATGTCGTCATGACCTTTGAATGAACCTTCATTCAAAAATGATGCCATGTCAAGACTTTCAAATGAAGGTATTTTTTATTTTAAATATTTCATGTCCAAAATGCTTTATAAAAGGAACCTTGGCATGAAGGACCTTCAAATGAAGACCTTGTTTCAAAGGTCCTTCATTAGAAAATCCTTCATATGAAGGTTCCTTTAATGCCATCCCATTATAGCTCTTAGAGTTGTTAGAGATATTTTTGTTTCGAAGTAGAGATTAAACCATCAAATAGTGTCACCATGACTCTACCAAGATATCCATTAAATTGATAAACCCTGACTTAACAACCACAAATTCATAAGAAAATTGCCCTTGTCAGCCCTAGGGCATCAATTCAATGCCAAGTTTATATCTTTAAAAGAACCCTAAATGCAATGAACCTCTATCATACCATGATTCACACCAATCCACCAAGTTACAGTTCCAAGACAGTGGGTGGATTGGTGGATGTCATTTCTATTTAGCTCTTAAACCCTTACATAGGCAAAACAAGGCAGTCCCTGTAAATCTGGTAAATACATGCCACTCCAGTCATCAAAATTCTTTACCAGTTCCTTAATCTTCCTACTCAAATCATCACGTAAGGCTTGAAAACCTTGCAGAGATTTTAGAAAAACTTGAGTAGGCCTTAATGATTGGGGCCTATTGTCTACATGGAATCTAGAGGACCTATACATAACATCTAAGTCATTGGCCCTAGTGATCCACTTCTCAACTAAAGGAAAAACTAATTCCTAATCCCTAGTAATGTTTCTTATTGAATCTAAGAATAAAGAATATAAAGAATAAATTGATGGTAATATACCATAAACTCCCTAATTCAAATGCCTAAAAATTGTGTCTACAACTTCATTTTGCTTGGCAACTGCTCCCTTCTCACTTGCTTTTAGATCTGCCCGTAGCTCTCTAATCTTATTAGGCATATTTGCTATTTGGTGGGATCTACAGATTAATCAACCTCCTCTTCAACTGGCTCTAATGAAGGACTAGGAGGAGGAGTCTAGATGGGGGGCCCAGGAGTAGAAACAATTGGAGAAGTTGGAGGTACTGATCTTGATGTAGAAGGTATGGCCAGGGTACAAGGAGAACTAGAAAACTCCCCCACATGTTTGTACTTCAACCTGTCTACCTTAGTTTTCAGCTCAACATTCCTTTGCTGCATTCTACTATACTCTCCAATAATGGTGTTATACTTCTCCATCAAACTTTTCTTCTCAGCTTCTTCTTTTTCAGCTGTCTTTTGGGCAAATTTTTCCACATTTATAGTCAAGTTTGTAGCTTCTGTCGTTGAAGTTTTAGAAGCTCTTTTGATTATTAACCCTCCCCTTAGGTTTGGGATAATATCAGTAACATAGGGCACAAGCCAACCTAAACTTAGGAAGTAATAAAGTTAGGCAAAATATTTAACTCAATTTATAAAAAGGGGCCCGGCCTAGATGAAACAATGAGACATAAGTCATTTTAATATCCACTCCAAAAAGGTAATGACCGAATATATCTCACCCAAGTTTTTACATGGAAGATTAGGATTTTTATGAAAGCCAAGGTAAAACCCAACCTTAGGTTCCTCCCAAACAATGTAACAAGCCATGACAAGGGAAAAACATAAATGGAATTCAAAGAACAAGATTTGAAACTCCATCAAATCCACCATGATGCACACCAATCCACTGAGTTACAGTTCCAAGATAGTGGGTGGACTGGTGGATGTCATTTCTATTTAGCCCTCAAACCCTTACATAGGCACAACAGGGCAATCCTTGTATTTGATTGTTTAATCCCACAAAATAGTGATTGAGAACTTCAAAACAAATGAAAATGAAAGGGAACACATATATTTATCTACACCAATGATCTCAGAGAATTTCAAGCTTGTATGGATCCATACAACACAAAAGAACTTCATTTTTTTTGTAAAAACATAGAAAATCACTTCAAGAATGTTGTATCTGATATGAAATTTTGGTATCAACTCCTTCAACAATTGCAATGGGATGGGAATACAATATGATAGAAGTGGGATAAAAAATGCATCGTTTGAAGCATCAAACCAATATGCAAAGATGAAAGAAAGTGCTAACCCCTTAAACTAAAAAAGTTTCTTTTAACTTTAAGTTAGTTGGGTAGCCAATTATTTTAAGTTATCAAATCCTACCATCATACATAATCAAAATGTTGTTGTTTCAAATGACTATGAGCACTAACTTTCACTATTTGAAGATGTTGAAACCTTGTCATAGAGAATTAGAACATTGATGCGACCACTCATCCTACCTTAAAACATACCAAAAGTCTCCTAGCAATTAGACATAGGAAGATTTAAGATGAGTTAAACATTTTTTATTGCCAAAGCATAAACTTATGATGACTTTACCAGGCCTAGTAAATACTCCCTTCCCATTAACCACTTAGACATATGGAAATTAAATATAAATTTGTTGCTATTTTTAGTCATGTAGGTGTCCAATAAACCACTTGGTGGTGTTTCCCTTCAAGTTTACTTGAATGAAGAGAAAAAGTCCTTTTATTACAAATAGAGAATACATTTGATGCCTTGGTTGTGTAACTGGTGGACCATAATCACATTTAACACTTATTACAAAGTTTGGGAGTTAAAACATTAAGTAGATTTGATTTGTGATGGACACATTTGGATGGTAGTAACAATAACTTGCAATCTATCAAGACTTGATAACCTTATAACCTATCAAATTCTAGGAATGAAATGATAGATTAATCATAATGTCACATTTGGATCACATCACCATGAAAGAACTTCATCCAACATCCTTATGAGTGCAGGTACCACCAAATAGGTATTTTGTCAGATTTGTCTTCCTCGAGTGAGGGAAATTTAGGAAGAGAAGAGGAAAGTGAGACATGTAGTAGGTCTAAAAGAGGGAGACAAACTAGAGGTCAAAAGATTACAAGAAAATTCCATAAATGCATGGAATTTTTTCTTGCTGAAGGGGGGTCATGTTCTTATGATGATGAGAGCATAGGTGACATAGAGGTGCCCTTGAGGTACAAACATCTACGGAAACAATGGGTACCCAAGGAACTTTCTCCAATAAACACTGATCTTTGTGTCAATGAGAGGATATATTGCATAACACCATCGTCATTACATGGTTTGGGCCTATTTTGCATGGACAACATAAAGGTTTGTTATGAAAAAGTTACTGAATTGATGGAGTATGTTGGACCCTGCTATAGTTACAAAGATTGGATGCAGCTAGTTTGATATACACAAAGTATGCATAGGTATGCACTATCAGCAAATTATATACAACTAAAAGATAAGGATCAAAATAAAGGAGTGGCTAGGTATAGTGATGGGAGGCCAAAAGCATCAGGGAATATTGTAGGGTTTATAAATAGTACACAACCTGGGTCAACAAATAAGCAACCCAATTGTATATTCGAGGTGCGAGAGGGAAATCGTGTATTCATATGTGCGATAAAATCAATAACTGCAGGGAAAGATTTGCTAGCCGATTACAATTTGAATCACTTAGATACAAAGACAATTACTATGGGGGTGGTATGTACTATATACCATTTTACCAAACCTCCAATTAATGACTCCAATATACCATTTTATTATTATGTTTTTTTTCGTAAGTCTATTGGTTTCATTTTGGTAATGTTTTTTATATTTAATTTTTTTCACAATGGGACATTGATCATATAAAGAAGGCTCCGGCCCAGAGCGCAGATCACGATCCATCTTTAGGTGCTTCTATCCAATAGGTTTACCTCATTATAATTGTATAAATTAAATACAATCAAAATATTTTATTATTATGTTTTTTTCATGAGTTTATTGGGTTAATTTCGATAATGTTTTTAATATTCTTGTTGCAGTCAGTTGATCGGGGAAAGGCACCAGCAGTACAAGAGAACATCCATATGGAGGTGGAGTCACTATTATGTGATGATGACATTGCATTTTCCACAAACCCTGTGGATATGATGAGCAAGGCCCAAAAAAAATGCAATCAAAAAATCCTTAAGTTGGTATTCGTAGTGCCTCAAACAAATGAGATAAGAGAAAGGGTTAAACTATTGTCTGAGAGAGCATAAAACTTGCAAGTAAACTATCATGAGATCTTTAATTATAACATAAGTTCATTCATGGTTTAATATTTTGTACTCTTTTATGTCATGAACTAAAATATGTGTTGTGTTTACAGGATTATTTGCGTCCTCATCATGTTGTTGGCCATGATCAAGGTACTTCAAGTGTTTCTCGAGAATTAGAGGATGGTACAAGTGTCAATCCTGATCTTCTTGTGCATACAACACTTTGTCTGGCCCCATCATCTGTGCCTATATTGTTGACTGAAATGTTGGCAACACATACCATGCAGGCATTCGGTAGTCCACCGTTTGGCAGCGAAGACATGCCACTACATGTGTCAGTACCTATGGATACAGAGGCCGCTAGTACTAGTGATGTTTTAGTAGCATTTCCTAGATCTTCCCATATTGCTAGTATGGGAACATTGTCGGTCACATTTGTGGTGACCGAGGATTTCCTTCCCATAAAGATAGAGAAGGTGCGAGGTACTTTAAAATGTTTTAATTATTATTATATATAATCCAATTGAAATTTACTTATTGATCACTCTTTATAGACTAATGATCCCATGATCATTTTGTAGGAAATGATGTTTTTTATAAACATCTAAGTGATATTACATTGGAGCTCTTCGGGCCCACCATACGTACACGATGGAATGCCCAAAATAAAGATTTAAAAGATGAGCTCATTAACCGTTTAGTTGTGTTGTTCGGTGATAAAACATTCAACTGAACCAAGGTCCTTAAGAAAGCTGGTACCTATCTAAATTATGTGAGGGACCAATATAGGTCACATTTAGAGAAGAACAAAAAGTACAAGAGTTGCCCCATGATTCTGGAAAGGGAGTGGAAGGACTTGGTGTCAGATGGAAAGGAGAAGGCTGAAAAGAAGAAAGGAAAGACACCACCGGGCCAAGCAAGGTATGTGATACTATCAACAATTTAATTATATACTGATTACTCTTTCTTTATACATAATATAAGGTATTTCAATTTTTTATAGGCTGCCCGACACATCGAAGGAAATAAAGGCAAGACTAGAAAAAAATGATTTGTAAGTATCAATAAATGAAATATTGCATCCAAATAATAAATTACAAAATTTTTTGGTTTTATCACACCATAGAAGCAAAATTCATGATCACATGCAAAAATGTAGGGATTTGATTTCAATAGAGTTCCCACAGAAGAGGACCTAAAGATTGCCTTCCACCAAGGCTATGGAGCCCTGACTGAACAACTAAGAGTCTAGACTGGGCAAACACAATCTTCCACTGCATCCAACATGCAGGTAAATAAACTCAATAAATTTTATTTCAAATTCAATACTTGTGCAATATGTTCAATATTAATTTCTACCATAATAATGTGCCTATTTTTTTTACACAGATAAGCAATGATAATACTGCACATGACATTGGAATGCAACCTGCTGAGGGTGGAGCACAACCTATCGATGAAGGCCATGGTGTGCATCCCGGTACTAGAGGTATTCATGTGCTATACAAAATGTAGTATGGATTAATACAATTAAACATATTTAATTTCATTTGGTGTATTAATCAATGTAACCTTTCGTGTTTCAACTTTGGAGCATGTAGAGCATGATCAGGCTAGACAAGATCAGGAACATGATGTGGCTCCATCAGGTAAAGAGTACCACTCTAATGTTCTTTTAAACATATTTAATTGCAATTGGTGTATTAATTAATGTAATATTTCATGTTTCAACTCTAGATCAGGATTTAGAGGGTGTTCAACATGTTGACCATGAGGCTATAAGACAATATCAGGAACATAATGTGGCCCAATTAGGTAAAGAGCACCACTCTGATGTTCTTTTAATTAATGAAATATGTGTAACAATAATATTAAAACATATCAATTTAACATTTCTTTGCTATTGCAGCAGACCCCCCCTTGTAGCCGCATCCACGTTGTGAGTACATGACTAGGCATACATTAAGATCACGAGCAAAGCTCAAAACAACTGAAGGGGGGACAGATGATTTGGAAAACGATACTCCACTTCAGCTTTTTTTAGTTGCAAAAAAGAAACAAAAAAAAAAGTGATTGTAATCATATTATGACAAGGTGACAACCATAATTTTTATAATATGTAAAAACTGAAAAAAATGAATGTTATATGTTATTAATGGATGAGTGAATGAATGTCATATGTTATTAATGGATGAATGAATGATTAATGTTATACGATCGGGTATGGGGAATTGAGAGTGATGTGAGTGGGGGGGGGGGGGAGAGGCCAAATGAGGTTCCACCTTCACGTGGTTGGCCCTATTAAGTAGAGAATATTAAGCTATTCTCAAAACAAAGAGAAGGTCAATAAGGTAAGTAATGCACTTTTCAATATGAGAAATGCATCGTTTGAAGCATCAAATCAATATGCAAAGATGAAAGAAAGTGCTAACTTTTCACTATGATCATTGTGTTGTGTGTGGATTTGGATCATCATGTAATGTTTTTTATTTTTATTTTAGTGGTCTCAAAAATTTGACTTTTGTGCATAACAGGTTAGTGGAAAAATTGACAGCTCTGAAGGGTTTAGAGGCTCAATTGAGATAGATACAAAGATATTTGGATCTTTTTGTTGATGGGAGGCTTCCAATTAACCATGAAATTTTGTACCATCTCTAGGTATGCTAAAATATCTCTACTTACATTCATTCAACTTACTGTAATATAATATCTGACAAAAATCTCCTTTTCATTATACTTACATGGATTTTCATGCCTTGTTCCAAAGCACATGTTTTAAAATAGGAAAGAAGGATGCTAGCAAGGGTTAAGGAATTTGGCTTTACACCTGCCAATTGCATAGTTTACTTCATTCGTCCAGTGTATTGCCTATGTGTTTCACAATTGTTGGAATCATATACTATAATTATAGAACTAGTAAAATTAAAATATGGCATTACATATCTTTCTATGAATTTTTGAAAGAAAATATCAAAATGGAGGAGGATTAACAAAATAATCTGCATAATTTCTAAGAGATTAGGGAATTTTTTTGTAGAGTTATCTTGAATATATTTAAGACAAAAGTAACTTATAGAGATTGAAGTAGAATATTGGTAGTCTAAAATCACCAGTCAACACATCTTAATAGTATCTCAATTCAAGAGAACTAGGTCCACTATCCATTAGCTAGTAAACCCATTCATAATCATGCTCATATTTTTTTATTGACTGTCTAAGATCTAAGTATCCAAGATAACATTCTATATTTTTCTATTGAATTTCCAAAATGAGAATAATTTTGGGTTTGCAATCCTATTTTTTATACACTAGCTAAGTATCCAAGACACACTGTAGGTACTCTTTCTCACCAAATTGCTCATTTTCCACAAATTTAGATTCTAGTGGGTAGTTTAATATTCACTAGTTTGATTTTTCTTTTTTAGCAAAATTAGAATCTAGTTCGTAGGTTGTGCTTGTTGTCCATGACAGTCCCTTTGATCTCATGACTCATCATAGGTTTTATATTTTTCTCCAATTGTTGATCAACATCAAATGTGGCCATCATAATATCATCCATAGCCTCCATATTCTACAATTATTCATTGCTCATTTCTTATACATAGTAACCAAATAATGTAGGCCTAGAGCTTGGACTGCAGATGTATGCAAACATTGATAAATCCCTGCCTCTATAATACTAATTAAACACAACAACTAACATGTTGTTTGATATTTTAAATAGTCATATGACTATCCTTTTTCTACCTTGTAAAAACTTACTCAATGAATACAATAATTTATTGAAATGCAAAGTTGAATGGCCTCTTAATTCTTGACACTAATGTCATTGCATTTATCCAAATAGGGTTAATCATATTGTGATCTAAATTTTCATACTGAAGTCTTCCAATCTTTCCTTTATGCTTCCCTCATGCTTCATCGATGAGACAAGATGAGTATCTCATCGATGAAAATTCATCATTGAGAGAACATGCTAGTCCTCTTGATATATCTTCTCAGGCAATTCTGATCGTTGTAATAGTCTTGATCTTTCACCGATATGCCTACTTTTGAACAAATAGCCTTTTAAAAAAAAAATTGTATTGTTCCGTCGAATTTTTGACGGACCTCCAAAAGAGTCCGACGAATTTGCAATATATCCGACAAAATTTCATCGTAATGACTTGCCTATTTTATCTCGTGTTTGATGAACTACTGTCGCTATTTTGATATGTACTATGTCACCAAGACTCCTTCCAATGTAATCTTATCGGCATCACATAGCGGGTCAGGTAGACATTCATAACTTACTCTGATGCTATATGTCTTTCCAATATGCTTCCCTCGTGCTTCGTCGATGAGACAAGATGTGTATCTCACTGATGAATCGCCATCACTGAGACCACAATCCAGTCCTCCTGATATATCCTCTCAAGAAATTTTGATCACTGTAATAGTCTTGATCTTTCACCGATATGCCTACATTTCAACGAATATTTTTTATTTAAATTGTATTGTTTCGTCGCATTTAGGACGAACCTTCAAAAGCGTTCCATGAATTTGCAATGTATCTAACGAACTTTCATCGTAATGAATTTCCTATTTCGTCATGAGTTTGATGAAATTCTATCACTATTTCAAGTAGAAGTATGTCACCAAGATACTTTCCAATGTATGCTTATTTGCATCAGATAGCAAGTCGGGTAGACATTCAAAACTTACTCCGATGGTATATGTCTCTCCGATATGCTTCCCTCATGCTTCGTCGATGAGAGAAGATGTGTATCTCACCGATGAACCGTCATCGCCAAGACCACAATCTAGTCCTCCTGATATATCCTCTCAGGCAATTTTGATCGCTATAATAGTCTTGATCTTTCATCGATATGCCTACATTTCAATGAATAGTTTTTTATTTTTTAAATTGCATTGTTCCGTTGTATTTGCGACGAACCTTGAAAAGCGTTTGGTGGATTTGTAATGTATCTGACGAACTTTTGTCGTAATGACTTGCCCATTTTGTCACGAGTTCGATGAACTTCTATCACTATTTCAATCGGAAGTATGTCCCCAAGACACTTGCCAATGTATACTTATCGGCGTCAAATAGCAGGTCAGGTAGACATTCAGAACTTACTCCGATGGTATATGTCTTGCTGGTATGCTTCCCTCGTGCTTTGTCAATGCGACAAGATTTGTATCTCGCCGATGAAACTTTATCATTGAGACAAAAGTCCATTCCTCCCGATATAATATGTCAGGAAATTTTAATCATTGTAACAGTCTTAATCTCTCATTGAAATTTGGAATACGTCAAACTTTTCATCATAATGGCAATGCACTTCTATTGTTAATCCTACGTTTTGGCAAAGGTATGCTGCCCGTGCTCCGTGTCCTGTGCATGATTAGATCGATGAAACTATCATCATGGTTCCAATGAATGCATGTCTCTACTCTAACGCTTCAGTGGAGGTATGCCACCAGTGCTCTGGCCACTACTTGTCGCTCGATCGACAAAGTGGGCATTGTGGTTCAGACAACATGAGTGCGACATTTTACAGTCTGTTGGATTATGGACAAAAATTGAGCGACGACACTGATTTCTACGATTCATCGGTGGACCGACAAAATAGCATCGAAATTTCAACAAACGGCCACCGGAAATTGGGTTCAAATTCAGTAGTGTGTGTCCCTTTGTCAATGGGACCCATCAAGCTATGTAGGCAGTAAAAACTCCATCTAACAAGATTGACGGTTGAGATAAGGTGACATGGTGCAATCTTCATTGTTCCTCGCCGTCCTATAGGGGACCCATCTATTTCTCCCACCCCTCAATGGGGAAGCAAGGATATGCCACGTGGAATAATCAAAACCGTTGAATGAACTTTAGTAAAGTACGAAATATTAAGGAAATATTTCTGCATATGGGTTAAGTGGTAAAGTTTGCGCTACTAAAGGGATTTTTTAAGCAAGTGCTTTGAATGTAAAAATGATCTTTTAATCTTGGTCATTCGTCATATTTGAAGGTTATGCACATGGGTGAGCAATCTTGAGGTAAAGAGTACACATAATGAATGATTTTGATTAAATCTGAGCCCTTTCCCACCTACCCACTACTAAAAGTTGCATGTGGGTTAAACATAATGGGGAAGTCGACACGTGGATTTTCTCAACATTGGTGAGGATGGTGGAGCCCATAAGTGACTTGGAGGCTTTTCCATACAACTTATTTTTGATTGGTCAATGATAATGGAGGGCAATCTCACTGTGCAATCAATGATCAACATTCAAAGTTGGTATTGAAGGAAAATGAGTCATTCTAGTTCATGTATGATCAACTTGTAATGGCAGATAAGATGTAGAGCTATTGAATTGGAAAGATTTAAAGCCATAAAAACCTATTTTAAAGCACAATTGCAAATTTATAATACATTCATTGTATCCAAGGAGTTCGTGCTATACCTTTTGATCTTGTTCGATGACCAATTTAGGGTTTTCTGATGTTCACAAAACCAGTAAATAAAATCACTACCTCAATTCTGAATTTATTAAAAAAATTCTTAGGTGTGATTTTTCAATTGTTCTATTAGTAGGGTTTCTATTTTAAAGCATTTATTTTAAGGTTTGACATTAATTCCAAGAAATTAGCTTCTATGGTCTTGCTATTATTTTTTGTCAAATCCTTGCCTAAGCCATAAGCTTCTATTTTGCTAAAAGGAACCCTAGTTTGCAAAAACCATAGGATCATGGCATCAAAAGTTAAAGAATATTCATCTAAAGAATAAGCCTTTGATTCAAAACCCCTAGTTAGACCCCTATTCCAGGACCTAACTGATCAATTGAAGCCTTCTACCTTTGAAAAATTTAAGTGTCAGTTATTATTTTTAGGTCCACAAGTTCTGGAGGGGCTTGTTGAAAAATAATGCACCATCAAAGATGTTGAGTTACCATATACTAGATGGTCTCAATTCAATGGTTGGTTTGGTAACCAGAATTGTGGCATCTCGATAGGTAACCCCTAGAGACTAGATATGGGGAGACTGATAGTACCCAATGTATACATGGATGTGGATTTATTAAAGGTAGTGGTTGCGAACTATGATCCAATCACTAGGATTGTAAGAAATTTTGATGGTATTTATATGTTGAAGATCACAAGAGATGAAATTGTTGAAATCTTCAATCTCATAGAATAGAGTGAAGATATGGATAAAATTGATGAGAAAGCACTTAGGGCTGAGTATGAGAAGGTCATACATACATTCAGAATAAAGATACTATCCAATTATTTTCCAACTATTAAGGGATAGGAAAATATTATGTTGGGACCATTAGACAAAGAACCCTTTCCCATCAACTACTTTGTGTCTTACTTTCAAAGGACTTTCTACTCCTTGTGTCAAATTATAGGATATCACCCAACCACAAGCATGCTGAAGTCTTGGATGTATATGGTAGCACATATTCAACATCCTACATGTTGCACACTATATGATTATGGAGTTTATTTGATTTAGAAGATGCATGAAGACTTGGATTCATTGAAGAAAGGTGCGTATGGGGTCAGGTTTTATTGGTAGTCATTGTTTATGCACATGATTATTTTCAAGAGTACTAGTTATCTTGGTCAAGATATGAATTTGGAGATGAAGAAAGGTGACATGGATCTTCCTGTCGAATGTTGGACGAGCATCCTAAAAAATAATGACAACAAATTTGAATATGTGGTATTTGAGAATGTCTTTACCTCAAATTTCAAGAGGGTTTTAATTGTAAATATGCCAAGGATTCCCACAACTCTACATGAATATTTTGAGGGTCAAGTACAAGAGGCTAGATCTGAAAATTTATCATGATTGGGGATATTTCATCCCTTATCCAAGTTACACCATTCGAAGGATGTATCGAAAAACTGTCTCACCCCACTTGTTACCAAAGGATGTTTGTGTAGGAGCACCTAGGAAGCACCTAGGAAAATTGCTTAGGAAATAGGAAAGTTTTTGTTTTTTTTTTGCTTTTCTTATGTTGAGGTCATGTGGACCATTAATTTATGAGTTAGGCTTAAATAAAGCTCAGTGAAGAGCTATCAGTAGAGGTGTTGTTATGAGTTGTGACACTCAAGCTTAGTGGATAGTTTTGTTTTGCAAAATTGAGACTAGTGTGTTTTGCAAATTTTGGTGAAGAGGGTTTGGAAGGACTTAACTGGCCAAGGAATAGTTGAGGCTCAAGCCTAACTAACTTGGAGGATGTATTTAAGGTGTGCCTCAACCAATGTGTGGGGTTCGAAGGCATAGAGTTTGTTTTGTAAGTTTGAAAATTTGAATCAATGCCAATGAAGGACAGTGTGAATTAAAGACTGAAATTCTCTGTTTTCTTGTTATCTTTTGATCAGGAGCGATCAGACCTATAGGATGTTGTAATTAATCATAAGTTTTTTTTCTTTATGCTTGTGTGGTAGTTTATAGAGTGTGAGTTCAATTGGCAGGGGTGTTATTAGTTAATTGTTTTGTTTTCTTGTCAAATTCTGTCCTGACTGTTAAACTGGCAAGTATGGGGTCTTAGTTTCTTTTCCCACTATACCTGGTGTACAATTTCTTAGGGAATGGAGCTAGACTCCCTGTGTGTACATAGTGTAGGTGTAGGAGTGTCCAAGAAGGCAGGAGGAATGGTTAAGAACTATTGCTAGGTGAGCTTGACAGTGCCCGACTAGGACAGTCAAGAAACAAGTGCAAAGCACTTAAGTTGTAGGGGTGTCAATTCCCTGGAAAACCAAGGTGTGTGGTGGATGTAAGAGACCTTGTAGAGGTCAAGAAAGGAGATTGGAGGCTTGAAAAACCATAAGGAAAAGGTGACAACTGACTGTCCTTGGAGCAGGTCAAGAAATAAGCAAAAACTAACCTAAAGTGACTCAACTCAAGGACGGAGCATGGTACGGACAGTACAGGCACAAAACCCAGAAATTCATCAAGGTGTGGTCATTAGAAGCATGAATCCCAATAAAATAACTTAGGTCCTTTGGAGAACTTTGTAGTGGTTTCCACTTTTCTTGGGCTAGGAGACCTAATTGCGGGGCTCAAGGCTTGTAGCTTTTTTAAACCCTAGAAGAGGGTTTGGTGAGAGCAATGGAGAAATGAAGCTTGTTGGAAGGTCAAGAAGCCTAGAGGGATGGTCTTGAAGCTAGGAAAGACATCACACACCTCTGCAATAGATTTGTGAAGGTTGGTTAGATAGCTAGCCCTCAAGAAGGTTGAGGGTTAAAGAGGAAATGGCAGAGAGAGCACCAAGATTGACTTGGTTAGGGAAGTGGAGATGGTAGTAGGGTTGGCCAGGTTAACCAAGGGTGCCTAACAAGAATTAGGGCCTATAGGTTAAGGTGGTGGAGAGTGACACCATAGGGGTTCTTGAGGACTAGGACCCAGGGCTTGGAACAGTGAGTGTTCCAACCAACCCTTCCCCATCAGATGGGTATCAGAGCAAGTGAAAGATTTGGGAGTGAAATTGTATGTCAGAGTTGGAATCAAGTGGTTCCATAATCATGGTGACAAATGCTGAGTTGGAAAAGAAGGTTGAAGACCAAGAAGAAGATAATAGGAGACTAAGGGAAAGATTGGCACAATTGGAGGAGACATTAAGTAATGTATTGAACAAGGATGATGAGGACAACAAAAGGGTACCTAAGCAAGAAGAGGTTGCAGAGGAGGACAAGATCCCTGAACCTGACCCTGTTCTACAAAAGGAGCCTTTCTTGAAGGCATTGAAAGCTTTGAGTGGGAAGGAACTTGAAGGAATAGCAATGTTTAGTGGAAAGACGGAAGCCGATCTAGTTATGGATTGGATAGAAGGTATGGGGAACCATTTTGAATGTGATGGAGTCACAGAGGCATAGAAGGTAAAGGTGGCTAAATCCAGATTGAGAGGATCAGCTTTGACATGGTGGAAATTCATCAAAACAAAGAGGGAGAAGGAAGGAAAGAAACCCATCTCAACTTGGAAAGGTATGGTTGCAAAGGTGAGAGAAGCCTACATGCTTGATGACTATGAGATTCAACTACGCAAGAAGAGACAAAGCCTAAGGTAGGAAGATCTAGATGTGAATACCTATATAGAGGAGTTCCAAAAACTTTGTATGAGGTTCAATGTGTTTGAAGATGAAAGCCTCAAAGTGGCTAGATATCTTAGTGGATTGAAATGGAACATTCAAGAGGAGATGACTCTTTTGAGTCCAAAGATAGTGCATCAATGCTATCAATTAGCTATCAAGATTGAGGAGAGAAGCAAGAGGAAGCAAGATCAGGCTTCTAAAGGCAAAGGTAAAGGTAGAGATCATAGAGATCAAAGAGGACAGTGTGGAGGTTACCAAGGTAGAGGTAATGACCAAAGAAACCAATGAGAATTCAAAACCATAGATCATGGCAATGAAACACCTTCTAGAGGAGGGTATAACAGAGGTAGAGGTTCTCAAGGAGGATCAAATAGAGGAAGAGGAGTAGGAAAGAGTAATTCCTATTTTGCAACCATGAAATGCTATCATTGTGGTCAAGTTGGACACCCAGCCTATAGATTCCTGGAGAAAGCATCATCATCAAGCAATGAGAAGAGAGTGGCTTATGCACAAGAGGACACCATGAATACTAAGACAACTGAGATCAGTCATATTGAATCTAGAAATGGAGAGAGTCTGATGTTTAGAAGATTATTGATAAGGCAACCGGTCAAAGAAGAACGCAAGCAAAGGAGAGCTCTATTCAGGGTAAGGTGCAAGATACTTGGTAAAGTATGCAAGGTGATAGTAGACTTAGGTTCCATAGACAATATAATCTTAGAGGAGGCAGTAATGAAACTAAAATTGAAGAAGGTACCCCATAGCAATCCCCATAAGGTCACATGGCTTAACAAAGGGCAAAGTGTCTTGGTAAATAAACAAGTAACGGTGGAGTTTTCCATTGGAGGGTACAAGGACAAGTTAGTTTGTGATGTCTTACCCATGGATGCATGTCATCTACTATTGGGAAGACCATGTCAATATGACATGAGTGTTGTGTATGATGGTAAAGAGAATACAATCTCATTTAAGAAGGATGAGAAGACTTTTAAATTGCAGTCACTATCAGAAGAAGATGAAGGACAGTCCAAGACACCAAGTGTGCTACTTAGTACTGGAAAAGAGTTCCTCAACACCCTACATGAAGGTGGAGAAGAATATGTAGTGTTATTGCAGTCCAAAAAGGAAGAGAAGATGGAAAAACAAGTCATACCAGGAGCAGTCCATAATTTACTTGATAAGTACAAGGACATAGTAAGTGATGGTACACTTGCAACCTTACCTCCAAAAAGAGCTATTAGCCATCAAATAGATTTCATACCTAGAGCCTCATTACCTAACAAAGCAGCATATAAGTTGACACCAGATTAGAACTTGGAAGTAGCTAGACAAGTGCAAGAATTGTTGGATCAGAAATTGCTACAAAAGAGCATCAGCCCATGTACAGTACCAATAGTCTTGGCAACTAAGAAGGGAGGCAAATGGAGGTTATGTACTAATTCTATAGAAATCAATAGAATCATAATTAGGTATAGGTTTCCTATCCCTAGAATTGAAGACTTAATGGATTGTCTTGGAGGGGCTCAATACTACACAAAATTGGATCTAAAAAGTGGATACCATCAGATCAGAATTAAGGATGGTGATGAATGGAAGACAACATTCAAGACAACAGATGGTTTATATGAATGGAGAGTGATGCCATTTGGCCATTCCAATGCACCTAGCACATTCATGAGACTCATGAATGAAGTAGTAAAGGATTTCATAGGAGTATTTGTGGTTGTATAGCTGGATGTCATCCTCATCTTTAGCAAGATAGTAGAGGAGCATCTCAAACATGTGGAGTTAGTACTTAGAAGATTGCAAGAGGAAAATTTGGCTATCAAATTGGAAAAGTGTGAATTTTTCAAACAAGAACTTGTATATTTGGGTTTTGTAGTGTCTAAGGGATCATTGAAAATGGACCCAAGCAAGGTGGAGGCAATCATAAACTGGCCTACACCAACAATAGGGACTAAGGTAAGAAGTTTCCATGGATTGGCCCAATTCTATAGGAAATTCATAAGGAACTTTAGAGGTATTTGTGCATCTGTTCTAGAGACAATAAAAGGTGGTGTGAAAACCAAGTTTGTATGGACTCAAGCAGCTGAGAGAGGGTTTGAGAAAATGAAACAAGAAGTACCAACTCAACCCATACTCTTATTACCTAGTTTTGAAAAAAAATTCACTGTTGAGTGTGATGCAAGTGGAGTGGCAGTTGGAGGAGTGCTAAGTCAGGAGGGCAGGCCTATAGCCTTCTTTAGTGAGAAGCTTAATGAAGCAAAGAAGAAATACTCAACCTCTGACATGGAACTTTATACTTTGGTTCAGTCACTTAGGAAATGGAGGCATTATCTTCTACCCAAGGAGTTTGTAGTCTTTACAGACAACCAAGCACTCAACTATATGAATACCCAAGAGAAATTGAGCAATAGGCACTTGAAGTGGATGGAATACATCCAAGCTTTTACTTCACCATCAAGCACAAGAAGGGGCAGATGAATAAGGTAGCAGATGCATTGAGCAGGAGGTTATTGATAGTTCAAGAGATACAAATGAAAAGCATAGGGATTGAAAGCTTTAAAGATCTCTATGGAGAGGATGAAGATTTTTCAGAGGCATATAAGGTATGTTTAGACTTTGAGAATCATTTTCATAGTCAGTATGCTGAGTATACATTGCAAATTTGCTTATTGTTTAAAGGAAATCAGTTGTGTGTCCCTAAAGGGTCAATGAGAGAAAACCTCATTCAAGAAAAGCACAATGGTAGTCTTAGTGGGCATTTTGGCATCAATAAGACATTAGAGCTAGTTCAAAGATTTTACTATTGGCCTAAGTTGGCAAGAGATGTTAGAAAATATGTGGAACAGTGTGTTGTATGTATGAGAGCTAAGGGAGGATCTAGTAATGCTGGTCTTTATCAACCCCTACCAATTCCTAATAGACCTTGGGAGTGTGTGAGCATGGATTTTGTGGTAGGCCTTCCTAAGACCAAAACTGGTTTTGACAGTGTCTATGTAGTGGTAGACAGATTTAGTAAAATGAGTCATTTTATACCTTGTAAAACTACTCATGATGCTAGTTACATAGCTCATCTCTTTTTCAAGGAGGTTGTAAGGATTCATGGCTTACCTTTAAGCATAGTTTCCGACAGCGATGTTAAATTCATGAGTCACTTTTGGAAGAATCTATGGAATAGGTTGGGAACCAATCTGTCATTTGGATTTGCCTATCATCCTCAGACCGATGGCCAAACAAAGGTGGTTAACAGGGTGCTAGGTAACCTACTGAGGTATCTAACAAAGGAGTATGGACAAACTTGGGATATGGTCATCTCATAAGCTAAGTATGCCTATAATGATAGTGTCAATAGAACTACAGGGAAAAGTACTTTTGAGGTTGTGTATGGGATGCACCCAAGAGGTATTTGTGATCTTAGAGATTTAGGAACCATGGAACATAGAAGTGGACATGCTGAAGACTTCTATTAGACCATGAAAGAGATACAGGAGCAAGCGAGGAAGACAGTCACCGAAGCTACACAAAAGTTGAAGGAAAAGGTAGATCAGTCAAGGAAGAATGTACAATTTGCAATGGGTGATTATGTCATGGTTCACCTCAACAAGTCTAGGTTATAGAAGGGAGTCTCAACCAAGCTCCAGATGAATAGAATAGGACCATGCAAGATCTTGGCCATGTATGGAAAAAATGCATACAAGATTGAACTACCTACTGACTTAGGAATATCACCAGTTTTCAATGTCGCTAACTTGATCAAATATAAGGAGTCAATCAAGGAAATGGATCAAGATAGTCCAGAACTGTTCAAGGACATCAACAACATACCCCTACCTAATCAGGACAAGCACCAAGCTGAGAGAATCTTGGAGTCGAGGGTACAAAAGTCTACAAGACACAAGGTGTACATGGAGCACCTAATCAAGTGGAAGCATAAGCATGGGTCATAAGCTATATGGGTACAAGAGGATAAGTTCAAGAAGCTTGGGATTGATTTTTCCTTGCTCTCTCCTTCTACTTCTTAATGTTCATGCTGGGAGGGGGAGAATGGTGCAGGAGCACCTAGGAAAATTGCTTAGGAAATAGGAAAGTTTTTGATTTTTTTTGCTTTTCTTATGTTGAGGTCATGTGGACTGTTGATTTATGAGTTAGGCTTAAATAAAGCTCAGTGAAGAGCTATTAGTAGAGTTTTTGTTATGATTTGTGACACTCAAGCTTAGTGGATAGTTTTGTTTTGCAAAATTGAGACTAGTGTGTTTTGCAAATTTTGGCAAAGAGGGTTTGGAAGGACTTAACCAGCCAAGGAACAGTTGAGGCTCAAGCCTAACTGACTTGGAGGATGTATTTAAGGTGCACTTGGACCAATGTGTGGGTTTGGAAGGCATAGAGTTTGTTTTTGAAATTTGAATCAATGCCAATGAAGGACAGTGTGAATTAAAGACTGAAATTCTATGTTTTCTTGTTATCTATTGATCAGGAGTGATCAGACCTATAGGATGTTGTAATTAATGATAAGTTGTTTTTCTTTATGCTTGTGTGGTATTTTGTAGAGTGTGAGTTCAATCGGCAGGGGTGTTATTAGTTAATTGTTTTTTTTTCTTGTCAAATTCTGTCCTTACTATTAAACTAGCAAGTATGGGGTCTTAGTTTCTTTTCCCACTATACCTGGTGTACAGTTTCTTGGGGAATGGAGCCAGAATCCCTGTGTGTACATAGTGTAGGTGTAGGAGTTTCCAAGAAGGCAGGAGGAATGGTTAAGAACTATTGCTAGGCGGGCTTGATAGTGCCCGACTAGGACAGTCAAGAAACAAGTGCAAAGCACTTAGGTTGTAGGGGTGTCAATTCCCTGGAAAACCAAGGTGTGTGGTGGATGTAGGAGACCTTGCAGAGGTTAGGAAAGGAGATTGGATCCTTGAAAAACCATAAGGAGAAGGAAACAATTGATTGTCCTCGGAGCAGGTCAGGAAATAAGCAAAAACTAACCTAAAGTGACTCAACTCAAGGACAGAGCATGGTACGGACAGAGCATGGTATGGACAGTACAGGCACAAAACCCCAAAATTCATCAAGGTGTGGTCATTGGAAGCACGAATCCCAATAAAAGAACTTAGGTCATTTGGAGAAATTTGTAGTGGTTTCCACTTTTCTTGGGCTAGGAGACCTAATTGGGGGGCTAAAGGCTTGTAGCCTTTTTAAACCCTACAAGAGGGTTTGGTGAGAGCGATGGAGAAATGAAGCTTGGTGGAAGGTCAGGAACCCTAGAGGGATGGTCTTGAAGCCAGGAAAGACATCACACACCCCTACAACAGATTTGTGAAGGATGGTTAGATAGCTAGCCCTTAGGAAGGTTGAGGGTTAAAGAGGAAATGGCAGAGAGAGCACCAAGATTGACTTGGTTAGGGAAGTGGAGATGGTAGTAGGGTTGGCTAGGTTAACCAAGGGATCCTAACAAGCATTAGGGACTATAGGTTAAGGTGGTGGAGAGTGACACCATAGGGGTTCTTAAGGACTAGGACCCAAGGCTTGGAACAGTGAGTGTTCCAACCAACCCTTCCCCATCAGATTTCCTAGAAAGGATTGGTTTCTTGGAGGTAATATGACAACTAGGAGGTGTGGAGAATAATCATTTAAAGGATGAAGGTAAAGGGAACTTTTTACCTACATACACTTGCTTCTCTAATTTTTTCATGATTAAGGGAGGGTGGAATAAGATCAATTATATACTCAAGACCCTTAACATGAAGAGAGAAGGAGCAAGAAACCATGATCCTAAAGGATTTATGGCATGGATGAAAATAAAAAATAGGAGCTCAAAGTACATTCACAATTTATTTTTCCCAGAAAATGTGATTATTAATTTTGGCAATTTACAGAAGCAAGATGACAGAAATATGAAGTGCATTTCCTACAATAAACTGGAAAATGAAATAGGAGAGAAGGATCCACAATTCACTATTGTTTTAGAGATCCCAAATATAATGAAAATAATTGAATATGTTTTCTAGAATTTTTAAACTGTTGTTGGGAATTTATAGGGAGAGAGACTAGTTCAAGACAAAGGGAAGGTAGTTATAATAGAGGGACAAGCTAAAGGGGACATGCCTATAATGGAGAATGTATCAATTCTTAGGAAACAAAATAAAGTAATTGTCTTCAAGAGAAGGAAAGAAATGTCAAAGGAGAAGAATGAGGTAGTGCCAACCTCTTCTCATCAAGAGGAACAAAGAGACCCATAATGGATACATCAAATTCCACCACCATCTCCTCCCAGGTCAATAGGACCTACAATTATTGAGATTGATTCCCCACCTAGACATTCATGGCCACCAAGGAAACCACCTCCTAAAATATAAAAGGTTGAATTGACTCACCTAGTGTATTATGAGGGCATACTTTCTCTCTCGTGTACTTGTTTCATGGATTATGAATAAAATGATCAATTTTTTATCATTTATCTCCCATGTACTTGTTTCATGGATTATGAATAAAAAGATCAAGGGTTATCTTATTTGTCTTCATTGATTTTCAATGGATGTGGACTTTTGTTCTTGTTTTTAATTCAAATAATTAATGAAAATGTTTGGATGAAGCTATAGGTTCATGTAAATTGAGTACTAGGATATTTATAAGAAGCCATGGTTAAGAATAAAATGAATGTGATTTTGTAATTTAGTATTATCAAAGATTAAATGATACTATGTATTATTATGTTGTCAACTTGTGTGTGTGTTGAGATTGACTCCATTCCTAGGTTAAGGCACTAATCTAAGTGAGTATTCATGATACATCTTGTCGGTGAATCATAACAAATAAAATTTATAAACAAACTTTCAAATGAAATACAATTGTTACCATTTTGTGAAAAGTTCTTCCATTCTCATGCTCTAAATGTTGAGTTTTGTCAAGGAGTAGCAAAATTCTTAATACATTCCATTTATTGAGCTATCATATGGGAATTTATCTGTTATTTGCAATGTACTCAATCATTAGGTGGAGAGGTCTTTAGGTACATTGCCAAATCACCCTCCCAAGTCTTTTAAAGCCCAAAGTGTAGGAGGAAGGTATTGCTTCTTTCACTCATTCGTTGGCCAACCGCTTTAGGTTGTTGAGAATTAGAAATGGAAAACTCCTTAGGCTTCCTTTAAGGTTGACTTAGCTCTTGAAAAACCACCAACATGATCAAATAATAGAAGATTCACAAATTAGGGGATGTAGTGCATCACATCAAGCCACTAAGAGGAATATAATATGCTAAGAGAGATCATGCTCTTGAGGGACATCACACCCAACGTCACCACAAAGTGAAAGACACATTAGATGAAGTAAGAACTCAACACAATGAAACATGAAATGTAAAAGAATAATGCCAATGTATTCCCCCGCTTTAAAGAAATTACTATACACCATGTTGTGAGCAAATACTTTAAAGTATAAAATGATAAATGCTAACAATAAAGAGGATATGAGAGCTTAGTTCAAAAGACCTATGCCAAGTCATATGCTTCCAAATAAATATACATAATGAAAAGGAGTGAAAGGGGGAGGGGTTTCCTTTGAAATAGGCTCCAAACACAGGAGGGATCCATGGATTCGGGGTTAGTATGTTCTTGCTACAACATTGTAAGAGAGCTCAGAACTTTCATCATTCCCCAAATACTCATTGAACATGAAGAATGACACAAAGAGAGTGAAAATAAAGAAACTATTTTGGGTTAACATAGAAGAGAAATGAATGTCTTGATGCCTTGCCTCATCCCCAAAAGGAAATTTCAAGACAAAGAAAAGATAAAGGAAAATATTTTGGGTCAGCATGGAAGAGAGATGAATATCTTGACACCTTGCGTCATCCCCAAAAGGAAAATACAAGACAAAGAGAAGATAAAGGAAAATATTTTGGGTGAACATGGAAGAGACATGAATGTCTCGACACCTTGCATTATCCCCAAAATGAAAACACAAGACAAAGGAAATATAAAGGAAAATATTTTGGGTCAACATGGAAGAGACATGAATGTCTCAATGCCTTGTGCCATCCCCAAAATGAAAACACAAGACCAAGAAAAGATAAAGGAAAATATTTACAATATAGAGAAGAATGTAGATACAAATAGAGGAATGCCACAAAGAGAGACATACATCAAATAGAACAATATAGGGAGATCACATTATGGACATGCAATCACACACAAAACAAGAAAATAATGTAAGAGACTAGTAAGGCACATGCAACTCAACCTATTAGCAGTTCATATGCTTCCTAGTGATGTTAATCATATTTAGAAGGTAGAAATCTAGCTATAGGAACAATAGCAAGTGCCAAACTAGGGTCATTACCAAGTTCAACACTCTTCTTAGGAGAATTATCATGTAATCTCATAGAAGAGGAAAACAATGTATTCAATTCATTATTCACTTTTTCACCAATCTTAACAACATCATCATCTTCATCCAAGTTAATCACAATAGGAGGTATAATGATAATATGTAAAGAAGGATTTAACTCTTGTTTCCGTATAGGAATTTGTTGTTGCAGCAAAGAGGAGACCCATCGTGTATTTGTTTAGTCGAGTTTGGATGTTGATTTTCTTTGTTTGTTTCTTCATTTAACCTTTGAGCAAGAGTTTGATATCTACATGTACATTCTCTAACATTTTTATTTCTTTTAGTATGATTTTCATTTTTTTTTTGTGTAGGAGTGGGTTTTTCAACCATAGGCTTCTTTTTTCCCTAAGGGGATGAAAAAAAGGAGACATAGGAGGTTGTTCAACCACTTTCTCTTTATCTTTGTAAATGTTTTTTTATCTTAGGAGGTGTGACAAGATTTTTTTCATTATCTCTTGGTTGTTTGTAGGAAATAGGAAAAGGATCTATACTACGTTGTTATCAGTTATTTGGAATGTCTTTATGTTCAATCATGGTTTCGTCAAGGATGGTAGGCTTAATCATTGGTTGAGCCTTGTTTGTAAGGGATAGTTATTCTATACATTTCACTTTAAACTTTTGATAGGATTTTAAAAATAAGTCTTCTTGAGGTTTAATAGGTTCCATAGGCTTGGGCCAAAACAAATCTAATGAAAATTTTCCATGGGAAGATAGAGGGTTAAAGCCACTATGGTTATAGTGAAAATTTCATTGTCAAAGGGAAACTTGAAGCATTTATGCATATTTGATGGGATGGATTCCATGGAGCATAGCCATGGGTAACCAAGCTTCAAATGGAATTGGTCCAATGTCAAGATAATAGAGAATCAAACATCTAATTTTTTTGGTCCTATTTGTAAAGGAAGGGTGATCGATCCATCAGAGAAAAAGTGAAACCATTACATGTCTTTATCCATGATTTTAGTTTGTCACATGTTTCTTGATAGAGTTCATGCACAATTGAGAATTTATCAATGATCACATTGCCTCCACATACAAGATCAATTAATATCCCTTTAGTGGGCTTGTCATTGATTTAGTCAGCTATGTAAAGAGGATGATCTAGTGCATTTCTAATTATATCTTTAGATGAGAAAGCAATGTCAAGAGGCTTTTTAGTTTCAACCTTATGAGGTCGAGTTTTGATCAACGCAATCAAACTTTTTTTAATAGTATCCATAGGACCTTATTCAATAGTATTCATAGGAACTTGTACAATAGTATCCATGTGAAAATTCATCACATTATTCTTTGTAGTTTCAATATATTTGAAAAATTAAATATTATGATTTCGCATAGGCTTGGTAAATATTTGAAATTTTTGGTTGGGAGGGGCAACGGACTTATTTCCTTGATTATTAACACCTCCAACTTAAAGTTGACCAAAATCAATGAGGTCTTGCACAAGATGTTTAAGATGCTTACAATGTTCCATGTTGTGCCCATTTTGTCAGTGACAATGGCAATAGGATTTTGATGTAAAATTTGAAGGTAAAGGATTATTAGGATTGGGAGTCTGAACAAGAGGAAAGGTGATCATTTTTTGTTCTAAAAGTTGTGACATTGTGTTATCAAGGGTATCGGGTAAGGGAGTGAATTGCCTATTCGGGTCCCCAAATGTGAAATTAGTTGTCTTACTTATAATAGCCACTTGGGTATTGACATGTTGAGTCATTTGTTGAGGGGATTAAGTTGAAGGGATCCTTTATTCTATTTTCTAAAAGGTTGATAATTTTTTTGGTTTGTGGATTCAGACTTGTTAGATCAGTTGGAGGTGGGTTTTGTTTCACGACTACAAACTGAGCTTTGATAGTCATGGAGTGAAGTACATAAGTTTATGAAGGAGGGAAATTTCATCATGGTAATATTATCTTTCATCTTTCTTTACAATTTATAAATTAAAATCCATTGAAGGTGAGGATCTCAAGAATCTTTACATCGATTTGGGAATAAAGTGATTCGTAGTGTGAAATGAAATCAATAAAATTTTCATAATATTTGTTCTTACTTATCATCAAATCGACTAAGGTCATATTAGGGGTCATATGAACTTGGAAGTGGTTTATAAATGCCTCAACAAGCTCACTGAATGAACTAATTGAGTTGTTTGGTAATGAGGAAAACCATTCAAAGGTGGTATCTTTCAAGGATCTAGGGAAAAGCTTAGCCAACTCAAGGACAAAATCAATGAATAAGGAAATGTGAGTAGAAACATGGCTGGAAGGATCTACTTTCCCCTTATATTTCTTAAATCTAGGAATCTTTAGACCTTGTGGTATCGACGTTCTCAATATCTCCAAGGATAAGGGATTTCTTTTGACATATTATGTAGGTTGGCCATTTTGTTTTTGGTTTATGGTGGAAACTTGCTTTTGAAGGTACGAAATAGTTTACACAAATTGATTTATGATGGTGTCATTAGTTATGTTTTGAGATGGAGCTGAATATGGTGGAGGCATATATGTGTTCAAGGGAGAAGTGAATGAAATGCTTATGCGAGGTAAAGTGGTAGGAGATATGACATGCAATGCCACAAAGGTACTATGAATTCTAGTGGGAATACCTAAGAAAGGAATGATATTACTAGTAGGTTTCATTGTTGTTATAACTTGAGGATTGGTATAGGTAGGAATAGAGGCAATAGTTGTGGGAGGAGGAATTTAAATTCCTCCTTGGATTTTGAAATTATTCAAAGGTAAAGAAAAACTAGTGGTTAAGGTAAGATGTTTTCCAAAAATCTGAACTATGTTACACACAAGGTCAACACCATCTTCACTTTCAATCATGTGATGCATGTTATCTATGGTAGGGATAGCAGTGGTTGAAATATTTTCAGTACTTATATGATTTTGTAGGTTTGCTAAGTCTACATGATTTGGATTATGTTTTCTTGGAAAATACTAGCAACCATTGTCTCAACACTTGTCACACTACCCAAACGAAAGAGTTGTTAAGGGTATGGTCCATACCTAGTGAACTAGTGTCAACACTAGTAGTGAAAGAGCTAGATAACCCAAGATACACGATGATTGCGCTATCACGGGATGGCATGAGTCTCAAAATTCATCTCACTATAGTATTAGCAATAGGAAACCAAGTTGTAAATCTCATGCAAGGGAAAATCAATTAAATGCAAAAGGCAAAGATAAATTATATTCTCTTATTTTGATTCAAACGAAATTAAGCTAGATGCAATGAAATGAATGAAACAAAATCTCCACAAACTGAAATAGATAGCTAATATTTGAAAATAGAAACACAAAAAAAAGTTTATAATGTTGGAAAATGTAGTTTAAAATATGAAACAAGAATAAATCACCTAGAGGGGCTTATGATCCCAATCAAGGTTTTTCAGGGATTTAAATGTTGAATAAAAGTCACCACAAAATACCTAGGAATTAGGCAACACCACCTATACTAGGACTAAATTACCCAGAGGAGCTTATGAGTCCCAAATTAGGGTTTTTGCAAAAATTATGTATTCTATTTTGGATGATGTCTAGGATAAATGAAAATGCATATTTCAAATAAAATTCAATGATGCAAGATGCAAAAATATAACCTATATTCTCTTTCACTAATGCAAGATTTAGAAACCATATATAAAAATTAACTAATGCAATACCTAATGCAAAGTTAATACAAGCTAGATATAGGATTATGACACACTCCAAATTAGAAATAAGGTGTTCTAAAGGAAGGTTCACCAAAATGAAACAAAAAAAATAGGGTTCTCCACCTTTTAGGAGATGGAACACTAGGGTTTAGAGCCTATTTCACTTAGGTTTCACTCAAGGAAACCCTAGAGATCTCAATCCAAGGATGGAATGATTGAAAGCATTCTGCTAAAGGTTATCCTAGGGTATAATCAAAGACTAAAAGGATGGTCAACAACAAGCTAGGGCTTGGAAAGACTAGTAACATGAAAGATCTAATGACAAAACCTATTGCTATGTAAAACTCAAATGAATGACCTAGAAACAAATGCAAATCAAAATAGTAAATTGAGAAATTGGGGATGTGTAGCTGGAAACCTTTAGAAGCTCAAAAAAAGGTCTCAAATTTTGAAAATGATAAATTTAATGCATACTGGAACACATACGATAGGCTAGGCCATTTAGTCTTAGATTAGGGTTTTTGGGAAGGAACATAAATATTGTGGTGAAAATTCTAGAACTCCTGCAATCCTAAAAAAGGCATGTACTAGGAATCATATGCTAGAAGTGGTGAATCAGTCTTGCTAAGATTTTTTAGGGGGTGAAAGTGTGAATTTGCTCTTCTATCTTTGCTCTTCCTTCTCAACCTAATTTATGGATCTGAAATGCTAAATATTTCTCTATAGGTGTCTTTTAGTGATCTTCTAAACAAGGTGACAACTTTGAAAACTTCTTCCAATCTTTCTCTTTAATGTACCTTCAACCTAGATCTACAAATCACACTCTAAAGAGAGGGGGAAATGTTGTTGTGTTAGTATAATGATGAATGAAAAAACATGCATTGTTGCAACTCACCAAACCCTTTAAGTATAATTCTACAAACATGTATGAAATGGCTACCATGAATATGGATCTTGAATCTTGCTTTAATGTTGTAGATCTTGACTTGAATGCTTACTTGACTCATAAAATCCTACATCATAAATGTTAGCTAAAAAAAAAACATGATTCTTGATACTTGAATAATGCTCCAAAATTCTTGATAATCACTCTTGAATTCTTAGATCAAACTTTCTAATGAAAATTGCGAGGAGAAAATATGGGAAATAACCTTGTATTTATACTTTTTTATGGAAAATTTCTTGAAATTGCAACACTACAATCCAACTTCAGATCCAGGAGAATAAAATCCCACAAATAATTTGACTTTAATTTAGGTCTAAGCTAAGTAGGTCTCAGATGTTATTTGTGGCATATGAGTCCCATTAGGCTAAGCTTGGGACACATTTTTCAAGAATTGCTTAGTTTAATGTGAAACCCAGATTAAGGCCCCAAAAACTAGGTGGGACCCATATGCCAAAAGTGGTGTATGAGTCCTAGATCACTAAATCTAGGCCATACAATCCAAAAACAAATGAATTATGATTGGATGTTTGTAAATTTTAGGATTAATCTCAGAAAGATGCATTAAATAAGGCTTGTGGATACAAAATAAGGCCAATTTAAAGCATAAAGAAGCCCAACTAATTAATGAAACCCTAGATTAGTGTGAAAGTGTAAAGGTACAATTTACAACACCCTAAATAAGGAACAACTAGGTCCATTTATTTCACAAGGGCCCAAGACCTAATGTTAATGTGTTAAACACACTACAAAACTAAATCAAGGCAACGTTAAACTCAATTTAATAGGGAAGGCCCAAAGAAGTACGAAAATGTAGAGGGATACATTTCTCGTCACTACATGCTCTAAGGTCTATCCATAGGATCTACATGATTTTTCCTCATGTACGATGATAATCCTCTATTGTTACTATATTTATGAAGACTATCCTTTAGGTATTCCCTCTTCAATAATGAACACCACCCTTATCACAACAAGCTTGTAGCTATATTTTTATGCATCTTCAAGACTATCAGCTTAGAGAAATAAATTGTCATGATTGTTACAAACTTCTTTGATGTCTTTTTTAATGCATATTTATGATCCTTGAATTGTCTTTTATGTGCACAATACAAGAACTTTCCTCTTTGATCATGAAAGTCATCACATAGGACTATCTTCTCTTCACAATATTCCCCTAGGTCTGAGCTATGATATGGCTATCCTTTCTAAAATTACTATCCTAAATCTAAAAGGTGACTATCCTATTGGAAAAGTGACTATCTCTTCAGGGTCCGCTCTTATATATTTCTCATGATTTTTTCATTTTTATTATCTTTGTCTTGAAGTTTTTATTCATGAATAAGTCTCATCTTTACCCATGCTCATTGTCAACTATTTGAACACAGGTTTTCACTCTCAATGTGACTATTGTCTTCTTTCATGATTTCCACTACCCATTTTGAAGCTCTTCAAGTCTGTAATGACCATTCTAAGATGGAAATATTTCCATACTATCATGTAGGTTTTGGAAAGAGGAAACAAGGGTATGTGGGTGCCTTCTCCAGATAATGTGAAATTTTATTCCCTTCAAAACACTATCATATTTTTCATTGATATTCACTTGCAAATATATTAGTGTCCCTTCAAGTTTCAAGTTATAAAACCTTATTTTGATAAATATTTTCCTCTTGAAACATGCTTGAGTCTATCCCTAATCAAGAGCCATATACTCTTGAATGCCCTTTAAAATTTGTATTGTCTATTCTTCATTGTCATGGTTTGTACTTGACTGTGACTATTGTCTTCCCTTCATATAATCTAAGACCTACTACCTATGCTCAGGTACTCTTCATCTAATTTGTCTCTACTTGTAGACCTTAGGAAATAAATTAGAAAAGGTTTCTATAATGGTAATACCAAGGTTTTTTTAAGAGGCTTCATTGTATGGTTCATGGACTTTCCCATGCAACCCTCTAACACCCTAGCTCAAAATGAGTACATCTAAAAACCTAAAGCTATCACTTTACAAGAATTAAAAAACCTTCAAACTTGTTCAATCAAAAGCTTAGGACAATGTTTTTAAAAAATTAAGAGGAGCTAAAGCATAGGTTTGAACAAAACTTAACCAATAGTGATCCCCACAAGCTATTTAGATCTTTCAAATATTTATCATGATTTTTACCATTGATTTTAGTCACCTAGTTTCCATTGATCATATTTTTTAAGGCTTGGAACTAGAGAAAAAATTCAAGATACATCACATACCTATAGTTATGCATTGAAAACCCTTAATCTTCTTCTAAAAATGTACCTGAAAAAGCCTTGAATCAATCCATTTATCCATTACTACCTTTTGTGCATTTTTGCTTCTTTCTATAGATATCTCATAATCTAGAAGTTCAAGGAATAGTTGTTGTGTAGCCACCATTTGAAAACCAACTATGGCTTCCTTTATAATTTTGTCAAATGCTACCAAAAATAGTCATTTTCTAGTCAACTTGTTGACACTAGAATTATATGAAAATTTATCTCTAGTAAGGACCAAATTGAATTGCTTGGGACATTATCCAACCATGCTCCTTAGGAAATTACCCACATTTCCATTCAAAAATTTAGTCTAATCTGTGGTATGTGAGATAAGTGGGGCTAAACTATAATTGACTTTCAAGATTTCTTTCACATTTAAAGAAGTTTTTCAACATGATGGGGTTCCAAAGATGATAATTATATAGCCTAATAATCATGATAGGGACAAAAATATTCCAAGGAATTTCATGGGGAAATAAACTGTAACTTGGGCTT
This sequence comes from Sequoiadendron giganteum, assembly GCA_007115665.2. NCBI lineage: Eukaryota > Viridiplantae > Streptophyta > Pinopsida > Cupressales > Cupressaceae > Sequoiadendron > Sequoiadendron giganteum. The sequence continues at coordinate 301,339,202 of CM021110.1, read as the reverse complement.
GGATTAGAAAATATCATGCTTCAATTTATCCTTCATAAGAATATTTTTGGTATAGTGATTGGTCTTTGCTCGATATTCATCATTTTTGATGTGTTCAGAGCTGATATTAATGAACTCCAATTAATCATAATATCCCAAAATATTCCTTGAACATATAAAGATCATTCTCTATACTTTGTAATATGGAGTCTATCCTAGATTTAATAGGTGAAATTAAAGATCTTGTTTTAAATTCCTCGACACTTCATAAACTTTCAATTTATTGATTCCACCGCAATACCACATGTATTTCATGTGCTTGTTGCAAGGCTGCAATTTACTCTTGTGGTTGAGTATCTCCCTACAATTGCCCCACACCCCGCTTGTCTGAATTTTGTGAGGATGTGGGAAGAGCATATTGAGTTACCCACTCTCCAAAATACTCTTCAAGTCATGCCAGCGGTGATGAGAGAAATGCATTGGGATGCTTCTATGATGTGGTGGGTGATGTTTTTGGAATAATTTCAATTATTTTTGAATTCTTCAAATGGTTTTCTCAAGCAATCTATTAGGTAATCATTCCCTCTCAATATTTTTTCACCCAATCTCTGCCCCTCTTTGTGAAAACCCACCAAAACAGGTGATTTGTATGAGGCTAACTTCTTATGTAGTGCCCAATGCTAAAAATAGGATGTTGATATTTCCTTTTTTAGTTTACCAATATATGCCATGCAATCTATCAATTTCGGTTCCCCACATTCAAGAGTTGTTGGCAAGTTTGATCATGGAGTTTCAACAATTTTAGGTGCTTCTGCTACATTTACTAGAGTCACTATTGAAATAACTATTCCCAATGATCTGGTAGGAGGCTTGATTGGTAGAGTAGGTTCAAATATTTCAAAATTCAGGTCTTTTTCAGGAGAAACTATTAAGGTATGCCATCCTAAATGTCTTGGATCAGGTCAATTGCTTAATTACAAGTTACAACTAGAAAATTATTGGCCCGTATGTTTTACTTCTATAACTGTACTAATATTTTGTTTCCCTATTATGGTTACTTAAATGTAATAATGAGGTCATTGGAAATAAGGATTTTTAAACACACACCATCTATTTTGAAGGAACATAAGAACAAGTAAGAAAATTATTTTATTTTGGTACTTGCATCTATTTTTGTCATATCTCAACAATGATAATTGTGGATGTTCTCTTTAATGACCAGGTTGCAATAGCACAAAACCTTGTTAACTCATCCTTAAATGTATAGCAACATACATGATAACAATACACTATTTATAGTTTTTGGCTTTTTTTCTATTGGTAAGATATGTAATGTTATATTTTGGAAATGTAAATTTTGAGAGTATAATCGCTTTCTAAATTCAAGATGGCTTTACACCCTCAATTCACATTTCTCTTAGTTCTTTGTTATTTCTTTTCCCCCACTCTTATTATGTTTTCTTAATAGAATATTTGTCATGTATTTAGATGTTCAATATTTAGATCCAGATGACAACTTAAATGCTCCATACAACATCTAACTAGGATTGAATCTTTTGTGGGCTAGATTTATTTTTCTAGCAAGATTTATCTTAAAAAATAGGAGAAATATTTACTATATAAGTTTCAAAGCACTAATTAAAAATTAGGAATTCGATGCATAAATCAATAAAACAAATAAAATTTTGACTAGCTTCTACATCTTCTATACATAGTGCAAGAATAGCTTCTACATCTGGTACAATGCAATTGATATTTTACAATGAAGTGATATGCATATGATACAATGGCTATAGTGGCAATATTTATTGACAAATCTCACATTTTGTTTCAGTGATAGGATGGTTATGGACAATGTCTTTGAGCTTTGTATGAGTTTTTTGTATTACTATATAGTGCTACTATACTGACAGTAATATGGTGACAGTGATTTGGATGCTAATATTGTTCTTAATAGTTGATATGAATTACAACAAAAGTATCATTATGCTTATGAATAATGGAGTGATGGAGTCTCATAGTGAATGCATAGTGAATGGTATGCCTAATATAGTATTCTAGCAATAATTAGTGATAATATTTGGTATGATAATGATATTTTATAATTCTCTAACTATGACAATTATGGTCTTATACTTCTTGCTTGTGATAGTGAAAAAGTGGCTTGCTAATGAAATTGGTTGCTTGTGACAACTGTATTTATCATAGTAACCTATGCATCTACATCCTTCTTTGATCATTGGTTGCACATCATTGGTGTCAAAGATAATGGTGTTTTTTGATGCAAGGTAGGTTTCAAATGTGTTAATAAAAGTTGATGTGAGGTAAGGTACTTATACATTTTATGAAAAAGTTGTTCCTTGATCATTCAGATATTCAATGGAAGTGAGTATTGTTATTTATGATTTAGAAAGTTGCAAGAGGTGTGATTGTATGATTACAAGAGATACAAGGTTAGGACATGACATGTTTTTATATGATCAAAGGTGACTAAATATGGTCTTTTGAGACAATTATATTCTCAATGCATAGTGAACAATGACATATTTACTTCAATTTCTTCTAACAGTGGTTACTTGGTTTCAAACATGAATGCTTTCCTAATTGGTTTCAGACATAAGTGTCTTTTTTCAGTTGGTTTGTAATGGAAATGATTAAGAAGTAAATATATAGATCCATGTGTATTATGCCTCATGTTCCTAATGGAATCAGTTCTTTCATGGTGTGATACTAAGCCTTCTTACTTGACGGTGCCATTTCATGATTTTAGACATGACTTCTATATGTTTCTTGTCCTTATATCCCTTATACTCAAATGATTAGTTGCGGGTCTCTACTAGCAGTGATATGACTATTTGTATAGCACACTGGAGTGGTATGTGGAGTAGAGTGGAGTATCTTGATTGTCTTGCAACATGAAGTCTTTGTTCTATATTTTCTAATGATATACCTCTATAGTTTCAGAGATCTTTAGTTTCTAAAAAGAGTTCTATAAATAGACCATATTTATCATGTTACTAATAATGTCTAAAAGACTGCCATGTGTACCAAAATATTTTATGCATGCCAGGTGAAATTTATTGTCGGTGCCATGTCTTGTTAACAATGGAGAATTCTAATATAACTTAAAAGGAAATTCTTATTTATTGGAAAAGGGCTAATGTAATATATATTGGTTACAATACCATCCTTTATAATTTTTATTGTGTGAGTTCAACACATGCATTTAAAGGACTAAATTGTTTACTCTTTTCTTATTGTTGATTAGGTAAATCTAAGCAATGGTCCTTTAGTTGTTGGTTAGCTATTTGATGATGATTGTCTCGAGGACTTCATCAAATTTTTTATTCTTTCTATTCATTCTCTTCTTCCTGTTGAACCACTTTTTGAATAATGCGAGAAAAAGATAATGTATAAAATCTCTAAGGCTATTTTTCAATTTCCATAAGGTTTATATTATGCTAACTATTCTTGTTTTGTCTTTGTTTACTATAGGAACTGGCTTTGATTGTTGAAACAATTTTTAGAGCATCTTGTGAGTGAAGTAAGTAAGGATGTACATGCACACAATGCATTGGGTAAATTCATTATAGGACCCTTAGATATAGTAACCTTAGGATCATTGTATACTCTCCCATGCTTGGGATGAGATATAGGACCCTTAGGCTTCATTTTTAAAGTAGTTCTTTCATGTTTTGGAGTTGTATAAACAAAAAAATAGAGCATTGTAACTCTGTTTTCTCAGTCACAACACTGAGAAACATACTCTGTAACACATTTTTCAAAGAAAAGACATATTTAAGTCTTGTATCTACTGTAAGAACACCTTTTCTCAATAAAATTTTAATATTTTTCCTTCTTAATATCTATTTCATTATGTGCAAATCAATGATTGATTATGTTTTTCTATGTTTTATGTTTAAACCTCAAAAGCATTATCTCATTTCCAACACTTTTAGGCATAAATCAATAAACAAAAATATACTACCTATAGATAACAAAATTTTGTCTAGGCCTGCGAGAACACATTCGACATAAATTTCTATTTATCCATGGTCATGATTAAATAATGTCAATTATTTAATTACCCTTTCTAATACATATTTCCTCTATTAATTAAAATACCCCTTTTTACTTAATTCACTAGTTCATTAATTCATCTATTCAACTATTGATTAATTAAATAAATCATATTTATTTAATTATGTCGCTAACTAATTAATCCTCCTTCTCAAATTAAATAATTTATTATTTAATTCCCCCCTTTATCATATTTCAACTATAATTAAATATTTATTATTTAATTATTCAAATTTAATCTTTTCAACTATAATTAAATATTTATTACTTAATTATTCATTTAACCCCCTTTTCAATTATAATTAAATATTTATTATTTAATTATTCAATTCCACATTTTAAACATTCAAATTAAACAAATTACATTATTTATTTAATTAATAATCTTTCATTTTCAAATGTTGAATTAAATTAACATTTAATTCATCATTTTATTATTTATGTCACATTCTTTTGTGAGTTAGTTATCTAGTTATTCACTCACCTTCTAACTTGAGATCTATTTTTAATCTGCCAGTTATCTCCGGGTTCGATATATGATCGCTACTGCGAGAAGACTCTCTGTCACAACTAGTCAGTTAACTAGTTCTAACTCATATGCATGATGTTTTTTATTAATTAAATATCTTTATTTAATTAATTAACTCATGTTTGCATTCAAATGCATTATTCTTTGAGTTCTAACTTTGTCTTTTACATTCAAAGTCTATTTCTTCCGTTTTCAAAGACTCCTAACTGAAGATTAAGATCTTGAACTCTTGTTCTTCCTATTTTCAAACAACCTTGACACAAGATTAAGTTATTGTTCTAATTTAATTTTTATCCTGTAGTATTTTCTGACTCATGTTCTAACTCATGTTCTATCTAACGCATAACTCACATCGCATGACATTCATCAATCTCATCCGTCGATCTCTTTTTCAATCTGAGTTGATCATTCGAAAACCCAAAATCTATAAAATGACCAGTCATTATCATTATTCCTCCTCCCAAAATCATACACTTTTTAGAAGAAACTTTATCTTCGATATTTTTCTTAGACATTCAACACGGTTATGCTTTCATCAATACTGACAATGCAAAATGGAGAAGGGCAATCAAGATAAATCGAAGGGGTGAATGCATATTCGGTGAGAGCTTTTCAATTGATTTGTTTAGTTTAATTATGTTTACTTTCTTCATTCTTTGTTGTTTTGATTTAGCTTATTTTTTGGTTTAGAATTGATCATTGTAATTTGTGTAGTTGTTAGCATTAATCTTCCAGGAAATCTAGGTCTTACATTTGGTGAACTTGGTGTGAATTCATGCAACTTTTTTTCATTTTTCCATTTTCCATTTTTTTATTTTTTTTTGGCAGGAATCGTATGACACACCGCATCTGTTGGAAAAAATGACTCATCTATATCGGCGAGCCACATTTTCTAAAATTCGACCGCATTTTCCATCATGCACCACATCCGCGAACTCCTGAACCGCATCTGACTATCAACATTTTGACCCATGACTGCCAACACGAACCACATTTGCAAATCAATTTCGAGTTGCATCTATGGCTTGAAACACTACATCTGTCTGGTAAGAATTTTTTACTTTTTTCTATACATCTGCGTTTTTCTTTTTTCATTTTTAGTGTGATTTTATTTTTTGCTAATGTGTGTTTGCAACTATGTTAAGGATGAATAATGTAGTTTTTTGCAGGACAATGCATAGAAAACAATAAAAATACCAAAGATAATATTATTTGCAGGACGAAAGCCGAAGAAAAGAACAATAAACTACTGATTAGTATGCATGTAGGACCTAATGCCTTTTATTTATTTATTTAGAAAGCTTTCTATTTAGTAGATATATAACTATCATTTGGAATAAAAAGAATCAGTTTTTGCTTTGTTTGGTGTGAAAGCACATATTTGTCACCCTTGATGATTCAGTGTATCAGAGTATCCTTCCCCCTTGCATATTCATGCAATCCTGGGTGTAAGAGAAATGGTTACTAACTCTAGAACTTAACCCTATCTTGGTGGGAAAAAGTACTCACCCCAAGACGACTCAGACTAGTAACACGCTGTAGCCAGCGATTTCCACCCGGTATATAAAAATGGATTTCTTGGGGAAACGCTAGTAATCACACTCACTATTCCGATGAGAAGGGAAAAAATGGTCTCTCACCAAGCTGAGTAGTTCCCCATGAATTGAATGCCCTTACTAAATACCATGTTGTAGTTTTGCCAAAATCCTACCTATTTGCTAGCCCAGCAGGGTCGGCCCTGTGAAGCCATCTTAAATTCTTACGATTTATGTGTGGAGATGAGATGTATTCCATGGGAGTTTCATGCGTACAGTAACTTGGCTACCCCATATAAGTGAGTGTCATGGAGGGGAGCTAGTGGGGTCAAGGTACTAGTCATTCACCATTAATATGCATAGCTAGATTTATCCAAGTAAGAACTCAACAAATATTGTCCAAAAAAAGCCTAGGTTGTAAATGTTTTTTGGTGTCTTAACAGATCTATCACTTCAAAAACTGAAAATACATTGAATGTTGTGTTTTTTTTTGTTGTTTTCATCAAAAAATTGATCAAACAAATGGAGTCAGTCAAACAACTTTTGGAAAAATGAAAACTGTCAAAAAGTGAGTCGCAACTATCAGTTTTAACACCGCATTTGTCTTAGCGAGTCACATTTGTTAGGGTAAATACTACATGTGTCTGTCAAAAAGTTCATTTTGTAGTTTGGATATTCTGAGCCACAACTATCAAGTTAAGAGTCGCATTTGTATATGCAAGCCACATCTGTCAATTTTTGAGATGCAAGTGTCTATCAGAAAATTTAGGTTTTTACAATCCATATTTCAAGCCGCATATGAGTCAGTAAGTCACATTTGTTAAACTGTAAACCGTATATGTTAGAAAATTGCAAATGCTTGTCAAAATTCAAAACCAGGTTTTAGTCAAAATTCTGCATGCATATTGTAAATTCGCATATGTCAAACTGAAAACCGCATCTGTCAGGAAAAGCTGCAACTGTCTGCCAAATATCTAAAACTGTGTTTTAGTCAAAACACTACATGCATGCCTATGAACCACATCTATCAAAAGTAGAACTGCATTTGATTGTCAACATAAAATCTCAAAAACTGCAAAATCAAGTCCAAAACATTATTGTCATTTTCGCTTTTGTTTCTAAAGATCAACCTTGGACAAAAACTAGAAAATTTTCTCAAAACCTTGCATTATTAGGTGTCATATACATCCTAGTCATCATAATCTTAAGTTGTATGCATATAGATACTTCCTAGGAGATTGCATATAGTAGAATATAACAACTTTCCACGTCATTGGATACGTTCATGTCCTGATTTGTCCTCATCATTGAACCTAGTCACTTTAGTCCTATTAGTGAATATTTTCAGCTCAACAATCTAGTTTGGGAAATTCACCTTGTCAACTGTCCTTGTCCTACAATTAGGTTCCTTGGTCAAACACAAATCATTGCATGCATTTACTCCATAGGTGGTAGGTTATCCCTATTTTCGAATCATTTACCATCATAGTCTACTCGAGATTTTTCATATTGTCCGTCATATCCCATGTCATCTTAGTATACATCATTTTTGAAATCTTTAGCAACATCCTTATTTGTCAAAAAATCCGAAACAAAAAAAAAAAAACATAGAGATAGGTCATATCAGTTTTTAGACATAGTCTGGATTACCCCAGTTTGAGCAACTATTCATGGTCGAAACAAGGTATCAAAAGAAACATAAAGCAATGTCGAACCCTAATGAATTTGTCAATCCTTTCAGAAATCAACCATTAGGGAGTGAGAGACCACACAAAGTTTTTCTTGATAAATCATTTTTGAAGACATAGACATTGTTGTACAAGATCTTGAGTTTGCATCCTTCATGGATGAGTGTTTGGCAAATGATCCCCAATGATATCTGGCAAAGTTGGTAGTAGAAGGTGCCACACTACCACCAAGATTTGACATTCATACTTTGAATCCACAGTCCACTCAACCAATGCAAATTGCGACATCTAATGTTTTTATTCCCCAAATTACCATAGCAATCTCAACTAGAATACCTACTCAAACATCATCAATTGTAAGGACAATCCCTTTCAACATAACACAAGCTTTAAAATTTACTGCAGGAGAAACTTCCTCCAACCCCTTTGGCACCAACACTACTGGTAAGAGATCCAAAGTTGGCACGAGGATTCCTATACCACATCAGAACATTCAGACAGGAAATATTCCTATACCACATCAGAACATTTAGACAGGAAATATTCCTATACCAAATTAGAACATTCAAATTGGAAATATTCCTATACCAAATCAGAACATCCAGATAGGAAGTATTCCCACTCCAAATTAGAACATCCAAATGGGATATATTCCCTCACCAAATCATAACCCGTCATAGAACATGGAATTTCAAAACACCTACATCGATCCAAATAATGCGAACAACATGTCCTTGACACAAGTAGATGTTATCCAAAACCAAATGCAAATTTTTCAACTACAAATGGACAACATGTCTATATTAGCCAAATGAACTATCTTAGCACAAGATCTATGTCCATGTCCTTCTGAAAAAGAGCTTTACATGACACCCTTTCCCCATGGATACGTTATACCGAATTTACCTAAGTATAATGGGAGGAACAATCCTTTAGAACACATTAGACAATTCTCAATGACATGCATGGAAAAATCATATGACCCCACATACTTGATGAGACTATTTATGCAAACCCTTATCGGGATAGCACTAGAATGATTCTCCAAATTACCTTATGGCATACCATCCTGGGATGAATTAGTCGAGAAGTTTGTCGAACACTTTTCCTTTAACATAGACAATGAAATAACCATAGAAACCTTGTGTCAGCCAACACAAGAAGATGGTGAAACTTTCACCACTTTCTTCTAGAGAGAAGTCTAGCTAGCAGATGTCCAATTGAAATACTAGAAAAACAAGAGGTCACGATATTCCTTGAAAACATCAATCCAAAACTGCAAAGTGAATTAAGGGTACACTGTTGTACTTCATTCCTAGACTTGGTACAAAAGGGCATCATCCTTGAAAAAGGATTTATAGACAAAGGATAAATTAAGGTACCAGGAAGAAACCCAGTCATTCAACATCAAAGCGCACCCAATGATAGGAATAAATTCTGGCCTAGAAACAAAAATGTTACAAATGACGACATTGTTGATGCTAAAAATGTACATACGGGACCAATTATCACACTTAGAGGTTACAACTCCAATCAAGACATGACGAATAGTCCAGATCAAACAAAAAATTATGTCCAAAATTCACAGCAACAACGACCACAAAGGAGATTTCCTACACGTGAATTTACCCCTTTAAGACAACCAATTGAGACAGTTTTCAAAGAGGTGATTAAACATTATCTCATCAAACCTTTGGAACCAAGAGAGTATGATCCTGGACAGTTTAAACCTTCATGGTGGGATGATAATGCTTTTTGTGACTATCATTGAACAAAAGGACACAACCTACAACAATGTCGCTAACTGAATAATATTATACAAGACTTTGTTGAAAATGGAACTATCGAGGTCAATGGTCAAAAAATACTAAGAACAGTGATCATAAGGTCTTCACAGATCCACTACATGACCACACGAAAGGAAAGGCCTCCAGCTCAGAAACCAAGAAATCTTCGTCAGCCAATTACACAAACACCAACTATGACTATGGAAAAGGAAAGATTGTATATACCCTCCAAGCTGGAAATGAACATGTCAATACCATCACCATTCAGAGACATCCTGAATGTGTTGTCAAAAAATGTAGAACAAAAGATAACCATTCTAGGTCCTTCTTCTGAGCCACAAACACAGTCCTCCAGGTCTAAATAAAGTCTCCTTGATCAACTTAGAAAAACCCCCGCACAAATATCCGTTTTGGAATTGTTGAATTTATTAGCTGAGCATAGAGTTATTCTCAACAAAGCTCTGCAAAAGATGACTGTCCCTACTGACTTAGATGTCAATCATTTTGCAAAAATGGTAGGATATTTAACCAACTCCCATCATGCCACCTTTTCCCAACAAGACTATTCGACAGAAAAGACTGATTACAATGACCCATTACATCTTGAAGTCCTAGTCCATCAAACTAAAGTCAGACGAGTCTTGGTAGACGGAGGAGCAGGTTTGAACCTGTGTACTATAAAACTAGTTAAGGCATTAGGATTCTTAGAAGAATGTGTAGACACCTCCAAAAGTATAGTTATCAAGCCTTATGATGATGAGGAAAGATAATCCAAAGGAGTTGTCACACTTCCTATCAGAATTGTCACAGCAGTCATGAACACCAGCTTCCAAGTCTTGGATCTCACCCTTCTATATAACTTGTTGTTAGGTAGACCTTGGATACATGCAATGAAAGCCATACCTTCCACATATCACCAATGTCTCAAATTCGTGCATAATGGCACCGAGATCACTATTGATGGTGATCCAGATCCTTTTTAATACTGTACAAGCCTAAGGGAAATTCCATAATGACAGGTACCCATTAACCAAGAGGCTCCATCATCATCCACTTTATCCCTATACATAAATCCATCACATCTTACCAAGACCGTTTCATTCAAACTACCATCATCCACTCCTAAAGTCTAGATCCAAGACAAGGGCTATGGAGAGTATTACATGAAGAAATCCTATTGTAATCAGTTAGCTGGTTCCACCTAAGGCATATGGCTTAACCATGGCAGATAGATGATAGTTAGTAGTCACATTTCATGTTCCCCCTACAATGAAATTGACCAAATGGGGAGAGTTAAGTGAAGAGGAAGTGGATCAAAGTGATGTTACCTCCTAGTTGTACAAGGAAGACAATGAATACCCCTCACCATCTATTCAAATAACAAAGAATCAATATGGAAAAGGTTTTAGAATAATGCAAAGGAAAGGATATGATGGTCATAGTGGGTTAGGAATACATCAAAATGGAAGGACAGAACCAATCATTGTCTCACCATGACCGAAATACATAGGGCTAGGGTATCAACCACTTAGAATTGGTTTTCCTAGTACTTCATCACCATTTCAAGAGGAAGTGAGTGCGTACATAGACATTGAGACATCTCACAAACCACTTCCCCTAGTTTACGATGAATCCCCAATTGATGATGAATCCCTTGGCTCGAGTGACTATGAATGGGATTCCCTTTCCTCTACTAGTACCATGAACCTAGATAGTCTATTTGGAGAGCTTGAGCTCATGATAAAATTCTTACCAAAGTCATCTAGTCCCCTTCATAAGAAACACTTGTTCAAAGAAGAATGGCTTAAGCACTATTATTGGGAAACCCTTGATCATACATCTTGGGCACCTAACGAACCATCTTCTAAAAACCTAGCTGTTGCAATAGTCCCACATCATAATTCACCTACCCCTAGGAAAAAGACCAAGAAGGAGTTAGTCCAAAACTTCTATGACCATGTCAACCATTCGATATTCACCTTATCGGCTTCCACCTTTAATAACTCTGATGATGACATGCCACTCATATATCCCAAACTTATCGACTGGGGTCAACAAGGTACACCCATCTTAGATACATTCGAGAATAACAAAGCATTAGATGAGTTCATGGGACTTCAAGAAGGCATACCTAGAGGGGATCATAAAGATGGTTTTACCATAGAATTTGATGAAAAAGCATATTTTGGGGAGTCTATTTACACCTCTAGTCACAAAAATGAGAATAAAAAGAAAAAAGATGAAAATGAGAAAAAAGATGAGTCCCTAGGTGAAAATCGAAAGGCACCTTTGGATGAAGAAACAGTCAAAATAAAGGATGCATCTGAGGGAAAAAACCTCTCTGAGGCACCCAAAGATAGAGGTTTAAATATTCTCCCCGTTGAATAGGAAAAGTCACTGATGCTAGTAGAAATATCTATTGCAGTCAACATAGGTACAAAAGAAAATCCTCGGATGGTATATTTTGCAGCTTCTTTAACAGAGACAAAAAAACTTGAGTTTAAGGACTTCTTCACACAGAGACAAATAAAATTTGCATGGTCGTATGTTAACATGTGTGGGCTAGATCCAGAACTAATATTGCATCACCTACCACTATAGCCAGATATTAAGCTGGTCAAACAAAAGTTAAGAGAAATGCATCCACAGATTGCTCTATTGGTCAAAGCAGAACTTAAGAAACTCTTGGATGTAGGATTCACAAGGACCATAGACTATGCAGACTAAAGATCAAATCTTGTGCCAGTGACTAAACCAACTTGGGGCATCTACATTTGCATAGAATTTAGAGTCATCAACAAGACATGTCCTAAGGATGACTTCCCTTTGCCGAACATAGACATGATAGTAGATCTTACAACAGGCTACGAGATGCTATCCCTCATGGATGATTTCTCTAGATATAACCAAATGAAAATCACAGCTAAAGACCAACACAAGACAACTTTCATGTGTCCATGGGGCACATACTATTTGAATGTTATGCCTTTTGGCCATAAGAACATAGGATCTACCTATCAACAGGCCATGACTAGTATTTTCCATGACTTTATATACTCTCATGGAAGATTATGTAGATGATATTATAGCTGAATTAGAAACAAGGGCAGATCATTTGAAGGTTCTAGACAAGATATTCTAGAGGCTAGAGAATTACAATGTCAAACTAAATCCGAAGAAATGTGTCTTTAGGGAAACTTATAGGTTATATCATTTCTAGAAGAGGCATAGAAGTAGATCCAGAGAAGGTAAGAGCTATCATATAAATGCTTCCTCCAGTCAGCATTAGTCAACTAAGAACACTACAGGGAAGATTATAGTCCATCAAGCGTTTCATAGTACAACTTGCAGATAAAATACACCAGATAAAATACACCCATTTCGACATCTACTCAAGAAAAGAGTACCATTAATGTGGACACCTAAATTTTGGGAAGCCTTCCAAAAAATCAAGGAATATTTGCTCACTCCACCTATCTTAATTCCACCTACAGATGGAAAACCATTGATACTATACATTTCAGCAACTCAGTCAGCATTAGGAGCTCTTCTTGCACAAAACGATGATCAAGGTCATGAAAGAGCAATCTATTACATCAGTCATACCTTGGTAGGATATGAATTGAATTACAACAACATTGAATAATCCTATCTTGCGGTACTCTTTTCTACTCAAAAACTTCAGCACTATATGCTAAATCATCAAACAATGTTGGTGGCGAAGATCGATCCACTCAAGTATCTCCTAAGTAAAGCAGCATTAACAGGCCGATTGGCTAAATGGGTTATGATACTTAGTGAGTATGACATCCAATATGTGGAGAGGAAAGCTATAAAAGGATAGGTGATAGCAGAATAGTTAGCAGATGCACCCATGAAGGCAGACCATCCTTTAGTGGCAGATTTTCCTGATGAATTTCTCTTCAACATTGACATTAAAACCGAATGGAAATTATACTTTGATGGGTCACATACAAATCATGGTTCAGGAGTAGGTATCCTATTTGTTACACCTCAAGGAAATACTATTCCTGAATCATTCAAGATTTCTTTCCCTTGTACCAACAACATAGCAGAGTATGAAGCCTTAGTGACAGGACAAAGAATGGCAACATAGTGGAAGATTAAGAGCCTACATGTTTTTGGAAATTCTCAGCTAGTAATCTGGTAAGTAGATGATGATTATGAGACTAAGGATGAGAATCTTGCCCCTTACAAGCGCATGGATGATAGTTTCAATAAATACTTCAATGACATTTCCTTTCAAAAAATACCACGTATTCAAAATAGGGCTGCAGATGCTATGGCAACCATGGGTTCCTTGTTGGATATTCTGAGTAACGTGCCTAAGTTTGAGTTTTTGGTTGAATAGTTGTTGGTCCCTGCCTATGATGTCCCTGATACTGCGATGGTGTGTACAATTTTTGGTCCTAATTTCCCTTGGTATAAAGATTTTTTTGACTATTTGAAAGACCAAACCTTACCTCTAGACTTGTCCAATAACCAACGAAGAAACTTTATCCAAAAGTCAGCTAAATACACCATCATCGGAGATACCCTTTATAGACGTACCTTAGATAATGGCCTAATGAGATGTCTTGCGGCTGAAGAAGCAAAACCAACTTTATGAGTGGTGCATGAGGGTATATGCAGATCCCATTTGAGTGGTCCTACTTTAGCCAATAATATTATGAGACTAGGTTATTATTGGCCTACAATGGAGAATAATCATATATCTTTGTAAATAAATGTAGACAGTGTCAGATACATGAAGATTTGATAAAAACACCAACATGGGAGCTTTGTCTGATTACATCACCATGGCCTTTCACATAATGGGGACTTGACCTCATAGGTAAGATACACCCTCCATCATCCAATGAACATAAATTAATCATAACCGCCACCAAATACTTCACCAAATGGATTGAAGCTATTCCCATGACCTACATCACTGGCACCCAAATATCCAAGCTTATCCTAAACTATATCATTTGCTGGTATGGTGTACCCCAATCCATAATCATAGATAATGTCTTCCCATTCAAAAACCAATAAGTACATGATTTATGTGAAGAGTTATGTATCAAACATCATTTCTCCACCCCATATTATGCACAAGGTAATGGCCAACCCAAGGAATCTAATAAAACCATTGTTAGAATCCTGAAAAAGATTGTCAATGATGCTGGTCATGACTAGCACCTACAACTTAATCCCACCTTATGGGCTTATCGCACTAGCATCCGTACTCCCACTATTGCCACTCCATATTCACTAATGTTTAGGTCCGAAGCTATCTTACCTATTGAGGTTGAAATTCTTCCCTGAGCATTTCCTTGAAAGTTCACATTGACGATGAAGAATACTGTGTATCCAGATTACGAGAGCTAGAATTACTGGATGAACGAAGATAGAAGGCACTAGACCATTTGCAAGCATATCAGAATCATCTTCGTCATAGCTATAATAGGAGAGTTCTAAATAGACACTTTGACATTGGAGACCTGGTTTTAATGGAGAATCCTAAGAATCAAGTTGAATGAGAAAAGCTAGGTAAGTTTGAACCTAACTGGTTGAGGCCCTATATAGTCACAAAATCTTTTGGTTCAGGAGTGTACCAACTCTCTACTCCTAAAGGAGAGCCTCTTTTGTCACTGCTCAATAGTCTTCATCTGAAGAGGTTCTATGTGTAGCTTCTGAGAATCTTAGGTCTTAATCTAGAAAATACCAAAAAAAGGAAAAAACTAAAAAAGGATTACCTTGATGAAAACCTAGCAAATAGGCGTCTTTGTAACATCAAAAAACAAATCATCAAAATAGTCAAGATAAATAAATCCATCCAATAGTGAAAACTGCTTCGGTGGCACTATGGATAAGTACCTTGGTGAGAACCTGGCAAACAAGCACCATGTGTAGTCAGACTCGCTCTTTCGTCTACCATCATTCCAATCAGACTTTTTCACCATCCATCATAATAAATGGTTGTCTTATCCATTGCTTGGAATGATTGACATCAAATTCCATTACGTCACATTCCTCATTCCATCTCACAAGTCTTGTTCCCAACTGGGGGTGAATCCTTGTTTTGTACCATGAGAACCTTGTACATAACATTGCATCATCGAAAATGTCCTAGAAAATCCCAAAAACATTAGAAAACATCAAAAATCCAAAAAAAATCAAAACATCTCAGAAAATACCAAAAACAAAGTCAAGTCAGTCATGTTAAGTCAGTCATAGACATATTCAAACTGTGTTGCCTCTACGACTAGGATGTAGGAAAGGCCATCAATCAATGTGCCCCCGAGGCATTAGGTTTTTTAGTCTAGGTTTTTCATGTATCACACACATCTAAATCATGACTATTTGTATATTCAAAGTCATTGGTTGTGTCAAACTACGAGGTCTTTGTGTGTACAACGTAGGCAAGGCTAATCAATCGATGAGCCTCTAAAACCGCACTAGGTTAGTCCAATAGGGTTTATTGCATTCACTATCACACATGTTGCATATCATCGGTCTAAGCACATATCTTTAGTCAGTCAAGTCATACACTATCTATGCACACACTTTTAATTAGTCAACAAATCAAAACAAGTCATGCATCAACATGACAATTATCTCAAAGTCATCAAGTCAATATCATACACATTGTCAAAATGATCAACTTATGTCTTCAACAAGATATGTCTTTCTTGTCAATGGACATCGTCAACTTGTCATAGCCTCATGTAGCTTGTCACATCAACGTCATCAGGCTCCAACATCTTATATGACACATGTCCTTTCTAAAACCAGGTTTTGTCATGCCTTATACAAATAGTCACCAAGTCGAAACCAGACTGAACGTCTTATGCGGTATGTGTCATCCCTCACATTACGCTATGTCAAACATCAAATAATCAAATGATCCCATAAGATCAATTTTTGGTGAATACTTTTATTTGGCTTTATGAATTTATATCTTATTTTTTCTTATCTTTTTATCAATTTATGAATAAGTCTTGTTACTAGCTTTCTCAAGGATGTCCTTTGAAGGATTTAGAGAAGCAAGGATGTCTCAGGACTCTTTTTCTTTGGTTGATGTCTATCAAATATCTTTTTAATTTTGGTTTTTGAGTCATGTTACTAGTTTCCTCGAGGATATCCTATCAAGGATTTAGAGGAGCAATGATGTCTCATGACCCATCTTTTATTTGTTTGATGTCTGTGGTTTGTCAAGACAAAAAGACTGGGGTAAATTTTGTCTTTAGTATGAGTTACGACACTCCTTGTCTATGACTGTCTTTTTTTTGCAGATGGATGACTTTGTACACTATGATCTATCTCAATCATACTGTGTACTATCCATTTGTGTCATGTCCAGCCCAATGATGATAAAAATTGCAAGCTTAGCATATATGGAAAAATATCAAAGATCATATGTTTTTATTTTCAATCAACCACTTTAATTATTTCTTACTAACATTCTAAAATCATTCATGCTAACATTTCCTTTTTTGACATAATGATAGCATCCTGCGACACAACAAAAACATTAGATTATCTGCATAAACATACATTTTATAACTAGTTCATATAGTTTCATTTCAAACATATAGATAGTAAAATTACCATCTTCATTGCATACATTCGAAATCATGACATAAAAGAAATTTCATCATCATAAGACATATAAATAAACATCATATATAATTATCATAAACATCATAAACTACATAAAATCATAACATATAGAAACATCCATTCATAACACATGTACATACATCAACTAGGAAACATAGATTATAGAACACAATGCATCATCCATAAAATAGAACTGCATATCATATAGAAGCCATCATAAATCATATATAAATCGCTCAAAATAACGCGTCATGGTACAATATCATAATGTATCCATAAATAAAATGAGCTCGTAGGCTCTCTAATCAAAATACAATGTCTACATAATAACAAGTCTCATCGTGTCCCACTGCCACTACTATCACATGGTGAAGGTGGTGGAAACTTCCTCAAAGGTCTTCTTTATGAAGTGGAAGGCCTCTCATATGGACCTATCCTCAGTTGTCCTACTACACCCTCTGTACTTTGTGGCCTCATATGAATCCTACTCTCTGACCTGTGACTGCGAACCTCTGAAAAGCTAGGAGCTCATCTCTCTGCTGGCACAACTACCTCATATAGATATCTATAATATGAAGCTCTCTCAAGTGATCTGACTAGATCATGCATGAAACCATGAGATGAGGTACAACTACAAAGGCATCTGACCTCTGTAAAATGCTACTTTATCTCCTATCGTTGGGCTATGACCTGATCCCTCTCCATAAGTGCACTGTCTCTCTCTCCATGGGCACTGTCTCTCTCCATATGAGCACTATCTCTCTCTATTTGCATGGCATCAAGTTCTACTGTCATCAATCTCAACCTCTCCTCCAAAGCTTCCCTATCACCATCCCTAGGATCATCATCCTCCCATCTCCCCTCCATAATTCGATCTCTAAGCTCTCTCTCCTACTCCTCTATCGGTGCCTCCTCCTCCACATTGTCCTCCCCAAACCTTGCCAAAATCCCAAGAGCATCGATATCCACATCAATATCCATATCTACCTCCTCATCCTCTACGAAATCCTCTCCCCAATAGCCACATCAACTACCTCCTTAGCAACCTACTCACCTCCAACCTATGCATCAACTCCACCTTTGATGTCCAACATCAGTACATCCTTTGCAACTGCCTCTTATATAGGTGAAATTCCACGTACCTAACCCCCTCTCCATCCTCTCCATCCTCATCTACCACCTCTACCACCACCCCCTCCTCTGCCATCATCCCCATCACCTTCCCTCCAATTCTGCCACCTCTACCTCTTTGCCATCCTCTCGGCCCTGTGCCTCATCTCTGAACTGGTGTGGGCTGATCTAGATCTGTGTAAGGAATCAAACAATGCTCCGCCCACCATGCATCATATGCAGCCATGGTCCCTAGATCTACTAATCCTTCTCTCCATCCCCACCATACTAGATATAAGGCCTGTATCTCTGCCTCTGCAGTAGCTACTAGAATCATGGGCCCCTAGTGTAGAACCTCTCTGGATGATCAAGAAAACTGTACTCTACCTCGAGGCTCATCCTAAACCTCTCCGAATTGTCTCAAAACTCACTCTAGTAAGTGCCTCTCTATGATGTGCATGCTCAAAATAGTCCTCTGAATGAGGTACTGTGTCTGTTTGCAATATGGTAAATTTCTATCCTCATCCGACCACTCCTCACAGTCCATGTATGGTCTCCAAGTGAACTGATCTAAAATAGCGAGTGCATGTCTCCAATATCCAGTATCCCCCACTTGGCTTTGTGTGATGTTTCCCATGTATTGGAAAACATACGAAGATCTTGCCCATTGCTCTATAGTAACTAGAGGATGAAAAATAGCTATCCTCTCCCATGCCCAAACCATTAGCAGAGTGGTTCCAATGCTCATCGACTATGCGTCTCTATATGCAATATCATGTAAATGAAAATATAACATCCCTAATAAACACAGACCCCAGGCATTCAAGGTCTCTCTCTCTAACATGCCCACCAAAATCTCCCCCCATCCCACAGGAAAACCATGACCTCATCAATCTGGTAAAACTATCCCACCTATCAATGTGCATAGTATGTAGTCAATCCTATCATATTTTTCTGCTAACACCGGCCATCTGATCTCATAATGCTCAATCCTGAGCCTACTAATATTGTCCACCTGATAGAATCTAGCTAACTTTGTCAATCTGCATAGGGTATCACACATCACCCACTCTCCTCTAATCAAAAGTATAAGTATCTTGTACACATCCTCCAATGTGATAGTTTCCTCCCCAGTTGGTAGATGAAATGATGATGTCTCAGAATGCCATCGCTCACACAATCTAGTGAGCATCCCTCTATTTTCCCAAATAGAGGGCATCGAAAGACAATGATGAATACCAAGTCTCCACAAAAGACTTATCTTTGTTCTACTTATACGATCTCTCAGATCGAAGGTGTCTAGATGAGTCTCCCACGTATAAATAGGGTCTAATATAACCTGCATATCAATCATGCTGTCAAGATTTTTCCAAGGTTTTTCCTTAGAATTTTTTTCCAAAATTTTACTAGCCAAATGCGGCTCCCTGTGATAGATCCAATGCACTCATACAAACGTGTTGTATGACAAAGAATTTACGTTGCATATTTCATATGCATTGCATATCACCAACCAAAATTTCTACCTTTTACAAATGCGGTGCAGAAATCAAATGCAGTGCATTTTCTCTAACTTGTCTAACTACTACATATGCATTTCACAAATTCATATGTGGTTCACTAACCTACATACGTTTATCTTAGATACAGATGCATTTTATAAGTACATATGCAGAGCATTGTCTAACAAATGTGTTGCATGCCTAAAAATGCCTAACCTAGCCTAGACATGTTTTCACATATGCGTCGTTTCGTAGTCAAATGTGGTGCATACGATGACATATGTGTTGATTCCTAAAGATCGCATCTGATTATTAACTTTTCAAAGCCTAAAATATGTGTGAAAATAACTTTCAAGGGTTCATTTTTGGGTACATACTAGTGGTCTTGTGTTGTGTTGTGTAGTTTTTGCACAGATGCCCCACTGAAAGTGGGGACCCTCTTTTTTCATTTTTTGGTGTTTTGGCCCTTCTTTTTTGGGGGTTTTGATTGCTTGGGTTTATGCTTTAATGTCTATCTTACCAATTGAAGTGGAATTTTTTTGAAATATATTGAAAATCTAAAGGTTCTGGCTTTATCTCAGCTTTTGCCCTGTTTTCAAGAAAATCCGCCTGGGCCGGATTCTCCCGATTTCCTCCTAGTGTCTGAAATTGCTATCTTTTGCCCTGTTTTCAGAAAAATCCGTATGATCCGGATTTCCTTGAAATCCATTCTCCCATCAAATTCCTAAAGTTTTTTTTGCCGCGGCTGTCTCATTGAATGCATTAATGGCATTTGTGCGGAGGTCTCAGGGCTTTGATATATTGATTCTTTGAGAAGTAATTGACCATTTGAGTTTGTGCATTTGCTATCATTTGGGCTTATGTCTTGAGGTTCTTGGTGTTTTGCTGGATATTTGGATTTTCGAGGCCATTTCGACTGCACATTTGCATTTGAAGTGCGTAGATTGTATCCATTTTGCATCAAACTGCTATTTGTCAGTTTCATTAATCACAACCTTTGTGCTTCCATGGTATGTAAATGCACCCTTTTCTCTATTGATTTCAATCACTTTTCTTCATTTTTTTTGGGGAGTCCTTCCTGGTTTC
The DNA here is from genome assembly GCA_007115665.2 of Sequoiadendron giganteum. Taxonomy (NCBI): domain Eukaryota; kingdom Viridiplantae; phylum Streptophyta; class Pinopsida; order Cupressales; family Cupressaceae; genus Sequoiadendron; species Sequoiadendron giganteum. The sequence goes on along the minus strand of CM021110.1, from coordinate 301,318,280 downwards.
TTGGTTTTTGGGTACGCATCATAATCGAGCATTTTGGGGGTTTCCCATTAGTATACCAGTCTGTTTGATTGATTAAATGTTTATGCTTGGTCTGGTGTTACTTCTTATTTGGGAATTGGCTTGCCGTTGTTTCAAACTTTCCATTCTGGTGTATGAGCAAGGTGGCCGTGCGTTCATGGTGGACATTTAGGGTTCTTAACTTAGGGCATGGCCACTTCTCCTCAAATTACTAAGAAATGTGTCATTGGTTCATGTTTTATTCATTAGAGTCCTAGGTTGGGTTGGTTTTGTAGTTCTGGCCTAGATCCGGAGTGATTTGAATTGCTTTGGTGAAAGTAGTTAAGATATAGATAGGTTCGGGTTTTTGAGGTCCTCTTTTGTCACCTTTTACCGGATTTCATTTGGTTTCACCAAAACTTGTTCCATCCGGATTCTCCCAAATTATCCGTGGTTGGGTCATTTTACCAACTTCGAGCTTTAATACTATTATATTTGGTTTCACCAAAATCCGTTCCATCCGGATTTTCCTAAATTGTTTGTGTCTCTTCATTTTCCCCAGGTTAGTTATGATTGTTGATATTTTCACCAAAATCCATCTCTAGCGGATTCTTCTAGGTTTTTCTAGGAAATGTTCAATTTGATGGTTATGGATGTCTAGTTTATTGGTAAACTATTTGAGTGATTTAAGGAGCTTATGATAAGTGTTCATAATGATTTCCCTTGGTTAATTAATGATTTTGAATGATATTAAGGGATTTTGTATGTTTGGTTTGTTGGAATCCGCCTGGTCCGGATTTTCTCAAAAATCCGTCCCAGTGTAGAATCTGTGAGGGGAGCTAAATCCCAAACTTTGAGGTAATGACCTTCCACACTAATTGCTTCTTGTGGATCTAATTGTAGGTTACCTTTATATGTTTGTAGGCAGGATCAAGACAGAATGTTGCAGGATGAGGAAAGGGAAAGGTAATGGATCCTAGTGCAAAGACTTCTGCCATTACTGATGCAGAGAGGGTGAAGTTGGATATGAGGAGCATAATTCCTGAGAGTAAGCTGACCTCAATTTGGTTAGGAATCATAGATACAAACGTAGGCATGTGGGACTATGAAGAATTCAAGGCTGAGATGTCAGCACCGAGCCCTCCTTTGTTGGCAAAAAGAATGGTGGACTCCGGATTGGCTCATGTGGCAGGTTTTCCTTCTATGGTGCAGCGTTATGAGCTGGTGCTAGAATGTGCCAAAAATTATGATAGGGGCACATAGAGGATTATTGGCCCTCAGGGTAGGATTCTTGTAGGTTTCAGTCTGGTATCCATTACTACAACCTTTGGCATGCCTGATAGGTCCCATGTGGTAGCCTTTGACAAGGATGGGGCTAAGAAATATTATGAGGAGAACATAGTTAAGTCTTAGCAGGTGATCAACTCTTGGCTAGAGAAGCCTAAATCCCATTTCTCTAAATTGCCTAAGCAACTATTCAGGCTTAAATTCAAGAGAGAGTACTACAATGCCATCACTCTTCTCAATAGGTTGGTGGGATTGAAGAGTGTAGGTGTCTTCGAGACATGGATGTTTAATGTGATTGCTAGAATGGAGCAGGGATTTGACTACCACTAGGCAGGTGCCATCAGTGATGTGATCCATTATTAGTTGTGCAATGTCTTGTAGACCAAGACCATTCACTATGACCTCTTACCTAGTGTATTCATTAGCGAGGCTTCATCCATAAAAGGGGTTGAGCACTAGGGGTATTTTTTGGAAGGATGTTATCTATGAAGTATATCCATAGTTGCACCTAACTGGTGGAAGCTATAGGAGATCAAATGATACCTTCACAATCTACATCACCAGATTGCTCCAAGGTGTAGAGCATGGGAGAATCTCAGACAAGGTAAACGAGTTGATAAGGAAGTATGGAGCATGGTTTATCCAATTCCCAACCTTCTCATATATCAGAATTGATGGTTTTCAGAGGGCTCCCTACATACTACCAAGGTATCCTATGGACCACATTATTTTGCTCGAAGTCACTAGGCAAATCTGTGACTTTGACAATATTGTGAAGGGAGAAATGTATAAGACAAGTTTTGGGAATGATTTCCCCGTAAAGATTGGAATGGGAGAAGTGTGTCCTTCTATTCAGTTTGCCCATGCTTCTGAGGAAGAAATGGGTACTCTTGGTCTTTCCTTCCACACCAAGAGAATAATATTTGACATCACTGGTGAAGCTCAAAAGAAGGCCAGCACGAAATATAGCCACAAGGCTCGCATTCAAGACTATTAGGTCAACCTTGCTGATGAGTTTGAGGTAAGAAAGAAGAAGTTCTCTAGGTTGCAAGTGGATTTGGTAAGACTGTATGATGTGAGGGTTATTCTAGATCAGGTAGAGGAGGATGGAAATGTGATCTAGGGTCATGTTTATGAAGCAGTGAAAGATAAACCAGTTGGAGAAGTTGACTGGCTAGAGGAGGAAAAGATTGATTTAGATCTGATCATGGCCCCAGTGATCAAATATACCAAGATGTGGTTGAGGCACAAAATTCTAGAGTTGGAAAGTGAGGGTGTTCCATGCACCTATGATCTAATGGGATACTTGGAGTCTCATTCTGCTTCCAAAGGGTCACTTGAGCCAGAACAAAAGGGAAAAGAGAAAGTGGATTCTCCTTTTAGAATCCAAGTAAGACAGGTTCAACCTAAGAAGGCTGCAGAGAGAGAAGGCCTATTACTAAGAAGAGGAGGCATCCCTCTAGGAAAGAAGTTGAAAAGAGTAAGGAAGAAGAGGAGGAGGTTGAAAGTGCTCCACCATTGGAAAAGAGAAGAAGAATCATAAAACTATCACAGAGGGTGGAAGAGGCTCCTAAGGTTGACAAGGAAATTGAGCCACTGGTGGTAGAGGTGGAAAGTTCAGGGGAAAAGACATAGGTTTACATGAGGAGGTCAAGGACTCCTTCCCCAAGGGATGTTGCAGCAAAGGAGAAGGTTTTAGTTAGTATTCCTGTTGTTGAACAGGTGAGTTTCTCTATTTCTTAGGATGCTGGTAACCCATAGGAGGAACCAAAGAAAGATGAGGATCCTAAAGCTTTGAGTGAGGAAGAATTTCAGGAAGGAGACCTATATAGGACAGAGGCAAAAATTGATAAGGTATTGTAGTCCCCCTTGGTAGCACATGCAGATTCACCTATGAGGGAAGAAATGAACAAGTCTCAAGAGGAAGAAATACTAGCTAGGGCCCCTTCACCAGTGCATATAGTTGTGGAAGAGTAGGTACAATAGGAAGAGAATCCAACTGTGGATGTTCCTAAAAGTCCAAGTGTTGAACAAGATGCAACTATTGATCAGCAAGAGAAAGAACAGGATAAACATGACACAGTGCCTGCTAGGTCCACTATTCTAGATTGGATTGAGAAAGGTTTGAAGAGAAAAATGGTAATGGTGGAGGATGCTCCTCCTAATTGGGAATCCCTTATGGCTAATGTGGAGAAGGAGAATATTAAGAAGAAAGCAAGAGTTGTATCCCGAATTGAAAGGGATGGATCAGTTAACAGAGTGGTCCACATTGCTACCCTTGCTCCAACAAGGATAAAGATAATGTGACTGCCCAGGCCTATAATGTGTAGACTGTTAACTTGGGGCATGCTATCGTGGAGTAGGATATTGAAGAATATGAGGGCTCTAGTGTAGTGATTATGGGGAAATTGAAGAAGGCAGTGTAGACAAGGCATGAATTGGAGAGAGAGAATGAAAAATTGAAGAAATACTTGCAAGAGTTCATGAAACCTTTGCAAGCTATTGGTTCCTCCTCTTCTACTATAGGATTCCTACCCCAGGAAATGATCTCTGAGTTAGAAAAGATGAAGGGCACCTCGTATGCTGCAGTCACTTAGTTACAAGGTGTCCAAGCCAAAGGGGATGATACCATCAAGGGCATTTTGTCTACTACAGGAGATGCCATGAGGTCAGTGACATGGTTGAAGACTGTGTTGGCTCAAGATAAGGACACGTATCTCCTAGTGCAGAAGGTTACAACAATCATGGGATTCACTGAGGACAAATTGGTAAGATGTGGGATTCTTCCTCTTCCAAGAGTTTCTGAACCTTGGGAATGGTTTGAAATCTTGCTAATGAGGCAAAGGGCCTTCAAAAAGATAAATAAATAGGAAAAAAAAATTGAGGATGCTCTAACCGGTGTGTATGAAAAATTTATTTCTTTCTTCGAGGTCATGACTGGAAGGAAGAAGTTTGCTCCAAAACATCTTGGCTTGGAGCAGTTTAGAAAATGGTGGAGGGATGTTTATTCCTCAGTTAGTGAAGGGCCAGTTATTGGACATCAGTTGGATGATGATGCAACTTATATTGCAGTCATCAATAGGTATTTGACCAACAAGGCCGATTGGGATGGTACAATTGGGCAAGCAAGAGAAGATATCAAGTCTCTTGAGAGAAAGATTAGGGTTTTGCCTGTGCCACCTGTTGCTAAGCTCGATAGGGTCCTATTGGCCGTACATGGTGAAGAAGATAAATCTAAGGACAAGGATGGGGAGTAACTATATAGGGTTATATTGGTATTTGTGCTTCCCATTAGTTCACATGTATTGGGCTGACCTTTTGATATCTTGGTGGTTTTGGATGAAATTGGTGCTATTGGCACATTTCATATGTTCGAATTATCCTTTGAGGCCGACCTCTTGTAGGTCATGTTTTTATTTGTAAAATTATATTTTGGGCTAACCTATCTTATGGATTCTCTATAAAATTGGAAAGTTGCCTCATTTGGAGATATATAGAGATTAGAGAATAGATTTAGAAGGATAGAGATAGAGTCTGATATTAGAGCGAATTAGGGTTTATTTGCAAGCAAATATTGTAACCAAAAACTGGAATTTTTGCTACTTTGGATGATTCAATATAAGGAAGATATTGTGTTTGGTATCTATCTTCTGGAGTTCATCTAGCATGGTTCTTGTTCTTTTATCTTCCAAATTGCTTATGAGTTCATGGTTAAATTGTTTGGTGATACTTAGGGTTTCATGTTTGGAATGTTTGTAGTGATCTCTAGTCCATACTTTTTGCAGTTAGCTGATTGTTAGCTGCTTTGCAAAGTTAGCCTGGACTTACATTTGTGCTTAGTTCAATTATAAGGATTTATTCATCTAAATTGCAATAGGATTGTTTGAATGAATGTTTGTGATTTGAAAATCTTAAATACCTCAGAAGATTGCACTATTTCTGTGACATTGCAGATTCATTTGGGTCAAACAGAAAGTAGTTTATGAGAGATTGGTCCATTTTGAACATTTTATCTTTAAGCATTATCAAATCTTAGGGTTAGAAGTAGTCTTAGGATTATCTCTGAAACCTTTATCTTTTGTTGTTTCTTTGTTATTTGATTTGCATCAAGTTTGAAAGTATCAATACATTGCCAGATTTGGTAAACTCGGAGTCTAGTGTTTGCTTGTAGTAAGGTCCCATTGTGATTACCAACATTTTCACATTTGTCACTGAGTTGTTTCACTGCATTATCAAGACCTGCATTAGAGACCTTGGGGTTATCTCTTTTCCATAGAGATTTACCTTTCAAGAGAGATAGGATATTATATTATGTCTAAGTCATTGTTGTGCATAAAACACCATCAACATGTTGGCTGGCCACCTAAAGCTTTGGATTCGATATCATCAATGCACAACATAGGAATGGGAGCCATCTTCATCCACTTGTCAGAGCAAAATATTAGTTCTTCAAACTCCTCCGGGTGCAAATGAATTGGTTTTCAACCTAATTCTTATTTATAGCTAGGGTTTGGGTGGCATTTCTTCTAACCTAGTCTATTGGCTGCTTAACCTTCCAACTTCAAATGACTCGTACATGTTTGTAACATCTCCAAATTCAATTCCATCAACTCCATAGCATTTCTGACAATCAAATTGACCTATCGGGAATATTTCCTGATTTTTTTTTAACCTTTTCAAAAATTGTCAATTTTCCTGAGGGGGCATACCTTAACCTATTTCATGTTGGGGCACAACCGGGGCATATTTTCTTTGACACAATGCCTAAACAACATTGTATCAAAGAGGGGAAAACTATAGATACCAAAAATTGGTCTAGGCCTGTGAGTACACATTTGACATAATTTTCTATTTATCCATGGTCATTATTAAATAATGTCAATTATTTAATTACCCTTTCTAATACATATTTCCTCTATTAATTAAAACACCCCTTTTTACTTAACTCACTAGTTCATTAATTCATTTATTCAACTATTGATTAATTAAATAAAACATATTTATTTAATTATGTCGCTAACTAATTAATCCTCCTTCTCAAATTAAATTATTTATTATTTAATTCCCCCCTTTATCATATTTCAACTATAATGAAATATTTATTATTTAATTATTCATTTAACCCCCTTTTCAATTATAATTAAATATTTATTATTTAATTATTCAATTCCACCTTTTCAACAGTCAAATTAAATAAATTACATTATTTATTTAAATAATAATCTTTCATTTTGGAATGTTGAATTAAATTAACATTTAATTCATTATTTAATTATTTATGTCACATTCTTCTGTTAATCAGTTATCTAATTATTCACCCACCTTCTAACTCAAGATCTATTTTTAATCCGCCAATTATCTCCGAGTTTGATATTTGATCATTCCTGTGAGAAGACTCTCTATCACAACTAGTTAGTTAACTAGTTCTAACTCATATGCATGATGTGATTTATTAATTAAATATCTTTATTTAATTAATTAACTCATGTTTGCATTCAAATGCATTATTCTTCAAATTCTAACTTTGTCTTTTACATTCAAATTCTATTTCTTCTGTTTTCAAAGACTCTTAACTGATGATTAAGATCTTGAACTCTTGTTCTTCCTGCTTTCGAACAGTCTTGACACAAGATTAATTTATTGTTCTAATTTAATCTTTATCCTGCAATATTTTCTGACTCATGTTCTAACTCACGTTCTATCTGACATGAAACTCACATCGCATGACATTCATCAATCTCATCCATCAATCTCTCTCTCAATCTGAGTAGATCGTTCAAAAATCCAAAATCTATAAAATGACCTATCATTATCATTATTCCGCCTCCCGAAATCATACACTTTTGAGAAGAAAATTATCTTTGATATTTTTCTTAAACATTCAACATGGTTATGCTTGCATCAATACTGAAAATCTGAGAACAAGAATACTAAAAAGGCAAAATGGAGAAGGAAAATCAAGATAATTCGAAGGGGTAAACGCATATTCGGTGAGAGCATTCCAATTGATTTGTTTAGTTTAATTATGTTTACTTTCTTTGTTCTTTGTTGTTTTGATTTAGATTATTTGTTAGTTTAGAATTGATCATTGTAATCTATGTAGTTGTTAGCATTAATCTTCCAAGAAATCTACGCCTTACACTACCAAATTGATCAATCAAAACAACCAACAAGTGACTAAAAATGGTTTAGTCATAATTTTGTTCACGTTACAAATGACCGGAAATAAAATAATAATGGTCATGTGATGAAGCTCAGTGAATAAATATGACTAAATATATGACTAAATAAATCACTAAATGAATGACTAAATATACTACCAAATTGATCAATCAAAATGACCAAATAAATGACTAAAAATGGTTTATTCATAAATTTGGTCGCACTATAAATGATCACCAATAAACTACTATTGGTCACATGACCAATTTTAGTCATTTATATGCAATTTTTAGTTGTTTTTAAGGTTATTTATTTATGTTTTTCTAATAGTGATTATTTGGATGTTTGGATGTAGCAATTTTTATTTTCCAAACTTGAGACTGTGGATGATGGATTTTGGAATTTTGATTGGGATGATTGTTTGAACCATGGATTTTATATGCCTTGTGTGATGACCATTTTGAAGGAGGTGGACATTTGTTATATGTGGGAGACCTCTTTTCTTGTGGCCCCACATTTTTATTGGATAATAGAATTGAACTATATTCTTTACATGATCAATTTTTCTTTGGAATCCATTTTAACTTCATTTATCCACTTGGATAGTTCTATTCAATGGAATTTGATATTTGATTTCAGACATTACACTTGTAAGAAATTTTTTTTGTTAGTTCCAATTGACAATTTTAATTATGTTGGAATGATTATTTATGGTATGGATGAAAGGAGTTTTGGAAACAACCTTACGCAAAGGACTACTCATGGCCCCCATTCTGATGTTTGTATTAGATAAAGTGTCCTCTAATATCATGCAGGTATCACAAATATTGTTTGATTTTTTGATTGAAGAATAGCCAAGACCTTGATTTCTAGGATTTTAATAAAATTTAAATGGTTCTTGAGTGCCTTGCTCATGTAGGCCTAGTCCTCTTCCTTCATACTGCATGCTTTGAAATAATCTATTTGTGATGGGTTATTATTTACTTTGAAAGAAAGACGTGAACCCATCATTATGTATGTGGAAACTATTGCTTGGAATCTTCTCCTCTGCGAGAAAGCCTAATTTGATAAAAGTGGATGATCCTAGTGAAATGAAGAATATAATGGTCTATCTTTTGATAGATGGAACTAAAGGGGGATTAGGGTTCCTCAACCTATATCACTTATCTATCATTCAAGGAAAGCTAGGAGATCTCAACCTAGGGATGGAATGAGGGAAAGATATTTTCAATAGTGTCCTTAGGGTGTGATTAAAGACTAAAGGGGGTTCACCACCAAGAAAAGGCTTGAAAAGAAGGAAATGAAATTATATGTAAACCTAACTATGCAACCTAAGATAGGAAACTAAAAATTAGAATAATGAATTGAGAAAGGGCAGAGGAGCACTTGGAAAACTAAAGATGCTTTAAATAAGGTCTACACTCCCAAAAATCTTACTTCTAATGCACACTAGGAATCATATTCCATTAGGGGATATTTAGTCCCAATTTAGGGTTTCGAGATGAAACTAGAATTTGCAATTGCTAAGGTAGGATCTACAAAAAATGATTGAAATCTGATATATTGGGACCCATACACCACAAGTGGTGATTTAGTCCCAGTATCAGGGCTGATATAAAACTTTTATATTCTATAGTATTCTTTTATATCTTCCATCCCTTCTAATCTCTGAGTCTAAAACACTAAATTGTGCCATGTAGGTGACCTTTCATGATCTTGCAAAATAGATGACAACTTTGACAACCTTTCTCTAATCTTTCTCTTCAATGGATCTTCAACCTAAATCTGCAAATAACACATCAAAGAGGGGAAAATGTTCTTTTGTTAGTGGATAGGGGTTTACCTTGGTCAAACCCCTTTTTTGCTATCAAACCTTGAAATGAAATCAAACAGAAAGAAGGAATGATGAATTAAAAAATAAGCTATGATGCAAATCACAAAACCCTTGTAACAAAGGTTGTAATATTGTATGTAATGGCTTGCATGAATTTAGATCTTGAATCTTGATTGTATGTTGTAGATCTTGACTTTAATGCTTGTTTGAATCATAAGAACCTACCTCACGAATGTTAGCTCAAAAAAAAACATGATGCATGATGACTTTGAAATGATGCTTGAATCTTGAATACAGCTCCATTATGGTTGATAATCAACTCTTGAATGCTCTTGAAGTCTCTTTAACACTTGAATTACTATAATTATTGAATGCTTAGATGACTTGCTCCTGAAAAAATTTCTAGGAGAAGATATGCAAAATAACCTTCTATTTATACTTGTTTATGCAAAATTTCCTGAAATTACAACACTACAAGTTAGCATCAGATCTAGGAGAATAAAATCCCACCAATAATTTGAATTTAAATTAGGTGCAAGACAAGAGGGATTCATACTCCAATCAATGTGTATGAGTCCCAATAAGCTAAGATCAGGATACAAATTTCAAGAAATGTTAAGTTTAATGCCAAATTCGCGTTTTAGGCCCCAAGACTTAGGTGAGACTCATATGATCAAGGTGGTGTATGAGTCCCAAATAACTAAATCTAGGCCATACAATCCAAAATCACTAAATTATTATTGGTCTTTAGATATTTTTTAGGATTATCCTCAAAAATATGCATTAAATAAGGCTTTTGGATGCAAAATAGGGCCAAATAAGGCATAAAGAAGCCCAA